>JBAMNC010000454.1:267500-632500 GCA_037902135.1 Cetoscarus ocellatus | reverse complement strand
TTCTGCCAATTCAAGTGAGTCCACATCTGTCAAAAATATTGTCTTTTAATTTGAATTTCATGATAAGCGCAAAAGTTGCAGGGGTGATGGTGTTATATCTTAGTTATTTAAGCCTTAATACAGTTTTGAAAACAGTTTATTTCTGTCATGATGAACCAAAATTAATGTTAACTCTAATTTTTTTGGACCTGTGTTAATAATGTCTCCTGAATTTTATGGTTATTAAGCATTACTTGGAAACTACAGTTATATCATTTTAAAATCCAGGGTGCCTTTGGGTCGTACTGGCCTCAAAAGTTGATAAATCCAGATGGCAAAACCTAGGGCCTTTGAAATGTGTTTCTTTTGTGTCTAAAAAGATTTTCAGACTTTAATCTGTTAAGGGTTTTTTTCGGATTCTGTTTTATTTCATCTCCTAAATAACCCTTGCACTGAGTCACTTACTTAGCTTGTTCTTTCTTTGTTTTCACACAAAAAATCACATTATGCCACAAAGATAAGATTTCATGAATACAAACCATGTGTTCAGTGGGACCACTTACAACCAGTGCTTATAACCCTTACAGATGAAAAAATGAGAGATTGTAGATGCAAAGTGGACTTAAAATGTTTGAGAAAGGTCTGGAAAAGTCTTGAAAAATGCTAACTCCAACATGATAATTTTTTATGTATATGTACTCCAATCAAGACAGCAACCACAATCTGCACGTCTGTCAGAACAAAGGATTTAAAAGATAATGTAACTTTGAACCTCTCGTGTACTTTTCTAATCGTAATATTTCGACAAAAACAGAGATTCAACCTATCATCTGTTTGAAATGGCAGCACTTTCAAACACTCAGAAATACAGCACAGGTGTGACAGATCTTGTCACTTTTATCTGGTTTGCTTTTGAGGTCCAAAGAGGCATCAGTGTTGTCATTTTGCATCAGACTGTCTTCGAGCCCACCACAGGAGCTTTTAGGGATTCTCTGGGTGTCAGAGTCAGCAGACTGTAATAAACTTGAAATATTCTGTTAATTTTCTTAGTTTCCTGCATCGACATGATGAGGCTTTCTCCACTGAGCCTTTAAAGAACGCTGGCAAAGGAGCTCCTCTCGGCTTTTACCATGTTCAGAACGTGAGTAAACACACACTCCAAAATGCAAATGCACAACAAAAGCTGTACTTGATTAACCATGCAATGATTAAGTTTGACAAAGCCTTTTGCACTGTCTGTGCAGATATCTGTTGAGGTCACCGAATCGTTCATTGAGTACATCAAGAACAAGCCCATAGTGTTTGAAGTGTTTGGTCATTACCAGCAGCACCCACTGCATCTTCAAGGACAGGACCTGATCAGGTTAGTGGATTATACCTCTGAAGTATACTCTTCTGCTGAGATGTGTCATTACCAGTGCTTGGAAGTAAAGGCACTACAAAGAGTAACTACAATAGTAGTGAAGCTACATTTGTAGCATCTGTGTGGTACCATTGTTGTTTTTTCTGACGCTTTTGCTGATCAAGTAGTGCAGCAGCATCATTCTTTATGAAAAGTAAATATGAACTTCAGTGGTTGAAAAATATGAAATTCTTATTTTACCAGTCACTATAGCAGACCATGCAACACTCATTATGGGGTTAAACTTAAAGATGGAATGAGAGGCAACTTTATGAAGATTTAACAACAAGTGCTTTTTGGAGAAAATTAAACTTTGAAAACTTATTTGAGATAAAAATCTAACTCCTAAGGATGAATAAAAGATACCTGTCTATACAAGATATGTGTTTTGACTGGATTATTTACATCTGCATAAAGATGACATAATATTTAAGTTCTGGATGCCTGCATCCTTGCTGCTGGTTCAGTTAGCTTCACCAGCTTGAGAATACAACAGTGAAATCCAAATTAATTAAAAAGAAAAACCCACAGATAACCATCGTGAGTAAAGTCTATACAGTTTGACCACACTGATACATCCCCTCTTACCAGTCGTAAGGATCAAAGATGTAATGGAAAAGTTCATTAAATTATTTAAACCCAAAACATTGTTCTGGCTGTCATGGAAATGTTTTAGCATATATTGTACAGTGTTGCAGTAAAGAGTCTAAAAACACAAGAGTAAATCACCATTTTCGCACTGCAATTCTCTTGCAACAAAGTCTGTGATTTTTGAATGGGTTTTCGGGTAAATGCAAGACACAGTCTACGTATACGTTTTTGCACATTTTCCGCTCAATCTAAAAATCCTATGAAAAAAAGTTTTTTTTTTGAAGGGAGCAGTGCAAGGCTAATGTCTATTACCCCTTTCAGACTGGCCAAAAAACCTGTTTAAACCCAGTAACAGTCGGCTCCAGTCTGCAGTTTAAAAGGGTCTAATCGGCATTTCGACCCGGGTCGACTGACCCTTCAAGCGACACAGGTTTTTATCGTCTCGTCTCCGATCAGCTCCTGTGGGAATATCACACCCAGGTCAACCCGCTAATTTATGGATGACGTCGGCGTAACTGCCCCCAGCATAATATCGTGCCCCTCCGTCTGTAACTTACGTGACTCTTTGCCGTCTCAACAACAAATTCCTTTCGCTCTTGTATCGTCAGCGCTCGAATGTGGTTCAGTCTGTGCCGAGTTTGTACATTTTTAAAGAGGGACAAAAGTACAGAGTACAGAAAACAGCTGACCAACATGTCCACAGCTTCCATGCTCCTTTCCATTGTTTACATGGTCGTGTTTCGGCACGCTAATGATGTCATCAACGTGATGACATCAGCTCGACGCACCAGAGGAAAAAAAACAGCCACGCAGCTCGTCTGCTGCCGATTAGACCCGGGTCTGCTTGCAGTGGGATAGGAGTCACTTGCCGATTGTTAGTGGGTTAACCTGCATTGAAAAACCTGCGTAGACCCGCTAATTTTAGTGTGAAAGCGGTATATGTTTGCCTACAAATTAGGTCAGCCCTGCACTGTTCTGTTGTGGTTAAACCAATTAAATTTATTTATTTATTTATTTATTTATTTTTTTTGTTAACCAGGAAAACCTTGTAAAGATAAAAGAGTCACCTCAGTTTAGAATTAAAACTAATCATTCTAAATACTGGATGTGCGACTTTGATATTGTTTTATCACTGTCACCACTTGTGATGCTGCTCTGAATCATGATGCTGACTGTGTTATAAATAATCATTAAAGACATTGTAAAAAAAAAAAACACTTTGTACAAAGAAGTTTAACCAGACTAATAAAATGACAATTGACAAAACATACAAACTGGTTTGGCCAAATTAAAGATTCATGATATTGTGTATATTAGCAATAATAATTGCCAAATTAAATCTAAAATGTTAATGAAATGAGCTCAGACATAGAAAGCTGCTTTTGTTGTGTTGTTGTAGTTTAGTTTGTTACTTTAGTATTATAAAGCTTGTTTTTCTTGTGAAATAAATAGTAGCTTAGCTGACTGTTTCTCAAATAGTTTGCCCAGTACTGCCTATTACTTGACGGAAAATCTGTTTGGAACACTCTAGTTAGTTGTATTTTTACAACAGATAACTTAAGTTTGAATTCTTCTTTTTGGGTTTAGTATTTGATGTTAATTGTGTCTTGTATGTTAACAGCCCTTCAACACCATCAAGAAAATACTATCCTATCCCCATGCCTCTGTCTAAACCAGGTAAAGATTTTTATGTCTTCACAGCACAGAGTAATAATGAAATGTTCTGCACCTTTTTCTTCATTTCATGACATTTTTTCCTTTTGTTCCAAATATTTCAATCAATCAATCAATCTTTATTTGTATAGCGCCAATTCATAACAAGTGTTATCTCAAGAAACAATAGAGCAGGCTGAAGACAAACTCTTCAATTTATGGATGCACATATATGCATAGCTACATACACATATACATATATACACACACACATACATCCAAAACCCAACATGAATCCATCATGGCAGCAAGAAAAAAACTGTGTTTAGCAGTAGGAAATCTTAAATGTGGATCACAATCTCATGATGAACAGCCATCCACACTGTGCTGTGTTGGGTGTGTGGGAGAAGGGAGGGAATAAATTAATTAAAGGTAAGCCTCTTGAGATGTGGCATCTTGTTTTCAAGAGGGACCTCATGTCTATATAGTGCTAAAGATAGTTACTACGGATGAATAATCAACCATGGATAGGTAGATCATGCTAATGTCTACATGAACAACTATAATGATCATGAACTGGAGTGGGGTTGAAGAAGTGGCCAAATATTTGTTATATCTGTAATTGTAGTTATTGAGGCTTCGGGACTCTATAGTAGCTGGCAGTCTACACCAAGGATCCCAGGCCACCAGGCCACAAGACAAAAGCGAGAGACAAGTACAGGAGCAAAGAAAAAGGGTACTGTGAGCTGGTCCCTAAATGAAAGCTTTATCAAAGGGGAATGTTTTAAGTCTAACCTTAAAGACAGAGAGGGTGTCTGCCTCCCAAACCATGGTCAGTAAATGGTTCCAGAGAAGAGGAGCCTGATAACTGAAGGCTCTACCTCCTATACTACTTCCAGAGACTGATGGTAGCACGAGCAGGCCAGCATTTTGGGAACATAATGTTCTAGAGGGGTTGTACGGCACTGCAAGCTCTTTAAGATAAACTGGTGCCTGTCCACTGAGAGCTTTATAGGTGAGAAGAAGAATCTTGAATTCTATTCTATGTTTTATGGGAAGCCAATGCAGAGAAGCTAATACAGGAGTAATATGATCTCTTCTCCTAGTTCTAGTCAGCACACGTGCTGCAGCATTTTGAACCAGCTGAAGAGTCTTCAGCGCTGGGACAGCCTGATAGAAGAGAATTACAATAATCCATTCCAGAGGTAACAAAAGCATGGACTAGCTTTTCAGCATTGCTCTGAGACAGGATAGGCCTGATTTTAGCAATGTTATGAAGATGTAAAAAGGCTGTCCTTGAAATTTGTTTAATGTGAGAGTTGAAGGACAAATCCTGATCAAATAGAACCCTAAGATTTCTAACATTGTGCTTGGCGTCAGGCTAATGCCATCTAGGGCAGTTAAATCATTAGAAAAGGTTTCTCTAAGGTGTCGAGGGCCCAGCACAATGACCTCTGTCTTGTCTGAGTTAAGAAGAAGAAAATATCTGGCCATCCAGGTCTTAATGTCCTTTTGACACGCTTTTAGTTTAGATAACTGATTTGTCTCACCTAGCTTCATTGATACGTACAGTTGAGTATCATCAGCGTAACAATGAAAATTAACGTAGTATTTCCTCATGATATCACAGAGGGGGAGCATATATATGGAGCAGAGAAATGGACCTAGCAAAGAGCGTTGAGGAACTCCGTAACTTACCTAAGTGTACACAGAAGACTTATTGTTCACGTGTACAAACTGGTATCTATAAGATAAGTAGGACTTGAACCAGTTTAAAGCAGTCCCTGTAATCTCGAGTAATTCCTTTAATCTCTGTAGAAGAACATTATGATCTATGGTGTCAAAAACAGCACTAAGATCTAACAAAACAAGTACTGAGAGAAGTCCCTCATCTGAAGCTGAGAGTAAATTGTTAGTTACTTTAACTAGAGTAGTCTCTGTGCTTAAATCAAGGGTAGGTTTTTTAAGAAGAGGTTTGATTACAGCTATTTTAAAGGACTGTGGCACGATAAAAGATATATTGATTGTCTCCAAAAAGGATGGACAACTAAGGAAAAGGCGTCCTTGAACAGATTAGCTGGAATCGCCATCTAAAAGGCAGGTTGATGGTTTGGAGGAGCAGACAACAGAATTTAGTTCCTGAAGGCCAATTGTAGAAAAACTTTCAGGTTTAACTACATTTAATGGTATGCCAGGTCTAGGTGAAGGCAGAGAGTTGCTAATCTTATCTCTAATTTTAAGAATTTTATCATTTCTGCATGCTTCATATTTTTTTCTATTTTCTCTTCATTTCTTGCCTTCTTTGGATTTCTGTCTTTTATTTAAACGTCCCCCACCTTCAATAATCTTCTTACCTAAACTGGTCCTTCCTCTTCCACTTCATCCTTTTTCCCACGACCCTTCCAATCCTCCTCCCCCCTCATTCAATGACACACTCAAAACCTCAGACCATAGACGTAAAATAGAGTTGGTCCGTTACCTTATGAGCGGATATGTGAATGGTAAAGTGCTGGATACGCTGTCCGAACACGCCAACGCACTGGCCTCTTCTGCTGTGGCCAGTCTGGAGGATGAGGCCAATCAGCTCTCTCACTTCCCGTTTCTCCCAGTGCTCAGTGACCCTGTGCTAATTGTGCCAAAGCACCATGGTTGGTTTTACAGTCCCTGTAGTTGCTTACAGAGCAGACCCTAGATGTACAGTTGTTTAGTATATAGATTAGGTGCCATGCTTTGCTTCTGTTGTGCTTTGTGACTGCAGACAGTAGCAGCAGAAAGCTCTGCAGTGAGCATGCTGCAGCTCGCTGCAGCTCACTGCAGCTTTATTTAGTCCAGCCAGCTTAGTCCAACCCTCCCCTGTTGCTTACGAAGTGGCCTGCACTGACACCTCCAGGTAAAACTGCTGCTTGTGCTAAATCCTGAGCCAAATAATAAAATGAGCATTTATCATAATCACAAGAGATCACTGACACAGCATTCAAAGCTTAAGTCTGAATCCTGAGGCTTAAGCTTTTAATGGTTTAGCTACTGTCCAATTACATTGCATTTCATATGGAATAATGTTCATTTCAAACATATTGAATACAGATAAATGTAGCTGTGGGGCTCAGAGATTAGCTAATTTCAGCAGGAACATAATCCTGATGTGTCAGACACCAGGAAGCTGTCTCCAGTGCTATAATCTGTGATTTAGTCCCCATAGCGTCTCAGTATGTATGCTCCTTGGGTTTGAATTTGATGTGTTAAATTTCTGGTTTTCTTTGTCCAGTTTTGTTGATAGACAGAATATTCAACATATGATTAGATTATTGACATTACAAGATAGATAGATGATAGCTTTTAGTTCTGAATCCTGATCCAAATCCCAAATCCATTTGCTAATCAAATTCATTAAGTTAATATCTTTTCTCTAATATGTATTATTTTTGTCTTGTATTAATTTATATGTGTTTTTGTGTGTGTCAGTTCCTGCCACCAAGTTGAACACCATCACCAAGTCCAACCTAGGACAGTGTGTTAGCAAGTACGACCTGCTGGTGTGGTTTGAGATCAGTGAACTGGAGCCCACTGGAGAGTAAGTGTCTATCCACAAAGCCTCGATTCACAAACTGTAGCATTTATGAAGTGTCAAAAATACCTTATTGTTGTTCAATTGTCAATTTAATAAAATATCAAATGTAATTTTGAACATAACTAGAAAAAAATGTGTGATGTACACACAAGGGGGGCTGTGAAGTCCCTGGTGTTATTATCTGGAGGGTCAAGGGCTGTAGGGTTTAGAAACCCCCTGAATTAGAGCAGCTTAACAAAATGTAAAAACAATGAAAGAGAAAATTGGTAAATGTGTATATGGGAACACTGTGATGTATAAAGTAAAGCTGTAAATCATCTGTTATAATTCAATTTGATTCAGATCCTGGGGTGTCAAGATTTGATTCATCATGAATTGAATAAGATACATATATTTTTGTCTACTTGGAGCCCAAGATTTTTGCCACAACTTAATACAGCCACAAATTTGTGATTTGGGTCCTGCTCCAGAATTTGAGAAGTTCAGAAAAAACAGATTCTTATTGGGTGATTTAACTCAATAATTGGTCTCTAAAATACAGAATCACCCAATCGTCAAAGCCTTAATCTCACATACAAAACCTCACTTGACAGTTGAGTTTGTGAACTTGAGGGCTTAGCTTTCAAAATGTACAAACAAAAAGGCAGTAAGAAATGGAAACTTCTTGAGATGTTTGATTTTATAACAGATTGATCTTTGTTATTTATTTTAAATAATCATATATCAAATCATAAGATGAGTTGGTTGATGTACTGAGCTGAGTATGTTCCCTCTTCCTCTTCAGGTACATCCCGGCTGTGGTGGATCATAGTGGAGGACTGCCCTGTCATGGCACCTACCTTCTGCATCAGGTAACAAGAGCTACGCAATACCCACTGATCATACAGGCTTATTATTTGACTTCCTAAGTCAAGTGGTAAGTTTACATGCCATATTTACAGACATTGACCCTATTTACTGCTCTTTCTCTCTAATCACAGCATATTAAGCCCTTAAAAGAAAAAATGTAAAAAAAAATATTTGAATCCATGCAAAATCACACTTTATATGGGTAAATGGATTTCTGTGAAAGAAAGGCAATATATTCCAAGCTTACACATTATAAATAAAATTTGTTAATAAATAACATTGAAGGGCTTAATTTTGTTCTGGCTTTAACTGCTCTGATCCTAAGCTCCTGTCATCTCTGCTGCAGGGGATCCAGCGGAGGATCACTGTGACTCTCATCCATGAGAAAGGGAGCGAGCTCCACTGGAAGGATGTCCGAGAGCTGGTTGTGGGTGAGTAGTCCTCCCTCTGCTGGGATCAAAGTCACACAAACCACTGCCAATTCACAGGGGAGGAGAAGATAAAGTTGCTACAGATTTTTTTCCTCTTGAACACAGCAGAGCCAGTGGCCACCCTGAGAAAATGTTGAAACACATTTTATTTTCACAAAGGAGACTTTTATAGGCAACACTGTCAATATTTCTAACACAACTTGGGAGTCACATTTGTCTGTTGCCCCTTTTCTTAAAAAAAAACAACAAAAAAAAAAACTCAAACTACGTACTTGTATACAGGTAGCTGTTAACATTTAGACAGGTTCATGAGACAGTGGGCTAAGCATTATTTTTATAGATTATTTCAGCAGAACACTGGGATAATACAGCCATGTTGGACAAACAGTGTGCTTGACTACAGTGTTATGTTTATTTATTTTTTTAAAAGAAGGTATTCAGTCAAGTCATACTATATTTATATAGCACATTACATAAACAAGACAGGATGGCACGGTGGCGCTGCGGGTAGCATGTGTGTCTCACAGCAAGACAGTTGCTGATTTGATCCCCGTGTCGGTCAGGGCCTTTCTATGTGGAGTTTGCATGTTCTCTCTGTACATGCGTGGGTTCTCTCCGGGCACTCTGGCTTCTTCCCAGACCAAAATATGCTCATTAGGTTCCTCTAAATTGCCCTTAGATATCAGTGTGAGCATGAATGGTTGTCTGTCTCTCTATGTAGCCCTGTGATTGGCCAATGACCTGTTCAGGATGTTCGCCCTCTCTCACTAATGTCAGCTGGGATAGGCTCCAGCTCCTGCGACCCCGAAAGGGATCAGCGTTATAGATAATGGATGGGTTTCATCCACAAGGCATTATAGTGTGTTTCGAAGTCAGTCAGATGAATATTAAATTCCTCTATCTAACTGTTATTGTTTTTGTTGAAGCAGAGCAAGTTTAAGGTTATCTTTAACATTTTTGATTGTTATGATAGATTCAAGGAGTGGTTGTGATGCATATTCTGTCTCACCAGGTCGTATCAGGAGCAAGGCTGAGGTGGATGACAGTGCTGCAGAAGCCGTCCTTTCCCTGAACATTATTTCTGCCAAAAACATTAAATCATCTCACAACTCTAACAGGTACCTGAGGTGCACACACTCTGAATATCTGGATATCTTTAATCTGATCTTATTTGATCGAATTATGCTTGGTAGAAACAACATTTCAAAGTATAAAAACAAGGATGAATTGGTAAAAAGGACCATTACTGATGCTTGCTTGGATTCTGATCAGTACCACTCATTTGTTTTGATTTTTAATGCAAGGTAAATTTATGAATTATCACATATTTATGTTTATTGATTTTCTTACCTACAGATCAGATGCAGCATTAGGCTGTATCTCGGTTTGTGGTTTTTGTGCATATTTCCTGAAATCAAAGTGGAGTCATTGCATGACCATCTTCATTTTCTCTGTTGTTTTTTTGATTTGCTTCATTATGTCTGTTGCCTGACTCTCTGTGCTTCTCTCTTTTTTTTGTCTTTGCACTCTCTTTTTCCACTGCGGCTGGACCCTTGATTGTGCTCAGGCTTTCTATTGATAAGGATATTGATAGGTACCAGTGACCTCTGAACATAAGGCTCCTTCTGTGAAAGACCTTTATGCTTCTTTCTAGTCTTATAGATCCATAGAAATAAGTTCTCTATTTGTGTTTTTGTTGGCATGTTGCATTAAGTCTGCCTTTCTTGAAATCAATATTTAACGTCTGAAAATCAAATATGATTCTAAATCATTCATCAACAGTAAAGGCAAACTTAAATGCAACTGCAACCCCCTTTTGTTCATTTGTGTCATGATGTGTGGCACTCAGAGTCCACAAAATGCTCTCCTCTCTGCTGTTATCCTCTGTGTGAGTCTGCACTCAGTCACAACCAAGTGAAGCATAAACAGGTCCCTCTAGTGCTTAGTGTGTGTCTTTGAGTGCCCCCTGCTGCCTCAGACAGAAACATGTTACCTCTCAGAGGGTGGCAGTGTTTTTTTGTAGCAAACAACCAGACTGATTAAGGACACAGTGTTCTGAAATAGAGTAATGAATGTTTGGCTTATACTGTATATCTAAATATTTTCCATACCTTCCATTTAGGTATTCTATTAGTACTGTTGCTTAATTGAACATAAATACAACTTTTGTATTTTCCCTGCTGTCATTTAGGTCTAACGACATGCACAGAAAACCCATATAAGCACCCCTATTAACTACTGCAGCTCCTGATCACATTGGCCCTCATTTATCAAATGTACATCCAACAGAAAAGTTGGTGTTCGGTCATTTCAAGCTAAGTATGATTGATCTGGAAGATAAGTTCAAATCCCACATCAGGTCTTAACCGACGTGGACATTCCCCGGGCTGTGTTGGGAATTATTAAACCCTACTGGTGTAATGCCACTTCAGACAGACAGAGGTTGAGAGACATTGGTAGTTCCATAAGACATGACATCTAAAATGTGTCTTATATTACACTATAGCTCTCACTATCTCTGTAGACTATGCTACTCTTAGGGTTATGTTGAGCAGCATAAACCCTCAGATGATTTCTTTGTTGTGTGAGATATTAAATTAGAATGTTTTTTCTTCATCATTTTTAGATTGGAGTGACTGCTTTTATAAGTTATGCAGCTTATATATTTATCTTGAATATGGTGGGAAGTTTAAGCAGAAAAAATATAATTGTTTGACAGGACCTTGGAAACTCCAGAGGAAACTGAATTGTCCGTTTAGCTTAAAAAGTGTGACATTTTTGTTGATATGGTCACAAGATCTAAACGATCTAAACACTTTCTTAATCTGAATAGGGGAAAAAGGTTATTTTGTTAAAGTCTAGGCCTGTGGTTCTCAACTGGCCCAGCTTCAGATCTCACCATTATATCCTCATGATGAAGTACAACCCAAATTTATTCTAATGTTCTTGCAAAATCAAGTGATTTGCTTTTTAAAAAAAAAAAACAAAAAAAAAAACAATTATTGCATTAGAGGAGGTTAAAGCTAACCACTACCCTGATCATAAATCACATGAATTTCCCAAAGGTTTTTTATCACTGAAATTTCCGAACTGAGAAATCTTGCATTGTGGTCCTAAATGAACGACTTGTGTAAGGACCTCCATGCATCATGGACATTTCATGACCCACTGACAACAGTTAGGGGACATACTTTTGGGTCCTAACCCACCTATTGTGAATGCAGTTATCAGCTCCACGAGTTGGACATCATGGAGGTATAAATCAAAAAGTCAAGCGCTCAGCCAGTCCTACTAACTACAGGGGTGATCTCCTAGCAGAATTTTAATAAAGAGATAAATAAAATAATAAGATAAACAATGCATTTTTCTTTTTTTCTAATCTTCTTTTTTCAGTCTCCAGTTTCAGTCAGTTTCCCATCTTTGCCATATTATGGACTCCAAATGTTGAAAATGTGTTATGCCCGCTTAACAGTGAATGTAAGGGGTCCTGACACTCAAATGACAATTACTGTCAGACATCACATTTATTGTGCCTGGTCATTTGTACTGTACACTGTAATTGGACAAATACCAAATGTAAGAATCAAACATGGACCCGATCGTAAGATCATTTTTTACCCGTTTCTGCTTTGATTTCAACACCATAGTGATAAATTAGGGCCAATATGTCTTATCTTACCTCTGTGTGTTTCCTTGCACTCTTATGACTGATAAGTAAAAGTGTGATGGTCACCTAGTCACTGAACAGTGTTCACTGCTTATAGAGGATGGAGTAACATAATGTTGTTTGTCATTTCACCAGTTATTGAACTTTTTTTTGCCTTTTTCCTTCAGGACTTTCTACCGCTTTGAGGCGGTGTGGGACAGCTCACTGCATAACTCCCTCCTGCTTAACAGAGTCACTCCATATGGAGAGAAGATCTACATGACCCTGTCTGCATACCTGGAGGTCAGTCATTGCTCCATAACAATAAATTCTGTTTTTGATTGTTTTGTTTTTTTGACCCATATGGATGCAGACAAAGCTAACACAGTTTCTCTATCTCCCCTTTTCAGCTGGACCATTGTATCCAGCCTGCTATCATTACCAAAGACATCTGTATGGTGTTTTACTCCAGAGACGCAAAGATCTCCCCTCCTCGCTCCCTCAGAAACCTCTTTGGAAGTGGATACTCTAAAACGCCTGACTGGTAAGGTCATATTTGTCACTCTCATGTCCCATTGGAGAAAAAAAAAAAAAAAAAAGTTGCATGGCACATGGCATCCCAAAAGTGGCTCAAGAGAAGTGCCCTAGAATGATCACATTAGAACAATAAAGTCTACTCACTGAATCAAATATTTTCACCACATTTATCCCTGTTTATAAATGAGAAGAAATGTATCCTCACAAGTTTATCCCTTTGTTTGCCAGTTTAAGTTAATACTTTGTTGATATACACTAGGGGTCAAAAGTTTTAGAACACCCCAATTTTTCCAGTTTTTTACTGAATAGTATAGCATAGCATAGTACAAATAAACAATTGGAGTAAATAAAGAAATCATGAAATCAATTTATAGGCTAAAATGTATTCTAAACTCTTGACTCATCAAAGTAGCCACCTTTGGCAGATATAACAGCTGAACACACTCGAGGCATTCTTTCTACAATAGAAATCAAACATTCTTCAGAAAGTTCTTCCCACGTCTGTTGCAGAAGTTCCCATAAATGTGTGGCACTTGTAGGTTGCTTTGCTTTTACTCTTCTGTCCAGTTCATCCCAAACCAGCTCGATGGGGTTCAAGTCTGGAGCCTGTGCTGGTCACTCCATGTTTTCAAGCTTACCATCTTATTCTTTTACCCTGAGGTGTTTCCGGCATAGCTTGGACTTATGTTTTGGGTCATTATCTTGCTGTAGGATGAACCCCTGACCAATTAGGCACATACCAGAGGGTATTGCATGGCGCTGCAGAATGCTGTGATAGCTGTTTTGGTTCAGGGTGCCTCTCACTCTGTACAAGTCACCAACCCTGGATCCAGCAAAACAGCCCCAGACCATCACACTTCTTCCTCCATGTTGATGTCACACACTGTGGAACCATCCTTTCACCCACTCGACGGCGTACAAAGATCCTGTGTGATGAACCAAAGATTTCAAATTTTGATTCATCAGTCCATAATACCTTCTTCCAGTCTTCAGTAGTCCAATGGTGGTGTTTCATGGCCCAGGCAAGACTCTTTGTCTTATTCTGACGTCTTAGCAATGGCTTTCTTGTTGTAACTCGTCCTGTCAAACCTGCAGCTCAAAGTCTTCTCTTCACAGTTGAAACCGAGACTTGTTTACTACGACCACTATTAAGCTGTGCTTGAAGCTGTTTTCCTGTGAGCCGCCTGTCACGCAAACTGTGAACTCTCAGAAATTTGTCCTCTGATTTAGTTGTGGCTTTGGGTCTGCCAGACCTCTTCCTGTCAGAGTTTCGGGCACTTTCTGAGTGCCTTTTGATGGTGAAGAAAACTGTACTCACTGACACCTTGACTTTCTTTGCAATTTGTCTGTAAGAAAGACCTACATTTTCAGTGTTATGATGGTCTGTCTCTCTTGCATTGTTAATTGCCTTTTTCTTGCCATTTTTGAAGCAACATCTGACTTTCTGCAGTACAATGCTGTTCAACTGATGCTCACAAGGGTATGGTACCACAGGGTATGCTTTTATGCAGACAGAGGGGGCTGTAAGCAATCAAGAAAAGTTGGAACAACTGTAGGAATTAGTAGAGTCACCTTTCAAGTCTTGATCAACCTTCACTGCTGCAGAACAGCTTTAAATTGTTAACCCATTTCATGTTCCCTGAAAGAGGCCTTTTTGTATAATTCTGAAATGTACATAATTTTCAGTTTTGAGTAACCTAACCTTTTCTTGATTTAAGCCAACACTATTTTTCATGTGTTTTTATTCTTCAGGCTGTGCCCTGAGCGCAAAGGCCGTTTTATATCTTGATTATAAGGACTACTTTCATTTCATCAGATATTTTCACCAAATTCCTTTCTGTTCAAGGTTTCATTTCCTGAAAAATCAATTTAATTTGCTTTTAATGTAAGAAGGGACTTAGGGGGACACCTTTTACTAAACTCTGTTCACAGAGGAATGTGCTCTGCCTCTTTAAAGAAAAGGCCCCTTAAAGCGTTCCCTTTTTCACTAACTGGGTTTTATTTGTAATAGCTATACAGCCTCCACTTGCATGTGTGTTTTATGCTCATCACAGGCAGCTGCCATGACTGTTTTGAATGTCTTCTCTTTGGACTGTAAATCCTTCTTCCTCCCTCCCATCAGACATTGTTTCGGCAGCCAATCAGCACAGAGCTCATTATGGTAGCCTTCCAGCCCCTTAGATCCAAATGTTTTATTAACATGAACTTGAATAACTAACAAGAGAACATGGGAAGCTCTCACTTTGGAGAGGCTAAAAAAAAGAAGATAAAATAAAAATAAAATGGACACAAGTCAAACACAGGATGTATACAGATAATATATATCATGCTATATTCTCACCTTTCACCCACTTTAATCATTGAAAATCTGACTTTATAGGTTAATGTACTCTGCCCATTTGCTTAAAATTTGGTAAAACCCTTACATTGAGACTTGGAGGGAGAATGAGAGCCTTTTCATATGAGTATTTTATCATTTATACCTCAGCCATCTAATGAGATATCCCCTGTATAAATTGCATTTTTTTCCAGAATAATTGTTGACTTGCATCTTCTCTTCTTCATAACAGCAACCGAGTCACTGGCATATACGAGTTGAGCTTGTGCAAGATGTCTGACACTGGAAGCCCAGGTGAGCTGACACAAGATCAACCACATCCAGAAAATGTTTAGATTCAAGCAGCCAGCTTATCTTGTTTTCACTGGATAATTCCTCCGAACACATGTTTTTGTCCTGAGCAGGAATGCAGAGAAGGAGGAGAAAGATCCTGGACACATCAGTGGCTTACGTGCGTGGAGAGGAGAACCTGGCCGGCTGGAGGCCCAGGGGAGACAGTCTCATTCTGGAGCACCAATGGGAGCTGGAGAAGATGGAGCAGCTGCATGAGGTTGGTCTTTTAAGAATAATAGGAACTTTCCACAGCTACTCTGCTCCTCTCAAATAAATTGAAAATGTAGTTAATTGAAAATCCCGCTTTTCTTTAGTTGCTGGGGAACTAACTGAGTTTCAGTTTCCCTTCAAGTTTGGCCTCCGAGTGTCTGTTGGTATATTTTGGCCACAACAGTACCTTGTGGACCAGGAAGAGTTTATTTAATTTGTCCCTGATTTGTTTGTTGTTGTTATTTATTATTGTTTTTATGTCTTGTCTGACTGGAGGCATGAAAAGGACCCTAAATTAATTAAAAAAATATAATCTCAAACCCAGCTTTATCATTGGTCAGGTTGAGAAGACCCGTCACCTGCTTCTGCTGAGGGAGAAACTGGGCGAAGCAGCTCCAGTTGGATCAGCTCCCACCACCAAGTCTCTGAGCGAGTTGTTGTCCCCGAGCATGAGCTCAGACAGCCTCTCCACCTCCACCTCCATCTCCTCACAGATCTCCAGCACCACCTTTGAAAGTGCCATCACCCCGAGTGAGAGCAGCGGCTACGACTCTGCCGACATCGAAAGCTTGGTAGATCGTGAGAAGGAGCTGGCTACTAAGGTGAGAGAATAACTAGTACTACTGGATTTTCACAGAAAAAAAATTCTTACCGCTGCATTTTTATCACCAGTCAACAGCTGCTGCTTCTCCTCTGTGAGCATACAGTAACAGGATCATCTTTATTCTATTGCAGTGCTTGCGCCTCATGACACACACATTCAACAGTGAATATAACCAGATAGTAAACAGTATCAGTGACTGCAAGGTGAGTCATGACACTTAAAATCTAATATCAAGTTTTACTTTCAAGATTATTTTTGATCACTGTTTTTGCCAGTAGTGTGTGCTTTGCCGTCAGTGCAGTTCTCTATGTCTGTTGTAATGATTTAGCAAATAGATGAGCATACACTTTTTACCCCCTAATATAATTCACTTTGACTAAATACTCTCATAACGCAATTATAACTACACTGTCTCTTGTAGAGTTTCCTTTGACACATAAAATAGGAATACAAAAGTTTATTTTCCTTTCACAGCTGTCAGATATCTCACCGATTGGTCGTGACCCATCAGTGACCAGCTTCAGCAGTGCCACCCTCACCCCCTCCTCCACCTGTCCCTCTCTGGCTGACTCTCGCTGTGGATCAATGGACCAGAAGTAAAACATTTTAATATTATTACATTTGACTTTTTTTTATTTTTCTTCGTCTCATCAGATTATTTTTAAATTTCGTTTTCTACAAACAGGGTGCAAATGTTACATGGACAACACAGACATAGAAACAGAAAAAAACAGTAGACATCTAATAGTGAAAACAAGGGGAAAAGGCAGTAAACACAGGAGTAGACATACAAAGCAACTGTTTTCATGTGTTAAGAGGTTTGTTATGTCCTCACAGGATATGTCCATCTACAGAAAACTTAACAAAATCTGATTCTAGAATCATCTAGTTGCATCATTTGCCTTATAGAGAGATTTCGTAATGACAAAAGTGAAATTATATTTGTAGAAAACATGTATTTATACACAAAATGTATTTTAGGAGTTACTTAACAACACACAGTAGCTTCATCTGCCCTTTTAAGTGCCTCTGCAGTTCACCAAACAAAAATCTGCACCCTTTTTAAAATAATTATTCTGACAAATTAAGATTATTTATCCCACCAGAATAACAGCTTTGCATGGTTGCTCCCTGAGGCAATCCTGGGAGAGTGCTACCAAAAAAAAAAAAACACTCCAAGATGTGGATGAAAAGTAAACAAACATCAGCTGAGGTTAGTCTGTAACTTCCACAGTGAAGCATTATTGTACATTTTAACATTTCTGCCAAAATAGGAGAGTATAAAAGCACAAGTTTAATATCTACTGATACAGATTATTAACTTTGAAAGCTATTATCTGCCAACATGGATGCTATGCTGATAACATTGTGAATCCCTGTTTCATACAAAAAACATTCTGATACTGTTTGATAAATTCTGAATTATTTTTCACCTAGTTAAAGACCGTTCACATCACCATGACAGAAACAAACAAAAGGAAAAGAAAATGAACCAATATGAAAATGATCTGGCACATTTCACTACAGTTAAACTTGTGCTATACACAGAACCTAAAAGCATAGAAATAAAATAATCAATAATGACTTTCATAGTCACAAGATGTAGATATATCAAGAAAGCATGCACCCAACACACATCAGACACATCATATACTCCAACGCTGCACACACAAACAACCACACTTGATCATATACAGTACACTGACCATACATAAACAGAGTAGCTGTTATAAGCCTGAAGTTATTTTTGTCACATCCTATTTTTTAATTTTTTTTTGGGGACAGGCTATCACCCTGATGCTAACTCCCTTTATTCCTCTTTAAAGGACTCCAGAGAACATTTCCCGTGCCTCCAGTCCCTCCTGCTCAGACTATGAAAACTTCCCCATGGTTCCCACTCTGGAGACGTCCTACCTTGCGAGAGCTGGAAAGAATGAATTCCTCAACTTGGTGCCTGATATTGAAGAAATGAGGCCAGGGTTAGCACTGACATGTTTGACCCTTGTGCTCTCTTTGTCTGTAGCTTTTAATGTGCAGTCAGGAAAGAAATATCAATACAGCTCAGAAGAAAACTAAATCCAATGTTTTTATCCCAGTGGAAATTGCTTGAATTGATTTAACCTGTAAATATGAGTGCTGTCATCTGTGGGTGAACCCGATGTCCTCCTGTACTTAAACAAGTTGGAGATTTGTTTCTGATTTTCTGTGGTTTTTTTCATTATTTTCAGATCGGTTGTGTCTAAAAAAGGTTTCTTGAGCTTCATGGAGCCACGCTCCAACTCATGGGTGAAGCACTTTGTGGTTGTGCGTCGGCCCTACGTTTTCATCTACAACAGTGATAAGGACCCAGTGGAGCGGGGTGTCCTCAACCTCTCCACAGCGCAAGTGGAATACAGTGAAGACCAGCAGGCCATGCTTAAGGTAAAGTATAAACAAGCATCAAAACTCTGGGGGACTGCAGAGCATATGCAAGCACATTCGGTGTGTTTCCACACACACATAATCAGATAACTGGGAATTCACAGGCTATGGTGATAATCTAATTTGACACATTTACATGCACCTCATTAATCTGATATTTGAAAAAAAAAAAAAAAAGTCTGCAACATGATCTGCTGAAATTATGACCAAACCCCTTTTTCTGCTTGCTTTGTTTGATTTTGACCCTGCCTCTGCTCCTGCTGGCATATTATATTCACATGTTTATGTAATAAAACAAAAAATAAATCAAATTAAGCCATATACATGCATTGAGTAACTAGATTATAAGGAAATGCTAACCAGATTTCACATTATCAGATAATGGCCTTTTTCTAATGAAGGTTTTTCGGTTAGGTCATTTACATGGCCACTTGTTTAATCAGGCTACTCCGGGAATCATAACAACCAGACTGTTTGTGGGTGCAAACAGGCTTATTGTTTAATTTCAGTTTTTCTTTGAGACTTTTATCAGTGCTCTAACATTTTCCTTTTAGACTCCAAACACGTTTGCTGTGTGCACAAAACATCGAGGAATCCTCCTGCAGGCAAACAATGAGAAAGACATGAACGACTGGCTGTACGCCTTTAACCCTCTGCTTGCAGGAACGATAAGGTACACTCTTGAATTTCTTTTGATATTACACTTCATATTAAGTTCTTCTTTTATTCCTTAAAATCAACCACCTTATATCCTCTTTTAACATAAAATCCTGTCGACACAGATCCAAGCTGGCAAGGAGGCGCAGTGGCTTGTTGAAGAACTGAGTTGTGCAGCACACTGGAGAAAAAAGACACAGCTTCCGTTGTTTCTGGAAAGCTTTGACCATACCAAGTGTTAACACTTATTAATCATTGTGATTCTTGACGGTTTTCTCTTGTTAGTAGACTTGTGGCTTAAGTCTCCTTTCATGCAACTAAAAGTTTCAGTTTCAGAGGAATTTGCCTCCCTCTCTTCTCCCTCGTACAGTCCTCTGATAACTAAGCTTATCTCTTCTCTCTCTCCCCTCCTTCCTGTTTCCTCCTCCCTCTCCTCCTCTTCAGCTTTTAGTTTTTGTTTCTATGACGATGTTTGGGTCTGATTTTGTTTGGCTTTGTTGTCATTTCCTAACTCCCCTGACTAGTAGCATGTTGTAATAGTCTACTTGTGTGTGCACGATTCTTCAGAAACCATGCTTTCTGGCCACTAATTTCAGTTTGCCAATCATCTGTAAAAGAAAATGTCTCTATCAGTGTTACTTTTGTCCAGAGAAGACTTTATTTTACTGTTCTCTTTTCTTATATCTTTTTATTTTATGCCCGCACTATAACTGCAGCAGTCCTCAGGAGTAGACCAGGTTTCATACTCTAAAATTTCAAAGAAATTAGTGGAAACCTTGAAGGGAAAAAAGATATCTCCAATTGACATATCAGTTTACATTCTGAAGGCAAAGCTACTTCAAGATCTAGTGCTGCTAATGAATTCATAGGCAATACTTCATTAGAATATCATTAGGCTGCTGCCTATAGCTCCCCTTAACTGTCTCCTGCGTATCTTATAGAGAAATTTGGGCAAAAAAAGATTGTCAAACTAAGCCAAACATGAGGGCAGCACTGGATTTTCACTTTCATCCATGTTGAATAGAGATCCCACTCCTCAGTCCATGTAAATACACCAACTCCCACCCCCAATAGTCCTGTCAGTCATTGAGTGATACTTTTCAAAAAAGAAACACACATGCTTTCTGAACAAACATGCAAAAAAGGAGATATAACGTCATTTCTCAGACAACCAGATGACAGATTGTTCCTGCAGAAGAAGATATTTGTCCCTGTCCTTTATCTATTTCAAGAGTATAAAAACAGGGTTATAAGGAGAGAAAGAGGAGAAGGGAGAGCAGAATAACTTGTATATTCTGGGATCAGTGTGGTACTTATCGCTCATTGAAAACTTTCCTCTCAGCTCCTCTTACCCTTTGCAATCTATTTCATAAACTCTCATGTTGGGCCTTGGAGCTCAGCAGCATTTGTTAGAAGTTAGTCTAAGCTTCATGTACGTAGGATACAGGCAACAAAACAGAAGTAGATTCAGGAGGATGAAGTCAGATTGTGGATGAAGTTGCTCTAGATGATGCCAGTAATTAATCAATGATGCTGCTAGCTTGTAGCCAGCAGGATATACAGTGACATTCTAACCCATAACTCACTCAGTGAAGTACTAATTGCAGGTTACCATGTGTCTTTTTATTGAACACTCTTTGAATTATTTTTTTTTTACTATTATTGGTATTATTACTAACAAGGTTGATTTTTTTATTATGTTTTACCATACCATCTTGAAGTTTTATATGAAATGTATCAGAGGGCATTTATTATGACTTAATTTGTTACCAACTATTTTGATGTTAAACCTTATTTTGCACATTAACATATATCTATTGCAACACAAGGGCAGATCATCACGTGTTGAATCGAAGATTACTCTTGAGTATCAGGATGAGAGCACATATCAGGGCTACACTGGATAGCTGTTTGTGGAGAAGGTTTCCTAAAATAAAAAGAAGAGATATTACAGGGATGACATATACTCAAAGGTTTTATTTCTGGCATTGTTTATGAAAATATTTGCTCTGTACATGGTGTTAACGCTGCTACATTTGGCTCCCAGTTAATGCTGGAAATGTTGGTGCCTCTGTTTTAACAAATGATTCAAGTGGGATGAGATTAGACGGGTGCTAAAAACTCTGGCCAATCAACCAGCAGTATGCCCGCTATGTCATATGAAAGGGTTAGAAAAATGTGTTGAAACAGAGGAAGCCATGTCTGTTACAAGTAATAGAGGTTCATTGAGGCATTTCTTGAATATGAGTGAATTAAAATTGTAGTATGTATGGCCTCAGGTCAGACAGCCTGCTGGTCATGGATAGGAAAAATAGGGATGCATGGTGTTGAATTTTTCTCTCCCATACTGGAGTTAACGTTTTACTCATGCAGCAGTTTCAGATGGTATGTTGGCTGCGTAATGGCTGAGGCGCATGCCTGTTTTCATTTTGGTAATCATATTAATAAGTCAACACTGTCAGCCTGCCAGCGTGGGTGCTACATCTTGAACAAAGATCCTAGAGAATTGAAGGTTTGCCTATTTTTATCACAAGCTGCATACATATTTGGGCCAAAATATACCGAAAATGAAAACTAAAGAACCATATCTCCCTGTTGTAATAGAGATGTTTATCCGCATCAAAGAGGTATGTCCAGTGGTGGGAATGTTACCAAAAAATTATTCTGAACTTCTTACTACTCATTAGTCATTAAAAAGTACTGTCTTAGTTACTTTAAAGTAACTTATTACTTTTCCCTCTTTGAAAAATGGTCTGTCACAAGTTTCAAATGAATTTTACCATCAACAACAATGCTCTGAACATCTTGGGCAGACACAAATTCAAAATAAATAAAAGACTTTAAAAGGTTCTGAGCGTTGCTCAATCTTTCCTTGTCATCTTCTATGCTGCATTGAACTTTTTAGCAATTCACATTATCATGCTAGAGGTCCACCTCGGACAAAAAGTAACCAAGTAACTAAGACTTTCTTTGATTGGTAACTGTAATATTATTGCTTTTTTGAATTAATAACCCTTGCTCAACAAGTTTATCAAAATATAGATTATTACAGTAATGTATGATGAGCAACTAATTACTGCCTAGCTGAGCTTGTTACAGGTAACCCAGCACATGTGTACTTCCTGTTTTGTGCTGTTCAAAGTAAAAGCCCAGTTTGGCTTTCCTATGGAGAGACCCCAAGCCTGTACAGAATGCTTTCATTTGTAATTTTTCCCATGTCAGATTTACGCAGTAAACTTCCTGAACTTTCTATTTCCTTATTTACTTCTGATCACACAACTTTTTGCCCTTTCCTGTATACAACCTTTGACATTCAAAGCCAAAAAAGCAAAAATATGTTTATCTTTAAAGGGCTTTATTGAGGGGAATTGTATGAAGAGAGACAGGCCTTTGGCAGCAGGGGTGCACTGTCAGCATGTAGCTGGCACACATGCATGCCTGGTCTGAACACAATGGAGTCACAAGACATGACATGAACACCAGCTGTCAGGCGTCCAGTGTGTTCAAAGTATGATTGAGACAGTACAGTCTCAGCAAGCAACATTTGATTCTAAATACATTCTTGTAAAACTGACTTTTAGTAATGTTGCACAATATATATTTGTTGGATTACATATGCATTGTATGCAAATGTATTTGATCAGTGGCAAAAGAAAACAAAACTTGATCTGTCTTCAGCACTGTAACAGCCTGCTGAGAGACAACAAGTGATGAGTAAAAAATGTCTTCAGTTTCAATTTAAAATGAACTCTCCTTCACAACAGCTTTGCCTGGTGTATCGTTTTAAAAAACGCAAACTTCTCTGGTGTTAAAAGTAAAGTTGCTGTAGTTTGTACCTAAAAGTGTGGTACTTAAAACACACTTTAAGTTCAAGGAATAAGAAAACAAGAAAAATCTGCCACTGAGTTAGGTCTGTTGGTGTATCTTAAAACTCCACAAACTTTCTCATACATCTCTCCAGTGTGAATGATCAATATATTGGCTGTAAACATTGGCAAATATTTCATATCTGCTGTTACAACATTTAGTTCTTTGGCTTTCTTCTGTTCATACCAACATTATGCCGATAATATCATGCAAACCTATTAAAACAGTAAAACTATTTATGAGGAGACGACTTTGGTATTCAAAACAAGAAAACATAAATACAAACTATGCACTGTTTGAGTCTTAAAGTGCGTTGTACCTCATGAGAAGCTCAGTCTGCTTCACATGGGAGATATCATCGTGACAATGCCTGTCAGAGCAAACATTTTCACTCCAGTGACTAATTTTTGCAGAGGTCTATTATTATTTTGAATTGTGTGTATTTATTGTTTGCAATGTATATATTAGTTTGCAGGTCTTTGCACATATCAATAAAAGGTTCAACTAACTGATCAAATACAGTCTGTGCGGTTTAGTTGTTCCACTCAGAATGAACCAAATGACGGAGTGGCAGCCTCTGCCAGTCTGAACTGAAAGAGTGTCGAATGTAACATGAAGATGTGTGTTTTTCCATCACTAAAACATGGTTGAAAAAGTAAATTAAATGTAACATGCTGCATCTTGTCAAGGCAGATGAGTTACATTGGTGTTTCCTCTTTTTTAGAAAGGGGTTTGGGTGAAAGTCTCATTTTGATTTGAATATATTTACTCACTGCTCATGTTGGATAAAACAACAAAATAAAAGTGGTTTCACTATTTTTTCTAATATCAGGGAATGGAATATGGAGAGGCTAGTGACATCTACAGTGACAGTATACTATTGTTGTTACTGCTGTCTTTCTTCACCTCAACACTTTTTTTCTCCATTGATGCCTTTCAAACAAAATTAGCCAGGATGTTTCCCATCATCCTCTCTGACTTAATATCAGCTCCCTTTGGATTTGTCCATCCACAGAAAAGACAGACCACGACATTAAACACTGTACATTATGTGTCAGACTGGTTTCATTTTCATACTTATTTTGTAAATATCTGTGTTGTATGGAGCTTGAATTAAACTGTAAATATGTTTACTGTATTTGTAATAATTATAATCCATTCGCTGTATAGCATAGATGTGTCATGCAGATATCCTAACTCTGTGTATGGTAATCTTGCACCATTGAACTGTTTAGTGAATGAGGCAACAATAAAAGTGCAAACCGTGCATTAGCAGAACAAGTGCTGCCTGTTTGTCTGCTCCTTTTGGCACAGTTTGACTCCAGTCTTTGTCTGGTTTTACATGTTACATGTTACTTCCTGATATCTCAGTCTGAAGTAATAATAAATTAATCATAATGCACTCATAAAATAGGTTCAGTTATCTCATAGTTGGTCATAATTGACACCAGGAGTTTTCATATTTCTGACTGTCTGAGTCTTATTTATAAGTCAAGAATAACCTCTTGACTAAATTTTGTGGCTTTGATTTAAATAGACCTACAACTAGTGTCCCATATTGTAGTTGAAATTTGACTTGTATAGAAATAGATCAAGTATTGTTTTTAAGTTATGCCATATTTTTTGTGTCTATTTAGGATTATAGCTTTGCATGGGATATTTTTGTCTTTTTCAGTCTAATGCTGACTTAAAAGGGAGTGTTCAGTATGTTTGAAGTGTTTTTTTTAGGTTCAAGTCAGTAGTTAGACATAAGTCACATTGATTTTGATCAGCCCTGCCCTGCAAGGAGTGAACCAATGTATGGTTAGGCTTTACATTGCTTCAAATGGGCCCAAGAGCTCTGTAAAATTTACTGACTTTTGGTGAAAAAATAAATTAAAAACAGTGTTGGAGTAATTGTCCACTGAACAGGACACATTTACAGTGATTTACTTTCCACTAGCAAGCCTCTTTGTATTAGTACTACTTCTCTTAAAGTAGAAAAAAAGCAACGCCGTGTGCCAAAGTATAAACAAAACCAAGAGGCTTGTTCGTGGAAGATTAAGCATTGTAAATGCGCTCAGCACAGTGAACAATCACTTCAATGCATTTTTTTTTTTTTTTTAAGTTTGCTGTCTTTTGAAATTCACTAAATTGCTGTAGATGGACCTCTTGGCCCCATCTGAAGCAATGTACAGCCTAACTTCTGTAGTGGTTCTCCCCTTTACAGGCAGAGCTAATCATAATCACTGTGGCTACTTTATTTACTATTGAAATGGACCTCATGAAACCCAGCTTCAAAAAATACTGATCTATCCTTTTAATAACTTAACACTATGATTATTTCACTATTACAAAAACAAACCTTATATCCTTTTTCTAGAAAAACTAAGTTTGCAGGATTGATGTTTTTTAATTGTAGATTTCTATGGAGTGAATTTTCTTTCTCCAAAATGCAATTAAGGAGAAGTTTTGAGAGACATTTTCCACACTGCAGTAAAAAAAAAAATTGAAAAAAGCCTTCAAAACTTGCAACCAAAAAATGAGAAAGATTACACACTACAATTACTATTATTTTGCTCAGAGTAAAATCATTGCTTCATTTTGTTGAATCGAAGACCTAAAGGTACAGATTCAAAACTTTTGGTTGTTGTTTGAATTTTTTGGGGGATATACCTGTGTCACAGTGAAAGAAAATCCTTAAGTAATACTGTTATGACCTAGATCACTGCCCTTGCTCTACTTCCTTCTTCCTGCATACCATGCACATTGATTTCCATGGGCTGGTTTTGTGTGGGGTAATTTTCCTTGACGTGCTGGAGACTTTCAGCATCACGGATAGGAATGGGACGTGGCTTATCAACTATGGGAAGTCTTAGTCTGCATGGAAAGAAGACTAAGAATCTTAAAGGCAACCAAAACCACTGGGGGAGGAAACACTAAGCTCTATTAATTTTATTAAACTCCTTAAAAACTGAAAAAAGACATTTTTGTATTTCTGAGGATATATTATTAGATAGCCATAATGTGCATGGTTGCACATGATCTAAGAGAAAAGCTGATGTTCTGATTAGCCTCCTGATTTTCCCTCTCCTGGCCCCAGGTTTAAGGGACCAAAGTATGCAGGAACTCAGCTCTGTAGACAGATTTCAACACATGGACCCTCTTCAATGCTGAACTTCAGAATCAGCCGAGGGTGCAACACATGGTCGGCTCATATATTTGCATTTATTTCTAGACCAGTGGGTTTCAACTGGCTGTGCCCTCAGGACTTGCCAACTCCTTCTGAATGACAAACAGGAATCCAGATATACAGGGATAGAAAGTAACTAATTACATTTATTTAAGTTACTGCAGCCAAGTATTTTTTTGTGCCCGTTTTATTTTTAAACCAGTATTTTTTAAATGAGTATGTTTTCTTGGATGTGCTCAGTTACATTTTTCATAGCATTAGAGCACTGAATAGAAAAATAAATCAAATGAAACTTTCCATCAACCATTTGTTGTTACATTCCAATATTTTAACCACAATACTAATAAAAAGTTTCATCACCACAATGTTACATACTGAAACAATACCTAAAACTGAAATAATATTTGCTCAGTGGAATTGGAAGTTTATGAACAACATTGAGTGTTGAAATACATTCACAACTAAATTGTTGCTTTGGTTCTACTTTCACATTGGATGGTTTAAATTTTTTCAGTCAAATACAGAGTGTTTATGTAAAACTGTAACTCAGCGTATAAAAATATATTTTCACAGACATTTTGAATGTCTAATTTCATGCATGTCAGAGAAAGTTGCCTCTCTGTGGTTGTATTACATTTTTCAAGTCAAACTTTATGTGTGACATGCTTAACTAATTTAATCTGAAACAAATAACTGACCCATCACACTCCAGCTGCTGTTTTTTTAACATAACACAGGGGAGTTTGCATAAAATCTGAACTGTGAGTACATTTTAAATAAAGTTTGTTTTTTTAGTTACTTGAGTAGATTCATACTATTACATTTACAAAACCCAAAACAGTGAAGTTGGCACGTTGTGTAAATCGTAAATAAAAACAGCATACAATGATTTGCAAATCCTTTTCAACTTATATTCAATTGAATACACTGCAAAGACAAGATATTTAATGTTCGAACTAAGAAACTTTATTTTCTTTGGCAAATAATCATCAACTTAGAATTTAATGGCAGCAGCACATTGCAAAAAAGTTGACACAGGGGCATTTTTACCACTGTGTTACATCGCCTTTCCTTTTAACAACACTCAGTAAACGTTTGGGGACTGAGGAGACCAATTTTTGAAGGTTTTCGGTTGGAATTCTTTCCCATTCTTGCTTGATGTACAGCTTAAGTTGTTCAACAGTCCGGGGTCTCCGTTGTTGTATTTTACGCTTCATAATGCGCCACACATTTTCAATGAGGGACAGGTCTGGACTACAGGCAGGCCAGTCTAGTGCCCGCACTCTTTTACTACGAAGCCACGCCGTTGTAACACGTGCAGAATGTGGCTTGGCATTGTCTTGCTGAAATAAGCAGGGGCGTCCATGAAAAAGACGTTGCTTGGATGGCAACATATGTTGCACCAAAACCTGTATGTACCTTTCAGCATTAATGGTGCCTTCACAGATGTGTAAGTTACCCATGCCTTGGGCACTAATACACCCCCATACCATCACAGATGCTGGCTTTTGAACTTTGCGCCTATAACAGTCCGGCTGGTTCTTTTCCTCTTTGGTCCGGAGGACACGACGACCACACTTTCCAAAAACAATTTGAAATGTGGACTCGTCAGACCACAGAACACTTTTCCACTTTGCATCAGTCCATCTTAGATGAGCTCGGGCCCAGCGAAGCCGGCGGCGTTTCTGGGTGTTGTTGATAAATGGCTTTCGCTTTGCATAGTAGAGTTTTAACTTGCACTTACAGATGTAGTGACGAACTGTAGTTACTGACCAGTGGTTTTCTGAAGTGTTCCTGAGCCCATGTGGTGATATCCTTTACACAGTGATGCCGGTTTTTGATGCAGTACCGCCTGAGGGATCGAAGGTCACGGGCATTCAATGTTGGTTTTCGGCCTAATTTCTCCAGATTCTCTGAACCTTTTGATTATATTACGGACCGTAGATGATGAAATCCCTAAATTCCTTGCAATAGCTCGTTGAGAAATGTTGTTCTTAAGCTGTTCGACAATTTGCTCACGCATTTGTTCACAAAGTGGTGACCCTCGCCCCATCCTTGTTTGTGAATGACTGACCATTTCAGGGAAGCTGCTTTTATACCCAATCATGGCACCCACCTGTTCTCAATTAGCCTGTTCACCTGTGGGATGTTCCAAATAAGTGTTTGATGAGCATTCCTCAACTTTCTCAGTCTTTTTTGCCACTTGTGCCAGCTTTTTTGAAACATGTTGCAGGCATCAAATTCAAAATGAGCTAATATCTGCAAAAAATAACACAGTTTACCAGTTCAAACGTTAAGTATCTTGTCTTTGCTGTGTATTCAATTGAATATAGGTTGAAAGGGATTTGCAAATCATTGTATTCTGTTTTTATTTACGATTTACACAATGGGCCAACTTCACTGGTTTTGGGTTTTGTACTTGAGTAAGTACATTTGTGTTCTCTTTTAACTTCTGCAAATATCTAAAACAAAATTCAAACTCACTCAAATGAATTCAGTGAGAAATTTTCAGTTTAAAACCTTATTTAACAAAATTATAATTAAAACATGAGAAGAACTAGAACATGATTGAAAGGCTTATCAGGAGCCCTGGGAGGATACATACATTTTATTTTGTTGTTTGTTTGTTTGTTTGTTTTTTTGGGGGGGAGACAATATCACGTAAAAACTTGCTTTGACATCCCAAGATAATGAGACTGTTGAAACTAAACCCACAAACATGGCCCATTTTTGGGTCTGTACTCACCTGAGAACTGCTGATTAAAATCCCTTTAGGCCAGCCTTTCCCAAAGCTTGGTTCTCAACCCATAATGGGTCATGAGCCCGTTTTCACTGGGTTGTGGGCTGTCAATCACTGAAATTAGTCTGAGGAGTGGTCATGTCATCCCCTCCTTATCTCTGCACATTCCTGCTAATTGATATCTGCACACGCCCTCTTGGTCCTCAGAGCGAGGGAGAGAGGGCGGAGCGTGACTGACACACTCTGTCCATGATGACAAAGCAAAATCACAAGGACGACTTCATAGCCATTAGCTTTGATTCACAACTTTTGATTTTAGAAACAAATACATGAGCACAAATAAATGTGTTTCTGTGTTTTATCTCATAAGGATGAGACTGTTTAATCACTTTAATAAAGTAAATTAAAAAATGAAACTGTAACAGCACTTTGGGGTATTCATAAAGACATACCATGTATCTTAAGTAAAATAGCACCCTCAGTTATTCTTATTTTTATTCTTATAAGATTCTTCTCTGACTTTGTTTTCCATTCTTTAAAATTTCAGGCATTTCCTTAATTCAAAGCTTCTTATTTGAGCTGGACAACTTTTAATAGCTAACAACTGTATTTCTCAGGAGGAAATTATTCGGCTTTAATGACCCAAAATATTCACAGCATGATATTTGATGTGAATATGTGAAACTTATATTATCTGATCTCCTTCATTCATACACACCATCCCGCAACCTTTGGTCTTCAGACACCGGCCTACTTTCCATACCCAAAACCAAACTCCGAACCTATGGAGACAGAGCCTTCAGTGCTGCAGCCCCCACCCTCTGGATCACTCTTCCTGCAGACATCTGTTGCGCTCCATCTCTGGACATTTTCAAAAAACGTCTCAAGCACCACCTGTTCACCGCAGCATACAGTCTTCATTAAACCACCCCTTACACTCATCCTACCCTCCACATAGTTTTTCCATGTCTATGTGTTCCTGTAAAGCGTCCTTTGCTTTCTTGAAAGGCGCTATATAAATTCAAGATATTATTATTATTATTATTATTATTATTATTATTATTATTATTATTATTATTATTATTATTACATATTTTAAAGAATTAAAAATCACAGACAGATTTTTTTTTTAAATACAATTATTTTGCAGATGAAAGCCCACAACACCAACCAGTAAATGATACTTTATATGTGGCAACTGATATGAAAAACGCTTATAACTAAAAAACAAACAAAAAAACAGTCAAAATAAAATACTCTACCATTCCCTGCAAAATCTAAGTCTTTAATATTTGTGCCAGCCAAAATGATTTATGAAATCACTTATGAAGGTACCTTATGGTTTAGATAATATAATGTAGCTCTCTCCCGGGGGAGAGAGCTAAAGTCTCATTTAGGGGGAAGCCTATCCCAGCTGACAGACAACCATTCACACACACACACACACGCACCCATTGACAATTTAAAGTCACCAATTAACCTAAGGAGCATGTTCTTGGTCTGTGGAAGGGAACCAGGGTGCCCGGAGAAAACCCCTCAGGCATGAGGGGATCATGCAAACTCCACACAGAAAGGCCCTGACAGACATAGAGAGTGGAACCAGCAACCTTGCCTCACAGGAAGGAAGGACTTTAATTATAGAATTTTTTTCAAAAATGGGATCTCAGTGGTTCTCAAATGGTGTGGCAGGGCACACTAGTGTACACTAGGCGTGCCTTGGGAATTCGTTAAACCATGTGCTATTACTACAACTAAAAAGGAGTTAATGTTTTACTTTTTAATCTACTCCATCAGAGCTGAGCATCATCTAATTTCTGTATGAGAATTAGTAACTTTAAAGAATCCCTGTGAACTTCAAAGAGTTTTACACATCAGCAGTCAGAATCTGACCAAAATACCAAACCTTTTGATTGTCAGCTTGAAAAAAAAAGTGATGACAGTTTGTTAGAAATATTAATACAGTGTTAAATTCTGTGTTTAAAATAGACACAGTTAATTTCTCTTATTAAAGGAGCTCACATATGATATGTTTAAGGTTAGCTCAGGAGAATAACTGTTGGGGAATTTACAGAAACTGTCATTATAATGTGCTTTTATCTAAGTGCCTTCAGATTTTGGCTTGATCTTTTGTGTCCCTTTAAAAACAAATTTGTCAATGTGTCGTGTTTCAGCACTTTGCATGTTTTTGTTACAGTATTCTCAACATTTACAGATTATGTAGCATTTATTTAACTGTGACTGCAGAGTAAAAGGTCCACTTGCAGTGTAGTGATGTAGAAAATATAAACAGAATTGCTTGAAAACCTTTTTGTGACTACACCAGGAAGAAATCTGCTCTCCTGAGTCTACTCTCCTCTGTCATACTGATCCAGTGAACTGCACCCTTTCGTTGACGTTTTGCGCTTACGTAAAATGACTGACGGCCTTTGTGTGCAATCAGTGATCGGCTTTCTCTGCTCAGGCTTTTAGACCAATTAAAATTCGCGAGTTACATCACTCTAATCTGCTGAACGCCACCTGATTGGCCACAAATACGTGGGCGTTGGTCACGCATTACAGGGAACAAGGAAGTAGAAAACCAGGCAAAGAGGAGAGTGGATTGTAGCCTGAGCCCGAGTGTCACTTCAACATTGTTACTTCACGGATACCTTTCTGACTGAGCACCATGGCTGAGTAAGTTTTCCAGTGGATTTTCATTTACTAAACCAGTCATCTAAAAGGAAATGTCACTTCTAACACGCGTTGGTTTATCATTTTATACGTTTGAGACGTTTAATAATCTCTCGTTCTTGGTTTGTTCAGGTGCTAGCTCGTAAGCGAACCCGTTTAAGTGTGAGGAAAATACATGTGGCATAAAAGTTTAGCTTCAAAATGTAACTCGGTAACTCATCTATAGTTTTCGTTGTTCGTGTGAATTTGAGGATTTATTAGCTCTGAAAAAAACGAGTAGTGTCAGGTTTATGTGGCTTTATATCTGTGTTTTCACTTCCTCAAACATCAGGGTTCAAGATTCTCTGTTGAAACTGAGAGCAAAATATAGATGTACAATTTGATCCCTGTTGATCAGGGTGAGGAAGAGTAAAATGTGTTAAAAACGGTGCATTTCTTTGTCATGTACAAGTACTCTATACATTTACTTAAATAGAAGTAATACTCACTTTAAAATGTTTGAAGTTCTGAGTATTTGAGTATACTTTCTGTGACATATGAAAAGGACAGCAGTTGGAGGGTGAAGGAGTCATCCAGTTATTTCTTACAGATTTTCATAGTGTAGTATATGACAATATTTGACCCAGGGTAACCACAGAACAGTTATTTGGCCTGATGTGGTTCAAATGAAGCAACGAAAATATCAGTGAAAATGACCTCTGTACACTCAGTGAGCCATAGTTTTGCAAAAGAGCAGAATAGTCCAAATGAATATAGAATAACAAATATAGCTTTGTTATTTGGCCAGCAATTCAAAGTATTAAAGTATTTTCACTTAAGTTTCCCTCTCAAGTATAGTTTGAATATCCAGCAGTATACTTCTCTTATTATCAGTGCTGAAGCTGAAATTGAGGTAGCATGACAACAATACTAGATTGAAAGCTTCAGCTGGAATAGTTTTGCATTTAACATTTTTGTGAGGTTGTAAGAAATTATTGATACACCAGTGCATCTCACTATCTTAGTGTGCAATTTCATTTGTATTAATCAGTAATACAGAGAAATAATGAACGTTTATTTTGTATTGTAGGTCACCCTCCAGTCACTACTTGCCAGCAGGCATTCAGCCATTTGACTCCATGTCTGTTACATTTACTGGTACTATTTCTCTCGCTGGGGCAGACAACTACGTTTCTCCATGTTACAGAGACTTTTTTTTAAAATAACACTGATCAGAAACTGTATTTTCAGTGTGTTCAATATTTTATGTTCTTAAATACCATATTAAGAAAAAATACACAATTAAAAAAATTCTGATATATCACCCTGCTTACAGTACAACAATATACTGTGTTACAGTGTGATATCGTTTCTTGCCAGCACACTCCCTGTTTTTACTAAAAAGGTGTTGTAAAATGTTTCAAAGTAAAACACTTTTCATTCAAATGATGGGAGTGACAGTAGTGATTAAACTAATTTAAAAAGTACAAGTACGCAAAAAGCTTCTCAATTATAGTAAGGTGAGTGAATGTAATTAGTTACTTTTCATTTCTGTTGTTGATGCTCAGTTTGTGACCACATGCCTGTCAGAGTCTCAGTAAATGTACTTCTCTCTTCTCACAGAGCAGACATTGCACTGATTGGTTTGGCCGTCATGGGCCAAAACCTCATCATGAACATGAACGACCATGGATTTGTGGTAAGATGATCACCCTCACTAATTTATTTCCTCCTAGTAGTGGAACATGTGCTTCCTTTTCTTTAATTCTATTAATCAGCCAGTCTACATTTGTTAAGTGCTAATGTATATCCAAAAAGAACTACATTATTTTGAGACACTTCAATAAGAGAGCAGGTCCATATTATTTGTTATATTATCCGCAAGTCCCAACATTAACCTGCCATGAGCACAGCATTAAGCAACATTTAGCAAATTTACAGTGGCAGTTGAAGTATATTTTGAAAAGGCAAAATTCTGAAGCAGTACCAGACTTATGCTTCAGTTTGGGGTATGATGAGATAGAAGGAGAGCAGAAAGAGAGAGAGATGGGCAGAGACAAATAAATAGAGCAACAGTGATGAGAAAAACAAATATATTCATTAGTTGCTACAATGCCTGCAATAATGGTAAAATGATCATTAGTATGATCAGGAACAGCACTACACGATAATAAACTGATCACTCGTGATGTTACCATGAGCAACATAAAAGATAATGAAATTAAGAGAAGAGTTATTGGTAGTTATAGCAGTTAAAGCTGAGCAGCTTTCAGTTACACTTATTCGAATGATATTCAGTGTATTTACAGCTGTTACAGTTGGAATCAGTTTTATTGCACCTAAGTGATCTCCAAACTCCTCCAACAGGTCTGTGCCTACAACCGGACTGTGTCCAAGGTGCATGACTTCCTGAAAAATGAGGCGAAAGGCTCCAAGGTAGTTGGAGCCGAGTCTCTAGAGGACATGGTGTCTAAGCTGAAGAAGCCCAGGAGGATCATTCTGCTGGTCAAGGCAGGACAGGCTGTGGACGACTTCATTGACAAACTGGTGGGTGGTTTGTGGTAAACTTTAGTGAAGATTATTTCTCATAAAACAACAACAAAAAAAGAGAGAGTTAAGATCTCTGTTGTGGTGAAACTGATCTTTTACAGGTTCCTCTTCTTGAAACTGGGGACATCATCATTGATGGTGGGAACTCTGAATACAGAGACACAACAGTGAGTCTTTAGGCATCACTCTTTGGCAGAAAATGCTTGTTTCTGATTGAGGAAACTCTGATAGTTTGTTTGCTTTTCTTTGATTTAGCGACGGTGCAAGAGCCTGAAAGAGAAGGGCTTGTTGTTTGTCGGTAGTGGAGTCAGTGGTGGGGAGGAGGGGGCACGATATGGACCCTCACTCATGCCGGGAGGACACAAGGAGGCCTGGTGAGTCCTCACTGCTATGTCATAACTCCTAAAACACTGACCTGTGTGTAAGATGTTGAACATGGGGATCAGGATTTCTAAATCAGAGTCAGTATTGGGTTTTATTACCAAGTGCTTTTACACATACTAGTCTTCAGGTGCAGAATAGAAGAATAATAGATATATATTTACAATATTAGTAATGATTTAACAAATAAAGTTACCACTTATATACCTGCTCATTAGTTGGATCAATCTGTGTATTTTAATCAAGTCAAACTCCTTTTTTATGCTTGATTTCTAAGGCCACATATAAAAGATATCTTCCAGAGCATTGCTGCAAAGGTTGGAACAGGAGAGCCCTGCTGTGACTGGGTGAGTGTTGTATTATTTGTTTATTTGTGTAGTGACTGTCATATTTACAAAACTGAATGGAAGTCATTTTTATACTAATCTCATTATATGTCTGCAGGTTGGTGATGAGGGTGCAGGCCATTTTGTAAAAATGGTCCACAATGGCATTGAGTATGGTGATATGCAGCTGATTTGTGAGGCCTATCACTTGATGAAAGATGTTTTGGGTATGGACCATGACGAGATGGCTCAGGTGAGCTGTAACTTGAAATCTCACAAGTATGTCTGTGTAATTTTACCTCGTCCTGTAAAATGAATATACTAAATATCAACAGAGGTTGAGAGGTTTTTTCTTGCCACCATGATGGATTCATATTGGGTTTTGGATGTATGAATGTGTAGGTTTATGTGTATTTTATATGTATATATGTATCTATCCATATATGTGTATCCATAAACTGTAGAGTTTGTCTTCAGCCTGCTCTTTTGTAAAGTGTCTTGAGATAACACCTGTTATGAATTGGCACTATACAAATAAAGATTGTTTGATTGATTGATTGATTGATTGATTGATTGAACAGAATAGAGGCTAAATGAAGACGGATATGATTATTTAACAGAATCCATGTTATCCTTCACTGAAAATGATCAGGAAATGATGCATATGTGTCTCTTTAATGCTAAAAGATCCATTGCATTATTCTGAACAGACAAAATGTCACACACTGGGTTACACAAAAGCCTATCACACTTCCTTGAGAGAAAATTCCATCCACAAGAGAAGGAAAAACAAGATTAGTGTGAAAAGATATGGGTACAGTTTATCCGTCAAAGTTGAGAAAGGGTCTAAACTTTTTAGACTGTAACCCTGAAAATCACAATACCAGGGAATGGGGACCCTCACTAGGGGCTTATGCAAAGTAGCAGGAACCTTTATTTTTGCTGTCATGTGCAAATTTGAATTTGAAAGTATTTTTCTATCACACCATAATTTTTTAACCCAAATTTGCCAAACGAATGTTCTTTTTAATCAAGTCCAACTCATCTTATATGTGTCTATGCATTGAGTTTTACAGTTTTTGGTCAAATTAAGTATTTTCAAATCGTTTTCAGATTTTGTGTTTAAAAAGCATCTGGTGGACCCCCCCCAGTGTCTCGCGATCCCTTGAGGGGACACAACCCCTTAAATTGGGAACAACTGGTGTAGATAAGGGGGGAGATTTTTTTGTTTAAGACGTTTAAGCATGCTTATATTGAGATTAAACTTATTAAAATATTTTTTGTGTGTTATTAAATATGCTCTCAAAGAAGTTTGTTGCATTTTCAATGACAGGTGCCTTCATGAAGTGGCACACTTCTACTTTGCTGCTGTTTTCTGACTACAAAATGTATAAAACTAATGGATGTATAAACTGGAAAAAGTCACTGAGTCTGTTTTAAAAACACAGGCTTTCGACAACTGGAACAAGACAGAGCTGGACTCATTCCTGATCGAAATCACGGCAAACATCCTGAAATTCAGGGACTCAGACGGCACACATCTGCTACCCAAGATCCGAGACAGTGCTGGACAGAAAGGCACAGGGAAATGGACGGCCATCTCTGCCCTGGAATATGGCACGCCTGTCACTTTGATCGGTAAGAGGAAGAGGGGAAGGTTGAAGATGAGGGAGTGTCTGGTTTCCTTCTGTCTGCCTTCAGTAAACTGTGTTTGTCATGATGACATAGCAAAAGCTCACATGTCACACCTGTTAGTGTTTCGTCAGCAATGCTTTTAAAAATTTAAAGGTTGTTTGCCACGATTATTTTAGTGTGGGTAATGTTTATTGGTGCTAGCTGAGTGAGACACAGGCATGCTGATGGAGTTCTTTCTAAGGAACATGATCGATATGTTGCTGCCACTAAGGAGATTGAAGGATTTTCTAGAGGGCTGCTCGTCTGGCGTGACATAAGGTGGATTTGTGATCCCCCTCGGCTTTGGTCTTTGCTCTTATCTATGACAGACTGTTTCATAAACAGAAAAAAAACAATATTGGGGTCAGAAAGCATGGTTAATAATCCAAAATGTGATGTAATGTGAGCTGAGCAGGGTGGACTCCCTGTTCTGCAGACACTGTTTAGAGTGTGCTGTATGCATTTAAAACTAATAGTTCAATCTTTGGATGTCACCAAATCCCTGCTACCGCTTTTTTGAAAGATTAGATGTCTTTTGAATAACATGTATGTTTTCTAATTCTATATCAGTGTAGCTGAGCCTCTTTTTATAGGCAGAGATAAAGGCAGCACAAAAGACTTCATTGTGTGAGAGCTGCTGAGCCAGTCCGTAGATCAGACTGACAAGCTTGTACAGTGTTGAGAGCTGGATTTCTGCCCCCAAAAGGGATCACATTCCTCTCCAGGATAGTTAAATCATCAGACACATTTTCCCTCAATCCCTCTGAGTCTGCCTGTGTCTCTACCTGTTTATTGCATCACTGAGCTTGTAAGTTTTTAGCAAGTCATGCTTACCCAGCAGTTTTCCATGTGTCTGTATATGAAGGCGTGTGGTATCAAGATCACTATTAATGTTGCAGATAGCAAACCTGGCTCTTTTGAATGGAAAAGTTTACCAGTGACAATCCCAGTTTTTACTGCTGAGTCATTACAACCCTTGGTTATTGTATTTAAGTCAGTGTGCTCTTTCTGTAGTTTAACACCACATATGTAATCTCCTGAGAGGATACAGGAAATCTAAATTACCGCTTTTGTGTTCCTCTGTACGCGTCACCAGAGCTCTATGTTTTTTCTGACATGTTCAGAGAACCAACCTTGCTCTCCCTCTCTCTTTTTCTCCCTCCCTCTGCGTTTCAGGGGAGGCTGTCTTTGCCAGATGCCTGTCCTCTCTAAAGGATGAGAGAGTGGAGGCCAGCAACAGCCTTTCAGGACCTCAGGGGGTCAAATTCAGCGGTGACAAGGCTGCCTTCCTGGAAGACATCAGAAAGGTAGAACACACAAAAAAAGACCCTCAGTTTTTAGTTTATAAGGCAAACCTACTTAAATCTAATGATGTTATTTAATGAAGATGTTTAGTAATACATCTTTACTTTTTTAAAAGTTTATGTCAAACACACAGTAAGTTGATTTTGGGAGGGAGCTCACAATCCAGGGTCCCTGGGGATCCCTGAAAAGTCTCTTGAAGTCTTGAAGTAGATTTTTACAGTTATGTTTTTTTATTATTTATTTTGTCTTTCTTCAGGCCCTCTATGCCTCCAAGATCATTTCCTACGCACAGGGTTTCATGTTGCTGCGGCAGGCAGCCAAAGAGTTTGGCTGGTCCCTCAACTATGGTGCCATTGCTCTGATGTGGAGAGGAGGCTGCATCATCAGAAGGTACATTCAGATTCATGTGTCCTTTTATTGCAAGATTGCCTTGTGCAACTTTTTGTCAACAGGCGTTTTTCACACAGATGGTGAAAACTGGTGGTTTACAGTGTAACACAGACAGGTCTGAAGAAAGCCAGAATCAAATAGAGAAGTTTTCTGATGCTTTCTTTTGGGTGTTTTGGAAAAATTAAAGATTTTATAAAAGAAGTTCCCAGTGACAGGGTGTTCATTGGTGGGTATTTTCAGAATGAAAATTCCAGACTGGGGAAGCATGGCCTTTTCTGTAAATTCAGGCTTGAAAGAGGAATGAGGAAAGTGTGGTTGTGACACTGGTCGACTTTGTACAATGTTGCAAAGATATTTCATAAACATAAGTCAAACACAGCACCCAACATGTCACTCAGTGTGTAGTAGCTATTCAACCTAAGCATTTTGAACAGAAACATGATCATGGTGTTTTACAGTTAACAGAGTATTTCCTTGTTTCTTTCACCTCTTCTCTCCACAACAGTGTCTTCCTGGGCAAAATCAAAGATGCCTTTGACCGAGACGCTGATCTGCAAAACCTGCTGCTGGACAATTTCTTCAGTACTGCTGTGCAGGAGTGTCAGGTATGAGGAAAGAGGAAGTGGCAAAATAACATTCTGCCATACAACACACTGACAAAGATACAACAAAGTTGTTTCCTCTTTCACAAGGACTGGTTGAGCAGTACTCCACGTTTCCTTAATAGTAAGCTGAATAATAAGTTGATTTTGGCACTTACTTTATAAACTGAATAGATTTGTTTATTGTTATAATAAAAAAGTATTTCTGAGGTCCTTAAACAGTATTGATTGAAGCACATGTGTTGATATTTTAGCAGGTAATGAAATGGGCTGAAATGAACACTGATACCTGCAAATGACCCTTAACCACAAAGTAGACTATTCAGAGGACTGATTTTGCATATGCAGTTTTTCTATATGCCTTTTACTTTTGACACAGGATGACTGTTGGAGCTTGCTACCTTTTCTCAAAGTTTCTCCACATAATATAGGTGTCATGTCAGACTGTTAAAAGAAAGAGGGATCGGATATGAGGAGCAGCAGATGGGCATGTAGACATTAAGATCAGCGAGGGAAAGGTTCCTCAGAATTGACTCAACTCCAAAAGCTCATCAGAAGGCCTTTAAAGTCTTCCACTTAGACTTCAACAAATATCAGTGTTGCAAAAATTAAATAGCAAAAGTATCTGTGATTTATACCAGGATAACTGAGTCTCAGGGTGCTGAGGCAGCAATGACACTGCAGACTAATGTGAGCAGATTTAGATGTTCTCTTATCTTTTTACTCCTTTATTTAAAAACATTCCTTCTATGGCTACATTCTCAGAGCAAACAACTGTGATTCTTCACTGTGCCAGCCAGTTTCTCAGTGTTATCCAGTTTGGTTAGCAAGCCTCTTTGTTTTAAAGCTACTTTGGCACGCTGCATAGATGTCATGTCCTTCCAGCTTGAGTGAAGCTGTACCCAAACAAAAAGACTTGCTACCAGAAGGTTACATGCAATCTATATGTGAACATCTCTGGTATAAATTAATAGAGACAGAGATGGATGGATAGATAGATACTTAATTGATACAAATGGAAATTCAAGTTCAGGTGCTCCATAAACACATGTTAATTGTACAAGAGTATAATCAACCCAATGATCTTTATTTTTTATTTTCAAGTTTCCATTCAAATTCACTGCATGCCTCTGAGCTCTTGGCCCCATCTGCAGCAATGTACAGCCTAACTTTCCTCCCCATCCTCTCTTTCTAGAGCCAAAGCTGCCCAGATTTGCTGCAGTTAATGTATTTATTATTGGATAAAACTTCATACAGCCACTCTCAAAGATACAAAACTTTCCCTTCAGGGCTTTTGGTGTGAGTGCAGCCCTGATGTGACATATGTCCCCCAGCAGTCTTACACAAGTCACATTTAAAAAAACAAGTTATTGTTTTTTAATAAAAACGTAACGTAAAAAGACAAACTTAGAAAAATATTTGAGTATCTAGGCTTGCAGTGTGAATGCAGCCATGAATCTAAAGGCGGTATTAGAAGGTTTTCTGTCCATACGCATGTGCCACCCTCTAATATCTGCATCACTTTCCCTCTCTTTTGAGAGATTCATGCGTCTATTATCTATTCCACTTATCCCATTTGGGGACACAGAGGTTGCTGGATCTGATCCTGGGTGAGGCACTGAACCATTTGCCGGACAATCACAGGGCCACATAGACAACAGCAGACAGCCATTCACACTGTCACTCGCACCTAAGGGCAATTTAAAGTCACCAGATAACCTAACAAGCATGTCTTTCATGGTCTGTTGGAGAAATCCAGAGAGAACCCATGCATGCACTGGGAGAACATGCAAACTCCACTTTGAAAGGCCCTAAACAACATCTGGGTCGAACCAGCAACCTTCATGCTGTGAGGCACCACCTGCTGTGCCTCCATACCGGCCTGTTTAGGAGCAATTTGGATCAAAATCCCGTTACTGAAATAATATTTGTCATTCTGGCTGGTTGAGGTTTAGCAAAATCACCACAATAACCCTTCTTTTTTGCATAAAGTGAAAAAAACAAATTTAATATCAGTGTTTACTGCTTTTTGTTCTGCAGTTAGGAAATGTTTACACTTTTATCAGTTGACCTTTTATGACCTTAAAAAAGGTCTTGAATTTAATTTTCAAAAGTGTATGGTAACATTTTTTGGTTCTCTCCTTCCCTGAAACTCTTCCTAACATGGTTTACTTTTACCCCATCAGGAAACCTTTTGATAAACTGTTTGATCTCTGTGTTCAGGAGTCATGGCGCAGGACAGTGAGTACTGGAGTTCAACACGGCATCCCCATGCCCTGTTTCACCACAGCTCTGTCCTTCTATGACGGCTACAGGCATGACATGCTGCCAGCTAACCTTCTCCAGGTAAGACAATAGTTAGGAGCTGCAGCCAAAGCTCACTGAGCATGTGGTCAGTGTGGAGGCGTATCAGATTAAAAACATCACGTGTGAGTGTTTGTGTGGGGATCATGGGCCTTAAGATCCTGGAAGTTAACAATGTCTTACTGCTGTTCTTGTCTCTTTGTGCTTGCTTTCTGATTCTATGTAGACTTAGTCAGTTTGTCTCCCATGTCTCAAGAGTGTAAATTAATGAAGCAAAATAAAATTATTTAAAAGTTTAGTAGTAAAACTATTGGGCATTACATTTTAAATGGTATTAATTGTTGCATACTACATTACCCATGGCAGTATTTACCACATTATCAGATTATAGTGTTTCCATTTGTGGTTTCTGCTCAGCTCTGCTTGACACTACACGCTTTGGATACAACCCGCTTTGTTTTCCATCACAGTATAGACTTAGGTCAGTACCTCTTTCATGTAGGTGGAGTCGTCATAGCGTTGCTGTGCAGAACTGTCATGGCATCCTCACAACAAAGGAGGAAACAAAGGCAATAAATCTGCCGACTCCTATGTGTCTTTTGAAGAGATGAAATTAGTTCCAAAGACAATTGCAAACAGCAAAACAACATACTAGTTGAAGCAGAGTAGAGTTTGGGAGGTCATACAGCATCCCAGAGCCATACAGCATCATTTTTCCATGACATTTACCCTGGAGTTGTGGCGATACTTTGACTTTTAGAGGTCAGCAGTGTCTCCATATCACATTTGATCTCGGCTCAGCTCACTTGGAGCCCCACTGGAGTAAAACCGTGCCAGTTATGTGGTACGATTCCTAATGGAAAACCAAAACAATCGATTAAAGACAAGCTAATACCACATAGCGGAAAAGCCCCATTAACTTATTGACATTTATGTTGCAAAAGATCATTGGAAATAGTAATTTTCAAATTTGTGTGGGTGCTTCAATATTTTTAGAATTAAAACTCTTTCTATTTTTTGTTTGTTTGGATGCTGGTTTCTGAATGATTTCTTGTCTAAATAACCCTTGCATTTGGTCATTTACTCAAATCATTCCTTTTTTGTACCACTCAAAAATGTAACTTATGTTGCAGTGCCATGAAAACTCCATATGTGCTAACTTACAATTAATATATATGTCAAATTAAATCACTCGACAGCCAAAACTACCAGGTTACTAATAATAAATATAAGGACTTCATCATATCCTTGTTTTTGCGTACTTGTGTTCAGTTGCTATTTATTATAAGACTTTTGACTTTATTTGAACTGTTTAGATTGTTCTTGTTTGTATTTGTATATTTAGATCCTACACAGCTTTACAAAGTCTTAAAAAATCCTTGATTAGATTTTTGTCTTTCAAGACCAGTAATGTCTTAAAAATTCTTCTTTTTGCATGTGTGGGTCTTTAAGTTTAGATTGCCAATTGACTCAACCCATCTTTATCAAATCTCTGGCTATTTTAAAGAAAATACGAGAAAAAAACAGTTTTGGTGTTAAGCAAGCATTACAATTTTTTTTAAACCACATTAAATTACATGCTGTCTCATGTCTGTATTTCTCTCTCTTTTGGTAGAGGATTTGGACTTTATATCCTTTTATTAATGTAATATTTGGCACCAGAGCTTGCCACGATTTGGAGATTTTAAAAACATGTCAATTTTCGAATTTTATTTGTTAAACAGTGTGTAGGAATCTTACATAATTACTGAATAGGAACACCACAACTTTTGCTTGTCTTATTTTGTGTATTCACAAATTAACAGTTTTTTAATAAATCTGAAGTGTTCTCTTTTTTTAGTTTGAGAAGCTCTCATTGTTATTATTGTCTGTTTTTCTAGGCTCAGAGGGACTACTTTGGAGCCCACACATACGAACTTCTTTCAAACCCTGGCCATTATATCCACACCAACTGGACAGGCCATGGTGGAAATGTCTCCTCTTCATCCTATAACGCATAAAGGACCATCATCATGCTTCAGGCAAACACACAAGATGGAGAGCAGGAGGGAAGAGGACATGCTACACATTCCACACTCCCCTGACCATCACCTTAATCTAGCTTTGTACTCCTCTCGGAGAGTTTCTGCAGATTTATTTATCAAGAGGTGGAATAATAGATTATGTGTGCTGTGAATGCTGTAGTCTGTGTGTTTTGTGCTACCACTTTTCTAAATAAAACAAAAATCTAGATGCTTTGTTAATAATGCTGGCAACCAGTTCACCAGTCATCACAGGCCCAGGATTCAAGGTGTTAACACTGGATTAGGGTGAACTGTTGCACTGTACTGTATTAGGCTAAATAAAGATTTCAATCCCTTTATAAATAGCTTGTATGGTCCTTACTCTCAAGCTGCTGTAAACAGGATTGAGCTTTGTTTGTGTGTAGAACTAACTATAGCAACAAGCAGGAGTAGTGACTTTGTATACAAACAGGGTGCTTGGTGTGAACGCCTATCTGTTGACGGACGGAAACTTGAAGAGACACTGCATCAGGACATCAACTGATGATGTTTGATTAGAAAAGTGACAGTGTAGTTCTTGTGTCATTCATGAATCAGGTCCAGATTTTCCCCTTTTTGTTATATCATTTAGAAAGAGCCGACATTTATCCACCATGAGCAGAACACTCGTCATGCAAAAATAATGTAGCTCAGAGGGCTTTATATACATAAAAAAAGTATAAATCAAAACAAACAGATGAAAGGAAAGGGCACACCCATAAAATGTGTTTTAAATAACAGATTTTGTAAAAAATACAGGAACTGACAAACTCAGGGAAGGCTGGTATGCTTTCACAATAAGGAAACGGAAGGCTGTCCGAATTTTTCATTCTAATAACCTAAAGTGTGCCATACATTTATGCACACATGATGGGCTGACATTCTCATGAAAAAATAAATGATTCATTTCTTACATACAAAATCCGAGGAGGTGCATCTTTGTTTTAAAACGACAGTCTGAGATATGACAAAAATTAAGAGGAAAAATAATTTAGGTGCATTTTTATTTTTGTTCTTTGTCAGCTTAAAGGAGCATTACCGTGTTAAAGATTCCATTGATTACAGGGAGATGTGAATGTTTTGCCGGGGGTATTAAAAACGAGGACACAGGGTCATCTGCTGGAAAATGTGAAAACTACAAATTCATTTATATTCTTATATATATAGTTTCACAGTTTACAATTTTTGAGGGCAGAAGTAAGAGTTGGGAAGGACAAGCACAATAGGACATATTGGACATTATAGAACTCATGTCATGCTTTTTAGATTTTATATGCTTTTAAGTCTTTGCGCGTAGAAACAAACAAAAAAAAACCCCAATTCCAGTTGAGAATTGATAACTGACTGAAGGAAGCAATGTCACCTATCTTTTGGCTCAACTACTCCCATATAAAGGCGGCTCGGTTTGCACAGCAGGTAGTGCGTGTGCTTCACAGCAAGAAGGTTGCTGGTTCAATCCCCAGGTTAGGCAGGGCCTTTCGGTGTGGAGTGAAAATACACATATACGCATACATTTATCCAAAACCCAACATAAATCCATCATGACCACAGCACTGGGCCAACCAAACCACAAGAAGGCGCATATGTAGGTGGCTTACAGTAACAGCAGCAGGAAAAATCCTCTTGTTAGCAGTTGGAAATCTTGAGGCATCCGTGGCGCAGCTGGATAGTGCGCTTGGTCAGTAATCAGGAGGTTACTGACCAAGCGCACTATCGTCATGTGTCGCCCAGCTCCGAGTGACACATGACGATGTGTGCTCCCACTGTTGCATCAGTGGCATGAAAGGGCGTGAAAGTGTTAATTGATACTGATGGATAACTAACATAGAAACTCTGAACCATCACTGAGTGAATGTGAGCGCGAATGGGTGTGAATGGGTGACCTGTGGTGTAAAGCAGCTTTGAGTAGTCAAAGACTAGAAAAGCACTATATAAGCTCAAGTACATTTTATAGTAGATCAGTCTCATGTTGAACAACCATCCACCAAAATAGGCCACATAAAATCATAGAGTGGGGTCAGCGGATGCTGAAGCCCATAGTGCTCAGAGGGTTGCCAGCTTTTTGCAGGGTCAATAGCTACAGACCTCCAAACTTCATGTGGCCTTCAGATTCGTTCAAGAACAGTGCATTAGAGAGCTTCATGGAATGAGTTTCCATGGCTGAGCAGCTATATCCAAGCTTTACAACATCAAGTGCAGTGCAAGTGTTGGATGCAGTGGTGCGAAGAATGCTGCCAATGGACTCTAGAGCAGTGGAGATGAATCACACTTCTCTGTTTGAAAATCCGATAAACGAGTCTGGGTTTGGCGGTTGCCAGGAGAACAGCACTTGTCTGACTGCATTGTGCCAGATGTGGAGGGGGAATTATGGTGTGCGGTTGTTTTTCAGGAGTTGGGCTCGGCCCTTTAAATCCAATGAAAGGAACTCTTAATGCTTCAACATACCAAGACATTTTGGACAATTTCGTGCTCCAAACTTTGTGGGAACAGTTTGGGGATGGACTGTTCGTGTTGCAACATGACTGGTCACCAGTGCAAAAAGCAAGGTCCATAAAGACATGGATGAGGAAGTTTGGTGTGGAAGAACTTTACTGGCCTGCACAGAGTCGTGACCTCAATCTGATAGATCACCTTTGAGATGAATTAGAGCGGAGACTGAGCCAGGCCTTCTCATCCAACATCAGTGTTTGACCTCACAAATGCGCTTCTGGAAGAATGGTCAAAAATTCCCATAAACACTCTTAAACCTTGTGGAAAGCCTTCTCAGAGGAGTTGAAGCAGTTATAGCTGCATAGGGTGGCCAACATAATTTTAAACCCTATGGATTAAGAATAGGATGTTACTCAAGTTCATATGTGTGTGAAGGAAGATGACTTTTGGCAATATAGTGTATATTAATGGGGTCCAAAATTTCTAACAGTAGCCCGAGTGCAGTCCCCAGAACCACACATTAAACACAGCCTGATGCTACTGACTGTTTGCTCCTTTTGAATGTCACTTTATCAAAGTTGTTGCTTCACTAACAAAATGTGCAGGAAAACAGAAATTCAGATAAAGCTGGCAAGGGCAAGTGTCCCTATTTAGAGGCATTAATTCCATTTTAGGACATAACCCTACATTTAAATAAAAAGCTGGTGTATCATGAAATAATTGGACTGTATCTAACACTGATTTGTTTGAACAAACCACTCAGTTGAAGACAAGAACTGGAGGTGGACAGCACATCTCTCACAGCTTGCACTTCTCATCCCAGCTAGCAGAGCTGAACTACCATAATCAACCTCTTCAGAAGTGCCTAATAACTGACTGCAGCTTCTACTGCAATTTATGTTCCAGATTTTACAGTAATTCATTTGCAGTGTAATACATACAACCAAACCAGCACAAGTTAAATTTTCTTCCTGCTTGCTGTACAAAGCATACCTGCCAGATTGTTTCATCGTATTGCAACACTGTTGTACTGCCATTGCCCTCTTCATACCCCCACATAATGGACTGGTGGTGTAGTGTAATAAGGAAGTTTTATTGCTCCTCCATGCATCATTGGCCTGATTTGTATAATTTATTCAAGGACCCAAGGGAACACTGACAATGATGGATCACTTGGTATTTGAAGAGACACGACAAGAAATAAAAGTTCCTGTTACTTCAGGTGTAAATGGACCTTAAGGAATGGTACTTATGTTTTAAAACATCACATACCTAACAAACCAAATAACAACAGACTTCAGTACTTCACATTTACCATTAACCAAATGTCAGAGCTAAAGATACTGAACTCTATCTGCTCTTTTAGCAGTGAATTCCCTTTCAGCCACAGAAATGAACAATACAGGTACCAGAATCATTATCACATGTGCCTTGAAAAGAGCAGACATTTTGACTCTTGTTGCAGCGCTGCCATTTTGGTTCATCTCTTTGGTTTAGTGATAAATCAACATGTCATCGTATCCCTTTTCTTAAATTCTTTAATTAAACTAAAGAGCGTGACACACTTTTGTAACTTTAATAAGGTCCAAACAGAGGCTATGAGAGCACAATAAATGAAGTTCAGGTGGATGAGGAAGCTGCTGAGTCATTATCAGACTACGCAGACAGCAACACCGCATCAGACTGAGTGATGATGAGGATGACTACCAGACATCAACCCAAATCCATTTTATTCTGATTAAATGGCTCAGTATTCCTGGACTTCTGTGATGCACATTATCAACCAAAAGAGACCCCTCAGAAAATTGAATCCAATGACCAAAAGATACAATATTTACCAAGTCACTTTGTTTAACCTTGAGATGAGAATTATTAAACAATGTTGTAAATCTATACATATTTTTTTTTTCACAATGGCTTAATGTAGATGTTATCAGCATAGTGGTACTAGTGAATTAAACTTTGAAATACCCAGTTTTGCACGAGCAGATGTGATCTGCCGTGTGTAACAGACAAATGAACAAATGTATCATAATGAAGCTTTTTTTATGTTTCAAGCAGAATCATGAGACTACTTGGCTTTTTTTTCTCTTTTCATTCCTCTAACTTCAGTGTTAAGGTCGGAAGTTTTAGTTCAGCACTACAGAAAACATTTTTGATATTTAAAGCATTCTGAGGATGGTTTTTAGGAAAGGGTGTCAGTTATTTGCATTGAGGACCACAAACAGTAAAACATGAGAATAACTGAGCCACTTTTATAGAATTCTCCTTTTGTGTACTGAGGTTAAGGAATATTAAATTCAGGCCATCAATGAAGTCGCCCTTTGCTGAAGATGAGACCACCACAATGTGAAGTGAGAGGGGACGTGCTGACAGCATATCTCCACATTCCAACCCAAAACAAAAGCAAGATACAATAAGTTTCTAAACTTAGCAGGAGTTTTGTGAACCAGACCTTGAGACAGTGCTGGTTAAACAAAAATAAGCCGAGTTTGTAACATTTGCTGCCTCAACTTCCCATCTTTAATGAAGCACACGCTTCAAGTTCTGTATTTGATTTTACCCATTTGACTTTGCTGGGATTTCCTTAAAATGGACTTTGACAGCACTTGGCCCCTCGGCCTTAGTTTGGACACCCCATTCACAGAGAATCATTTTGCAAATCTATTGTTTCATCGGTAAAAATGCTTTTACTTAATATTTAAGCACCATAAAATGGTGGCCCATATTCTGTAAGTTAGTGCTCTATTAACTGACAGTGCTGTTTGTAACCCTAAAAAAGCCAGACAAAGCTTGATTTCTCTGTACTGTTAAAATAATTTGGCTAAAGTACTTTACTTATTGCATCACTTCAATCTTCATTTGTTGTAGTATCAACTATTGTGTGTTTTATGTCCGTTTCTATATCAAATGGACATTTACATTAAGAGTAGGATGTAAATGCTGGTGTTCTTTACAAAGGAAAAAAAGGCTTATTTACAACAATTAGCAAAATGTGTTCCAAAATATGGCATATCAGCAAAAAAAACCCCAAAACAGTATCACCCCTACCAGCTTATCAGAGACCAACTACAAAAAAAAGGCCTGAGTGATGAAAGATGGTACAATAGTGCCCTCTGTAGGTAAAGCTTGACTACATATCCTAACCAGCCAGTATCCCCACAAAAAGTACATTTAATACTTAAGCTGTAACTAATCTAAGCCTCTAAACAAGATACTTAAAATGTGAAACACTAAAACCCAAAACTGGGGAGACAAGGAACTCAAGCTATTTACATTGACAGACGACAGGCAATAAAAACTCAACACCTTTATTTTTAACACCACAATACTTAATTATTTCAACATTGAAGTGTGAATTTCTGCTGGCACGTTCAGTCTGTTCATTAGGTCGCTTTGGATTTCACTTGACTCATACATTCAGTCCATTAACAGTTTAGGCGTACAATACAATGGACCAAAAGCTGCCTTTGTGACACTTCTGATCAAAGCAATATGACGCCTTTGGGTTATTTCTGTGAGTTTTCTCTGACTGCTTTGGGGACAAAATTGACCTCTTACTGACAGAATGATGCTTCATATTTAAGGCAGGCCTTGTGTTTTACATGTTTGGACAAACAAGATCACCATCAAACTACCGGAGTGACACCAGCCCTTAGAGTGACATTTGTGAGTGACAAACAAGTACCTCAGCCCAATAATTATAGTCAGTTTTAAATGTCATAATAGGATGGTCCAAGTGTTCTCATTAGTGAGGGTGAAGATGAACCTTTTAAGGGTTAAGGCAGATCCATTGCCGTTTGTGTCAGCCCACCAAACCGTCTCCAGCACGTCCAAGACTGACTCCAACCTGGACTCAGACGAAAACCTTGGCTGGCCATGTCCGAGGTCCCTACACGTGAATTAAATTTTTGGCAGTTCAATTAATGTAAGCACAAAAAAAAGTCACTGTCAGAGTGTGTTATACCTAGTCAAATTCAGTTTTATTCAGACTTCCCTAGATTCACAAAACATAGAAAATGCATTCATAACCACTTCAAACACAAACTTTCAATAATAACTCTTCAAACATTCACCACATCAACCTCAGAGCTGACTCGCAAACTTCAACTCACTTTCAGTGTTTGCCCCCTTTCCCATACAGACTTCACAGAGTCACAAAGTCACATTTTCACACACAGAGGGTGATAACAAGGAGAAAAAAAGCACACAACCAGACACGGCATTCACATCAACTTGGACAGCAAAAAAGATAATGAAATACAAATACTCTTAGCACTTAAGAATATAAGTTGATAGAAAACAATGAGAGGAAGCAGAGACCACAGGGATCTAGAGATGCAGTAAAATGTCCTTGTGATGGTCAGCAGGGACACACACGTACTTTCTTCTTCCTCTCACACTCGCACAAGCCACAGGTTCTTCAACGCTCGCAGGCTTTTTTCTTGTAGAAAAAAAAATTGCACAAACAGTCCTTCTCACACGTGCTTTCTTTCACTTTGTTCTCCCGCTCACTCTCACTCGGCTTAACACCACTTGAAAAAGCGACAAGAGCAGACACGATTTTTATACCCATTAAAAAAAAATTAAAAGTGGAGAGGAAAAAAGACAACACCCACCGTCTAAAACAGTAAATGCAGAGTGAAGCTGTGCTCTTTGATGAGAAAGCATTTACACATGGGAGGAGGGGAACTGATACTGAGATCTGGCGAACATTGCAGCCAATGAGGCGCTTCCTCCCGGGAAATTGGGGAAGAGTTGGTGAACTGCAGAAGAGATTTTCATGAAGGCTTTTCAAAAGATGTCAAACAAAAACAAACAAAAGATGCAAACAACTGCATAAACACATCATCATGTTAAGCCCTTTTTACAGAGGGCTGAGGGGCTCTGAAGATGCTCGTGCATGTTATAAATATTTATCCTGCATGCACAGTCATCTCTGTGTAGCATTTTCTCAAAAACAAAAAAAAGGAGTGTGGCAGTATCCACTAAGAAAACTAAACCTCTCAACATCTCACTCAATAAATGCATGACCACATAATCTGTCACTCAAGTATAAATTTGCTTAAACAAAATAAAAGGCAGTGTTCTTAAATTAAAGGAACAGAAGATATGAGCAGTTCCCCTGCAAGAATACTTACCAGATTAACCTAATAGCAACCGAAAAGGTCAATGTGCGGCTAACTACATTCCCCAGCTAGAGGACTTTGACTCCATAGAGTTGCCAAAGCCGGAGCTGAAGCCACCGCTGGAGGCCGTGTTAGTGCCTGCAGCCCAGCCCAGGCTAGCTGAGCTGGGGCTGCTGTAACTGGTGCTGGAGGAGCTATACGTCTGGTCTCGAGTCGTAGTGGCTGTGCCTGTTGCTGTGGTCAGACCTTGTTGGTTAGCCAGCATGCCCATCATTCCCCAACTGCTCTGCAGCGCTGCCTGAGCTGCAGCTACCATTGCAGGGTTAAGACCGAGAGCCCCAAAGTTAACCCCACCACTGCCGCTGCCCAGCCCACCACGGTTACCGCCATAGCCCTGACTGAACCCACCAGCCCCAAACCGCCCTCGATCCATCATTTGCCTACTATTATTGTGTTTGGGCTCAGCATTGGAGATATGCACGCTGACACCCTTGATGATCAAGTCCTCTCCACACAGAGCCTGGGCCACCTGAGACACAAGTTCAGAGCAGGTTATCTTTATTCATTAGAATGTTTACTGTTATTAGAGGACGCAATTTAAGGAGGCTCTCACCTGGTCATCTGCAAATGTGACAAAAGCAAAAGCTCTAAAAGGTTTTGGGATGAAGACATCCGTGACTTCACCATACTGCATGAAGTACTGCCTCAGTTCATCAGTCGTCATGTCCTCTGTGCAACGGCCAACAAAGATTTTACGACTCCGCATGGGCTCATCTGGACACGCCTGCGGACAAAGACATACAGCAAAATGATATAAGCTCCAGAAAATGTCTTTAAAGTGAATGCTTTTGGCTTATACAAAAAAATCATAGGAACAGTAGAAACTGCATTTTGAATTGCATTATGGCATTTATTCACTCTTTGAGGGAAAAACAACAGATATAACTTGCTCGTTTCAACAGATATAAGTTAGTCATTTTTCTAAACAAACAAAACTTTAACGATCATTAACATATTGTATGAACGTGAAGGTCTCAGGCAGACAGCTGACATCTCCCCCTCCTTCAGCCACTCAGTACAGCCTCCACACCAGAGTGAAGTCATGGAGCGAGACAGGGACTTTTATTTCTGCAGATTAAGGATGATTTTTTAAAGTTATGAGTCTGATCAGCGCACATCTGATTAACCAAAGAGCTTCTGTGGTGGTGAAAGAGTTTTAAGGCAGATGTGAAGAGGACCTAAATAACATGAAGAAACCAAAAATATGCTGCACAATGTTGGAGAAGTTCCCATAACAGAACCTGATGTCACATCTGATGTCACATTAAGTGAGCCATTATTTAAGTAATTATGGGTATATTTTATCTCTTATGATCCTAAAGGCGGCCCCTCTTTACCGCTGCAGAAGAGAAATTAAGGCACAAAGCCGTTACGCATGAAGTGAGCCATAGCGCGTGGAACAGGTCAAAAAAAGAGGCAAAAACTTTGTTTTATCACCTGTTCTGATGTTTCTTGGTTTATCTGAGAGCAGATCAGACAGGAGCAGACTGAGCACTGACTGACGCTGTGTCATAGAAACACACGGGAGTGCGCAAATGCACACGGATGAGATGGACAGCAGTGGATCATCAGTAATCTGTTAATTATTAAAAGCTCCAAAACATGTCTGTAATAACCTTCACTGTAAATTATTTATTGTTTTTTTTTTTATATATATACAGCTGTTAAAAGCCGCCTTCATCATTAATTTTCCTCAATATTGCAATAGCCTCAATTCACAAAAACATGACTTTCCTCGTCCTGAAAACTGTTATTTCCGTCTGAGAAATCCCATTAAAGATGTTGGTGTAGTGTTTATAAACTACAATTTCATCAGATATTTTAATACAAACAGCGTGAAGACGTGTGATTCATGTTTTTGTCAGTTATCCTGCGCGTAATAGAGACACCAAGTGTTGATCGCCCCAGCGCACGCGCTCTCTCTCTCTCTCAAACATTATTTAATGCTTGAAGAGGCAAAATCAACTAAAACTCTTTATTATAGGAAAACAAGGGTAGCATTTCTTAATAATTATCTCTATAGGACCACTGAGACAGTAGGGGACTCATAATTTGAAAAGGATTCAGATTGTGTTAAGTTTGTATTACCAGGCCCATGCAGTAACTTTAAACAATGAAAACAAGAGTGAGATTTCTTACTAAAATACAATAAATTACACTTGTGAAACATATGTAGTTAAAGAAAAAAAAGTCATGTTTCCCTCTGTAGTTTGGTTAGATAAAGGTCTCAGTCACATTTGAGTAAAATAATCTTATTTTAATAAATGTCATCATCACTGTCATTGCAAGGACCCCTTGCAATTACACCACAGACCACTAGGGGTGTGCGGACCCCGGATTGAGAAACATTGCTCTATCACACACAGGACACATGTTAAACACACTAGAAGGCATATAAAACTGAAAAAACAAACAAACAATATGACAGGAAGAGCTGCTGATTGCGTCACACCAGCCGCGTACTGACAGCTGGTACAGGAGCCTGAGTGCTACAGGTCAGTCACAGGGTGTAGGAGCTGCCTCTACAGCAGGTTGGCTTGATGCAGGATTTCGTCAAAATGCAGCGTGTGCCTTAATTTTTAGTTTGACAACACATTTTCCTCACTTTACAAACAGATTTGCAAACTGTGGACATGATTTTATAACCTGTATGATATCAGGCCTAAGAAAATGGCTCCTTTGAAGAATTATCATGTGGCTCTTACAGGAAATATTACCAATCTTTCTATGCAGATTTGCAAATAGTGTCCATATCAGTGTCCATATTAGCAGAAAAGGCGATAAGAGTATTCAAAATGTCTGCAAATATGACTTTTACAAACTCCTATTAATAATCAGAAGTTAAATCAGTCAAAGGCCATCCGTGGCTTCACACTGCCGCTGATGGTGTGGAAACGTTCTGAATCATTGTGCGCTCTCTGCTCATGAAGAGAATGAGAGTGATTATTTTTTAGTCAGCTTCTCTTTATCCACACAGGGACGAAGCTTTGTTTTAAACATTAAATATGTTTTTGTCATGTGTTTTGTCTGAGTACGTATAGTTCTCATTCACTTAATTAAATGCTGCATTTGTCTAAAGGTTTAACCTGAATGATAGCTCGTGTTCAGGCAGAGTAGGAGTTTTAAGAAAACAATCCCTTGCAGTGCTCCATAGCTTAACTTCTTATAAAGCATTTGAACTGGTCAAAGTCTTCAAAATACTAGGCTATGTCCTAAGGCTGTCAATAGCCTTTATACAGTAAATGATAGAATGTAAATTTGCATAGATCACCCTGCTTGTTTGAAGACACCGACGTGTTGAAAATATGACATACGACAAACGCTCAGTCTGTTCATGTTTAACTCTAAGACTGCTCTTCACATGAGGGATTATTGGTGATTAGGTTGTTTATGTGGCTGTTGTCATTTAGACTGCTTATTGTCAAGAGGAAAGGAAAATTAAAAAAGTTGATTGAAGAAAATGGCATGACAGAAACTTTTCGACCTTGTGCATCAATATGATGTACAGCAAAAAAGTCTAACACAGCCTTTGTTGCAAACTGAACCCAACACCGTTTTCTTCAGTAGATGGCTTAGCTTAGAGCCAATTTAAGAAAGAAAGTGCAAATGTTACTTTAAAGTACGCATGTAAGAAAGTATCATTACACCAATATATCACAATAAACATATTTAAATTTATCACATAATATTCTACAGCCAGGACGGCACGGTGGTGCAGCAGGTAGTGCAAGGTCGCTGGTTTGATCCCTGTGTCGCCCAAGGCCTTTCTGTGTGGAGTTTGCATGTTCTCCCTGTGAATGCATGGGTTCTCTCCAATGCGAGTAGAGTAGAGCCGGGTAGAGTAGGGCTAGGACGTGCTGATGGAAAAGGGCCATATGTGGCCCCATGATCAGCGGCAAACTGATCCCGGGTTTACAATGTCAGCTGGGATATGCCCCAGCACCCCAAGTGGTATAGATAATGGATGGACAGATGGATTCTACACACATTTGTTCTGTATTGCTGCTAAGGCCCAACTACCACTAAATGGCAGCAGGCATTCAGCCATGAGACTCTCCAATTCCGTGATACAATTACAGCTATTAATTTTTTTTACGCAAATAAAACAAGATATTGCAATACAGGGTGTCATCCCCTTTTATCTACCAGACTTCTGCCATTACACACCCCTGCTGCATTGTGTCACATGACGTGAAGTAAATTCAGTTTTTGACAAACAGTTTACAGGAAATTGATTTGAGCTGAAGACAGACAACAGGACAGGGCAGGACTATTGCCAGACATGACAGTTGCAAGATTTCTAACCCGTTGAATACCAAAATTGGTTATTTCTTTTTTTGTAGTGTGTACGCATCACATCAGGGATGTTGACCAATGAGAGCACAGGAAATCTGCATGCAGGGTGATCACATTTGCAACAAGCCTAAGTCGCTGTCTGTGATGGAACAATGAGACAATGGGAAAGTCTGTCAAGCTCTGAAAACTTCTCTGCATGTGTTGCAGAAAGAAGACCACCACAGCCTGAAAACATGAAAAGCTAAAGAGAGGTATTGGAGTGATCATAGCACCTCGGTTAGTACCTGCTGCAGTTCAGCATCAAGCTAGTAAATCATTCTTCATACAGTTGGCTGAGACAAACAAAAGTATGGTACTGTCAATACAGTGAATTTATCAGCTGTCTTTATCTGTGCACCACCTCCTTTCATCATCATCACATCGCCCAATTCGTGTGGTTGGATTCAAACGTTTGTTTGTCATGCCTGTCGGCCAAGTCAGAGAAGGTTTCATTTGACTATGATTTCCTAATCTGACATATTTGCCATGGAAACAGACAGTAAAAGAATCATATAGTCTAATCTTGGTATTAAATGTAAATACTGTGAGTCAGGACCTGATACTTTCACCAGTACTTCAGTATCAGTACTTTTATTAGAGCCATTATTTCACCTCATTATTTGGACTTCTACTTTGGGTAAAAAGTTGTATTCTGCCATCATAACCAATAATTTTCCATTTGAGGAGGTGACTGAAGTACCTTTGAGTTGGGAAGTTTGCAATCACACCATCGTCCATCAATCATGTGTCTCTGGGCAATCACTTTAGTTTGTGTCTCATAGTCAGTGAACCGGACAAACCCAAACCCTTTTGAGTTTCCAGTCTTAGCATCTCTTTTGACCTGGAGAGAACAAACAAGATAAGAAAAAAATTACAACCTGATTTAACAAACCAGAAACTCTTTACAATACCTGTAGTATACTTTAACTCTTAATACTGAAATTTAATGACTAAAATAATCAGTACCAGGTAATGTGTTACTACCTGCACCATGATGACTTCTCCAAAAGTGCTAAAATAATCCTTCAGGTCTTGCTCTGATGTTTTCCAAGGCAGCCCAAGAACAATGAGATCTGATGTCTTCTGAAAGCCCCTTTTGATTTTCACAGCTGAAGCAGCATCTATTTCTTCCATCTTTCTTTTGTTATCTGTGGAGAATGAATAGATTTGTTATAACAGGTCAAAGAGCCCGATACAAAAAATACAAATCTCCCAGAATGTTATGAAAGGTACGAAATGAAGCCTCTGAGCTCAAAGAGAAATGTGGTGATTGTGACACAAAACAAACACAATCAGTTGGAAAAAGTCCTCGGCCAAGAATACAATTTGAGTTTTTGCTGTGCATCAGTACTGAGCTTTAGTCATCCTCATTCTTTAGTAAAGGTTTTCTAGAAGATGGTAACCAAACAGGTCAAGTAGATCAACTTGTTTGATAAATTATCATAATCATCATCTTCTTCTTCAAAAAAAGCAAAATAATACTGTACTGCCCACGGTCAAACTGTTGGTAAAATGCTAGAATAGCTTATTTTCAGACATATAAAAGTGTGCAAAACATGACTTTATTTTGCTTTTTATCTTCGATAAATAGGTTTTACTCACTTACTAACAAAAATTTAAGCATCTGTTTCTGTATTTGAAGCATTTGTTTTAAAGGCTGCTGCATAATTATCAAAAATGGATGTCATATGGAAATCTATGACGTAGACAGGCAATGAATACTGGGAAATACAGATGGTTAATGAAAATAAATGCCATGCTTGGAAAAAATATATATTTGTCCAATTGAAAGTGCAAAGTTTGCCAGCAAATTTGACAATTAAAAACCAAAAAATTACCTATCACTGGATGTCAATGACTGTTTACATACAGCTGGGAGGGGTGTGTATTTGCAAAATTTGGTGATACAATGCGGATCACTATACAGTGTATTACAATCTGTTTTTTCCAATAAAATGTCCTTTTTAAAAAATGTATAGCATTAAGAGCAGTCACTGAAGGGAAATACTACATAAAACAGGTAAATTTGGGGGTAAACTCTGTAAAAAAAAAAAAAAATGCTGTTTGCATTCATATATACAGCTCAACTGGGTAAATTCAGGATGATTTTAAGGTTTTCTGCAATTGTAAATCGGGGTTTTGACCAGTAATTCTTTATCTAATCAAGGTTAAAAAAAACCATGCTGTCTACATGACTTCTTGATCAGACAACTCCAAAAGCCAGAGACCAGAATAAGACCAGAAGTGTGCATGTAAACAGGCTCAACCTCAGAGTGTATATAAAATGATGACTTTCCATTCAGCCATTACTTCTCGTCACTTAAACAGTACTTTATTTCAGGCACACATACTCTCACCACTGAGGACGGGCACATACTACTACTCAGTTTGTACACTATGGTTTTATTCAATATTTCTATTTTGTACTTTTTGCTACCTTTCTTTAGCGTTCCTCTGTATGTGTTAGTGGAACAGCGAAATTTCCTCCAGAAATAATACAGTATATCTATCCACTGATCCCAAACATTTTAATTAGATTATTCTGTGACCTATAGGCATTTTACTGTTTTTTATCAAGTAAAAAAAAACTCTAAATAAGCATAGATCTGACAGTTTTCTAGTAACGTAAATTGATAGAACACTTCATTCACTAATGACCAGGAAAAGTCAAAGGAAACATATTTACATGCAGAATAAACAAGAAATTCATGAATAAATTTATATTTCTTTCCATCTTGTTTGAAAGTATTGACTGACTATTGATCTACAAAACTCAATACAATGCCCAGCAGAGGCGCTGCCAAGAATTTTGGGCCCCAATAAAAAGATATCAGACTGGACCCCTTCCCAAACCAGCTCTGTGCAGTTTCTCAAACTAAGCATCTGTAAGGTAAATTAATAAATATGACACAGAGCTTAACAAATTTATTAGACTACCATAAAAACAAGATAACAAGGATTTTTTGAGAATCTTTCAAAACTTATTTAAAAAGAACAATATTAGTTATTTGTTTGGCAACTAAAAGGGGACCACTACACAGTATTTTTATTACACATATTACCAGAAACCTTAATATTTTAAATGGCCTTTTTTGGCCTTGATAACTGCTTGCATTCTCACTTCAATTATTCTCTTCCTGCCTCTTCCTTGGCGTATTTAGTAAGTACCAGTCTCAGTCTCTCACACCTGAACACAGTGTGTTAACACTTCAACATGCAGATGCAGATGCTTTCATTTTCTATGAGCCACCCAAATTTGAGCCCTGAACTTCTCTGAGAAGTCAGACATTAGTCAAGAACAACATTCAACCATTAAAACTATTTTTTCTGTTCAGGAGTGCAGGTAAATAACTATAATTTGACATTTTAAACAAGAAACAATAATGTGCTTTACTATTCTTTCTTTCCCTTTGTAAAGCAGTATGTTTGAACATTCAAAGATAATAATTATATTTTAGTGTTAAAAGCATAGTTTCCACATACTGGTGTACTAACCATTGCAGAAACATAAAAAGTAATTTTGGTGATTACTCAAGCTGTTAATTTATAGCAGCTTTGGCATAAAACCTTACATTGAGTGGTGAATTTGTGAAGCAGTTATATATTTAATTGAAAACTAGTATTTTATATAGCTAAATAGCAGTGTTGAAAGACACAGGAGTTTCAATTACTTTAGCTAAATTAGGAGAATAAATGGTACATAAATTTATGTACTATGTACTTTTTGAAATTTGGACCACTTTAAGTGTTTAGAATATTTTATATTTATGCTATAAAATAAGTCCTCATGAAGATCTGGTGTTTTAACCCTGTTAAAAAATTCTGGTTATACAAAAATCTTGCTCTACAACACAGTCTGTCTTAAGAACTATAATTTGAATATGCCATTCGGTACAAGCATAAACTGTATACCCTCTAAAAAGTATATGAAAACAGATTATTTTTATGTATATGTTATTTAATGGGAGATGGCCAATATAAAATATGCCAGAATGTTATTTTTTCCAATCTAAAACAAAACAAGCTTTGTATTTTCGCATGTGAAGAGAGAAGACAGCTTCAAAGACAGATTTTCAAATGTTAATAATTAAATATTTAAAAATATTGGTGAGGTAACATTTTTAGGGGCGCCAGTCAAGGGCTCTTAGAATCTTCCTAACCCCCCTACCCCCTTAGGAGTCCCCTGTTGCCCAGGCCTTCAGAGTTAGGTAAGAGGCAACAATGTAAGGGGCACCTTATAACTGGTAATACATTCGGCATAATGGCAATATAATGCTGCTTTTGAACCCGGGTAAACAATAAGGTAGTGTTACCCAACCTCACCTTTTGGATAATTGACCACATAAACCAGACTTCCCCAGTCATTCTCGGGTGCATGAAGAACTCCCTCCACCAGTCGGACACCCCTCATGCACTGGGACTCCGGGTTCCTGTAGCGCAGCCCGCACGCCCCTGGAAACTGAGCCGCTACCGATGACAGCAGAACAGTCCCGTCATCCTCAGAGGGGATCTCCATGGGCTCTTCGTTTTCATCGTCAGCCACACGGATATACAGCTCTGCCATGGTGTCCGACTGGCTGAGCGCTGGTCCAAAAGGATCCAGGGGTGGATCTCAAGTTACCAGTAAACACCAGAGTGATACACACAAGTTTGTAGTGACGATCCTCCTCAACTTTGACTGGGTGACGCAATTGAAATGCAACAGCAGCCAAGCGCAAACGGACGAGCCTTGTCAAACGCTTACACTTACTCTACAAACTCTTGTCACATTTAACGGGTTGATATCATAGTCCTTGGCTGCCCTCCTCTCGCCTAAACACGCGCGTGAACAACTTAGCCCGCTAGCTAACAAGCTAGCAAACTCCAACAGCTTGAAAAATGAATGACAATACAGTTTCGCGCTATGTTTACTGTCAACAGATATACGATAACTCCTCTGGTACAGAAGCGACAGGCCGCAAACTGTACCTAAGTAACGACTGTGACAAGTCTTCCTCAACGGAGAAATTTAATGTGCGAAACAGTCAGACTCGGTGTATAAAGGCAGCTGCATAACTGTAGCTAACCTCCCTAACCTTAAGCTTGCTAACAAAATGGCTGCGCAATTTTTATGACATCACCTAGTTGGGAGAGTTCACTGTGAGTATCTGTGGGGGAGTCTGCAGTTCAAAATCAAAACTCTCTGAGAATAGTTAGCCCTCAGACGTTTAGGTCTCAATCAGGCTAAAAAAAAAGTACATTTAGTGAGTATGGTTGTGTCTTTTTGTGTTTCTGTACTCTGTAATTAGTGACATGCTTGGTTTTCAGCTTCCGGTTTACCCTTTGAAGACGACCTGAAGACCCACACAAACGGTGCGTATTAAAAATGTGACTGAAGGCTTGTATGTAGACGTATTTTATAATACTTTCCCTCTGAAACATTATTTCAGAGGGAAAGTTGGTATTTTTGGTCCAGAATATAGTACATTTTATTTGTAATTAGTCATGAGATTAAAGTTGTTTAGGCCTTAAATACGTGTGATTTGTCAAAAGAAAAATAAATAAAATTAATTTAAGGTAATAAACAGAGGGAGACAATGGCCATTTCTAAATAGTGTTAAGGTATTACTGCATCACCCTTTATCCGAGCTACTAGACTAACTAAAGTACTCAATACTGCAAGGCCCAGCATTATGTTCTACAAAACAGTCCGGCAATGATGCTTTTTAAAATTCATCATAAGATAGGAAATTATATAACTATTTTTCCTGAACAAAAAAAGAAAAAAACAATTTTAGGAAAAACAATTTTAAGTTTCAATATGAAAATATACTGTATATATATATATATATATATATATATATATATATATATATATATATATATATATATAAAATATGAATATACTTATAATATATATAGATATTGCATTTTGCTTCTTCAGTCGACCTGACTTCTCTTGTCTATACAGTCCCCTTGCTGTTTGCTTGTGGACTCTGTGTTTAGTGAGCTTACAAGTCACTCAGAAGAGCTACATAATGTCTGATATTAAAGGGTAGCTTGATCACCTGCATGACTGTCAGTGTATTACCCTATTCCTCTACAGTCTATGGTACTTCTTTTTGTCTGAAGCAAGAAGAGACTTTTGTTTCTGTGAACTCTGCTGCCTACAGGCTTGTGACATACACAAGATGAAGCAATTTAATTTATTTTTGTTTTAAATTCCTCCCTAGTTTTCATAAACTTGAAAGTAACAAGTGCTAGACAAGTGAAATGTGTAACACTCTCTATAAATGCAATAAACAAAAATGACTTGTTTTCATAATCTTAAAAAAGTAACATGAAAACAGAAACCCAAACTGGTGTTGAATTTCTCTTAGTACATGCAGATTAAATGTCTGTTGTCCAGGGCACCATCCTGAGGTCACAACACAAATATTAAAGCTGCAAGCAGCATTGGTCGGGTCCTTGCTCTGTCGCCCTCCTGCCCGTTTGACCTCCATTTTGAGAGTTTCATAGCTTTTCAACCCTTTGACTGCTTAAAGTTAGACTGATGTGTCTTTCTGCAGCTCTGTGAGGACTCGTCGTGTCATGCAGACAGACATAGACTTTTTTGAGATTGTGTTGCCACAAAGTACTTGTAGCTACTGACTTTTTTTCAAAGCTTAAAAGAGTCACAAGACTTAGACCTACAAATCTCCAATTTACATGTTGTTGCTATCTGTTACCATTTTAGAGATATCACAGTTTAAGTGATGTATTTTTTTTTAAATTCACTTTTACAATTTCCATTCATACAAGCACATGACATCTCCAGAAAAAAAGTTGCAAAATGGGCTGAATTGCATCATGCAAAATCAACTTTTTAGCTTTCTACTCAATCCATATGACAGACAGATTGATTGACTAATAGATAAGTTAAAAGTTTGGTTGATAAATAGATTGATAGATGCACAGATAAATAAAACACTAATACACTGGAAAAAAGTGTCCCCTGCTGAGTCAACTCTCAATAAATCAATCAAAATAATTATTTGTATAATGCCAGTTCAAAACAAGTGTTATCTCAAGTCACTTTATAATAGAGCAAGCTGAAGCCATACTCTTCCTCTTATAGATACACATATATGCATATTTATGTCATACAAATAAAATACGATTTCATACACATATATATACATCCAAACCCAGCATGAATCCACCATGAGCACAGCACTGGGCCAACCTAAAGTCCAGTGCATCTGTAGGTTGGTCTATCCTGTCTCAGAGTGATGCTGAAAAGCTAGTCCATGCTTTTGTTACCTCCGGACTGGATTACTGTAATTTGCTTTTATCAGGCTGTACCAGCAAGTTTCTTAAGACAATTCAGCTGGTTCAAAATGCTGCAGCACAGTACTGACTAGAACTAGGAAAAGAGATCACTTTACTCCTGTATTAGCTTTTCTGCATTGGCTTTCCATAAAATATAGAATAGAATTCAAGATTATTCTTCTCACCTATAAAGCTCTCAATGGGCAGGCACCAATTTATCTAAAAAAGCTTGTAGTGCTGTACAACCCCTCTAGAACATTATGCTCCCAAAATGCTGGCCTGCTCGTGGTACCATCAGTCTGTAGAAGTAGTATGGGAGGTAGAGCCTTCAGTTATCAGGCTCCTCTTCTGTGGAACCATTTACCGACCACAGTCTGGGAGGCAGACACCCTCTCTACCTTTAAGGTTAGACTTAAAACATTCCTCTTTGATAAAGCTTTCAGTTAGGGCCAGTTTAGGCCTGGACTAGCACAAAGAAGCTTAGCAAATAGGCTCAGACTGCTGATTTAGACTTATTTAGTCTTATTATCAGTCCTTTGTGCCCAATGCTGTGCCATGATGGATTCATGTTGGGTTTTGGATATCCGTGTGTTTATACATGTGTATGTGTGTATTTTATATGTATGTGTATACACTGCTTGGCCAAAAATAAAGTCACCACCTGGATTTAACTAAGCAAATAGGTTCGAGCCTCCTGTTGGATAATTACTGCACGTGTGATTATCTTTCAGCTGGCAACAATTTATTTAACCCCAGCTGATGCAATGAGTAGCTTCTCATTTTTTAAACAACCATGTGGAAAGACACATCCTGTGGTCATGGAAAAGATGTTAGTCTGTTTAAGAAGGGTCAAATTATTAGCATGCATCAAGCAGAAAAAAACATCTAAGGAGATTGCAGAAACTACTAAACTTGGGTTAAGAACTGTCCAACGCATTATTAAAAACTGGAAGGATAGTGGGGAAGCATCGTCTTCAAGAAAGAAATGTGGTCGAAAAGAATCCTGCATGATCGTGATCGGTGGTCACTTAAACGTTTGACCAAATCAAATAGAAGAAAAACAACAGTAGAACTCAGGGGTATGTTTAATAGTGAAAGTAAGAGAATTTCCACACACACAATGTGAAGGGAACTCAAGGGATTAGAACTGAACAGCTGTGTAGCCTCAAGAAAACCACTAAACAGTAAGGCTTACTGGAAAAAAAGGCTTCAGTTTGCTAGGGAGCATAAAGATTGGACTCTGGAGGACTGGAAGAAGGTCATGTGGTCTGATGAGTCCAGATTTACCCTGTTCCAGAGTGATGGGAGCATCAGGGTAAGAAGAGAGGCAGGTGAAGTGATGCACCCATCACGCCTAGTGCCTACTGTACAAGCCTGTGGGGGCAGTGCTATGATCTGTGACAAATCTTGTGACATTGCAGAAGCTTATTGAAACAATGCCACAGCAAATTTGTGCTGTAATCAAAGCTAAAGGCAGTTCAATGAAATATTAGAGTGTGTGACCCTGTTTTTTGGTGGCGACTTTTTTTTTGGCCGGGCAGTGTGTATATGCATGTATGTATTTCTTTTAAATGAGAGGTTGTCTTCAGCCTGCTCTATTGTAAAGTGTCTTGAGATAACACCTGTTATGAATTGGCGCTATACAAATAAAGATTGATCGATTGATTGATAGGGACTTCCAGTAAAAATGGCAAGAAAAAACCTAGTCAGCAGTAAGAAATCTTGGAGTGGTACCAGTCTTATGTTGAACAGCCATCCACCAAAGCTGTATTGGGGGTGTGGGCAAAGGAGTGAAGGTGGGCAGAGACAAAGTGACTAAAGTAAGGATTGGGGGTCGTGACAGATCCATGGGCCAATCATAAATCTGTCCTCATATCAGCTGACCACTAATAATTGTAGGATTTTGTTTCTGAACATGAAGAACATGACATGGAGAATGATTTAGACCCTGAGAATAAATTTTACAACAATACACAGAACAACTGTGAATACTATACTGAAGAACAGTTTAACAGAAATATAATAACAACAGGAAGAATATCAATTATACATTTCAACAATCGAAGTCTGAACTCAAATCTTTAAAAAATTAAATACTGCCTAAGACAGTTAAACAAACAATTTATGGCAATTGCTATCTCTGAGACCTGGATTAGCCCAGACCAAACAGCTACTACTGATATAGAAGCATATGAAATGTTTTCTGTCAATAGAAAAAAAAGAAAAGGTGGTGGAGTTGCTCTATACATTAACAAAAACTGGAGATGTGAAAAAATAGAAAGTATGTCATTGGTTGTAGATAATATAATGGAATGTGTAATGGTAAAGGTAAAAATATATATGTGTAAAGGTAAAAATACAATAATTAGCAGTGTATACAGAACTCCAGGGTCATGCATAGACACATTTAGGGATCAGCTGGTTAGTATGTATGACAGAGTAAATAATAAGAAAATGTTATTTGTTTGTGGGGACTTTAATATTAATCTCTTAAATCCACAGGACCAAAGAAACACCTTTGAATTCATGAATTCAATGTATAGTTTAGGTCTACACCCCTCTATAACACATCCATCTAGAATCACAACACAGAGTGCTACATTAATAGACAACATTTTTACAAATGTAATTAACAAAGAAGTTAATAGTGGATTGATTATAAATGACACAACTGACCATCTGCCAGTGTTTGCAGTTATACAGAGTTGCAATAGTGAAAAGACACGGGCTGTAGATTATAAAATTATAAGACGCAAAACTGAGCATGCAATTAATTCATTCAAATCAGATCTCATGAGCCATGACTGGGGTAAAGTCTATGTGGAAGATGTTGATGAAGCATATGATACATTTTTGTCCATAATAACTGCTCTTTACGATAAACACTGTCCTCTGGTAACAGTAGTAGTAAACCAGAAAGCTGCTGAAAAAACTTGGCTTACATACGGCATATTGAATTAATGTAAAAAAAAAATTATATAAAGAGTTTTTAAAGGAGAGAACAAATGAAGCAGAACTGAAATATAAGACATATAAAAATAAACTGACAAGAATTATAAGAGGCAGCAAAAAGATGTATTACAGTAACTTACTCGAAAAAAAACAAGGATAACATCAAACATACATGGAAACTGCTGAATGAAATTACCAGAAACAGAGCTGGGAAAAAAGTATATCCAAATTATTTCCTAACCCAAAAAAATGAGACTATAAATGATATGACTTTGGCTTCAAAGGAGTTCAATGAATATTTTGTCAGTGTTGGTCCTGCTTTAGCAAGAGATATTATAAGCTCAGGTGACAGAAGTGAGGTTGACAGTAAAAATATACAAATTACTGAAACCATGTTTTTATAAGGAACAAATGAAAAAGAAATTACTGACATCGTGAAAAGTTTTAAGGGTAAGAAATCTACAGATTGTGATGGTATTAACATGTAATTAGTTAAGCAAATAATTGACTGCGTGGTAAAATCCTTCATGCATATATGTAATCAATCCCTGAAAACTGGTGTTTTTCCAAGGAAAATGAAAACAGCAAAAGCCATACCCTGTTATAAGGCAGGAGATTGTCACATTCTTTCTAATTACAAACCGATTTCTTTGCTCTCACAATTCTCAAAAATAATGGAAAAAATATTTTACATAAGACTACATGACTTCATCACAAAACATAACATACTTTATGATCAACAATATGGATTCAGGAGAAACAGGACTACTGCAATGGCACTCATGGAATTCGTGGAAGAGATAACAACTGCTGTAGAAAAAAGAAAATATGCAGTGGGAGTGTTCTTAGATTTAAAGAAAGCTTTTGACACGATTGATCACAGCTTATTAATAATAAAGCTGCAGAAATATGGGATACGAGGAGTAGCACTGGCATGGCCTATTAGTTACTTGAATAACAGAAATCAGTATGTACAAATAGGCTTGGTAAAATCACAACTTTTAGGGGTAAAGTGTGGGTTTCCTCAGGGCTCAGTATTGGGACCATTGTTGTTTATTTATTTTATATATAAATGATATCTGTGAAGCCTCTGGTTTATTAAAATTTACATTATTTGCTGATGACACTAACTTGTTTTGTTGTGGGGACAACTTGGAAAAACTTTTGGATGAAGTAGGCAATGTGCTAAAAAAATTGAAGAGTTGGTTTGACTCAAATAAACTAACACTAAATTTAGCCAAAACAAAATTTATAATATTTGGAAACCGTCCGACCTGCTCAACCAAAAAGCTCATAACAAATAATATAGAGATCGAAAGAGTATCTGAAATCAAATTTCTTGGTGTTATAATAGATGAGAAACTGGGCTGGAAATCACACATTAACTACATCAAAGGAAAAATAGCAAAGTCAGTGGCAATGTTACATAAAGTCAAATATTTCCTAAATTCATCTTCATTATCCATTTTGTACTGCTCTTTCATACTCCCATACATGAATTACTGTGTGGAGGTGTGGGGGAACACATACAAAACAAATACAGAGCCTATATTTATCCTACAGAAAAGAGCAATAAGAATCATAAACAAATCCACCTACAGAGAACCAACAAACCAACTCTTCATCAAACTTAATACATTAAAATTTAAGGATCTGGTTGACTACAAAACAATCCAAGTTATGTATAAAGTTAAAAATTTGCAGTTACCGAATAGTATCCAAAGGTTTTTTCAACTGAGAGAAGGCAAACATCATCTCAGAAGAATTTTTATGTTCAAAAAACAACCAGTTAGAACTAATATGAAACTTCACTGTGTTAATATCTAGATGAAAGCTATTTATTGATCAAACAGGAATTGGTTTTAACTTCCCAGCAAGTGGGACATAGATCTGTCTTCAGTGGGGTACAACTGTGCTTGTAAAAAGAATGTTCAGTCGAAGACCCAAAGTGAAGCGTAGTAAGAGGCAAATGTTGGTAGTTTTTCAAATTATTTTTGTATTAATCCGCTTTTCTTGGGACTACAGAGTTGGCTTCCCCATTAGGAGAAGTGTCTGGATAATTACCATGGTAAATATGTTACAGTGAGGAAAAAGGAGCAAAATAAAATGTGCATGTCCTCAAAGGACTGATTTAAAACGTTTCAATCACTTTTTGCCTTTATTTAGCCCCCTTCACAATGCACTTGGGCAAAAGCCCCGTAATGAAGTTTTGTCATCCTTCTGTGGCAAGGGTAATAAGTTACAATAAGTTTAGTATTAGAAACCAACAATGCCACCTGGGGGCTTGCACCCCAAGATATTTTTTACCAAACTCTGAATATTTTTCCTTCAAATAAGGTACACAGGTAGGCACTGGTGAGGCATATACATGATTTTAAAATACAGTCAGTTTTATTTGAATTATTCAAAGGGGCTATTGAAAGATAGGATAGAGAATATAGTAAACCCTGAGGAACGATGTGCAGAAAAGGGCACACAAACTTAACTTTCATGTCCCATTAGGGTCAATTTATACAAGGTGCATTGTGTCTAATAAAGTGCCATAAATGTACAATTTTTTAACTCCTTCTGACTACACGTTAAATCCTGTTCATGAATAAATAAATAAATGATTAATTATTTTCCTAACTTCAACTTTTGGGGACATGTTTTATGCTACCAGGACCAAATGATCAATTAAGAATCAGATAAAAAATCTCATATTTCTGCATTGCAGCCATATATCCCTCCCTATGCTCACCACTTAGGTGGTAACATGCACACAGCTAATAAAGAGCCCTGAAATAACAAACACAAACACCTACACCAAAAGCAGTTATACCTGCTAATAGATCTGTCAACACAGCAATATTTTGTGTCTAAAAATCAAGCACTCCAAATATTAGCAGATCATGGAGGGCACAGTTTCTGTCATTCCTTTCAAAAACTAAAGCACTGTTTATCTCTTCCAATCAGTATTCATTACAGTGTAAAATGTCTAAAGCAGGTTTGTTTCACAGGCACACGCAGACAGCAAACAACTCCAGCAGCCGTTCTACAGGGTGGATGTTGTTCTCACCTTCAAAAAGACAAATCACAAAAATCAGTGGACCATGGCGAGCACACAGCCCTGCACAGGTGAGTGTGTGGCTGATGAACACAGTAAAACTTAAGTGGTGATTAATTATTGGGTGATATTTTGACCACTAGCCATTGAGAGGCTTTTACTGTAGTCACACCAGGCACTTGCTTTTGTTTATTGCTCTATCAACCAGTGCTTTGGTTTTATCTAGCACTTTCAGTCATTAAAATGCATTTAGAGTGAGATAGAAGTTAAAACAAAGGTGATTTGTGGAGAAAAGCTTAACAACCTTAAGAAACATAACAGCAAACAGACATAAACAAAAAAGATGTATCAGAAAAAGAGTTAAGCCAAAAATAATACTTATTGATACATCATTATATTCAGATTAAATGCCTTTATTGAAGACAATCTCTGTCATTTGTTTCATCTATTGTGAATTCCATAGTGTGAATATTTGCTGAATAACTTTATCCATGACAAAACAGAGGCATTAATTTGCTATGTTTGCTAAATGTTGGTTAGCTGTTGAACTTTCAAAGTCTATGATGCCTCTGTTATTTTGAGGGAAAACATGTTTATTTCTCAGCCATACAGTATTGGTATACAAGCAAGGCTGCATATGAGGATATGGAGACGGGGAAGACTTAAAGGGAGACTGTGAGTATCAAATACATAGTGCATCTTGAATTTCAGCAAAAATGACTTAATCAGCACAAACATAAACATCTGTATTGCGGCAATAAAATAAGAAAAAGAAAAAAACAAATGCAAGAATAAACAAGTATAATTATGTTTACATCAGCTCTCAGGGTTGAAACAGGGTTATTTCCCCACCAGATGTCCCCATTCACCAACAACAGTAAGACATTTCATTAACAAAGAAGAAAACATAGCTTGCCCTCCATGAAACAAACATAGGGTGACCATATTTTGTCATGTGTTAACATGCTTTCTCTCATTTTTAATTCAAATTGTCAAGTGGGAACTAACTTGACAGCTCTTCACTCCACTGAGACACTGTTGGAAAAGGGGAGTCCTTCTAATTCACAGCAGTACATTTTTTAGGAGCAAGAAAAGGGAGATTACAAAATTTTCCTTGAAAACAGTCTCAAGCTCCCAAGTAAACAGAGATGTGGAGAGGGTGTGACACTGACTTTCAGAATCAGTGAGACAATGGAACATATTTTCTCCCAGAAAAAGGCAAGTTTCCAGCAAAACTGTAGCCCCCTCTTCTTAAAAAGTTAAAAAAAAAAAAAAGTATACTTATATGGCTGGATGGCTTAGTGAATCAAATCAGACAATTTTGTCCTAGAGGCCATGCTATTTTTTTGTAGTCTAGGAAACCATGTTTTCTTCTGAGGGACAACACATACAAATTAGCTATAAGCTAACTCAGATGCAGCTACATTCATTTGTGTGCTGGCCCTGTAAAAATAAATGATGAAGTCAGTAAATGCGTACAATTTCAGTCAAATAATGGATGGGGGTATGACAGAGACTAATAATAGATAATACATTCACCAACATGCTCACCAGCACTTTGGCATCATCTCGTGGCCCTTTTAACTCACAAGAACCTGTCAAATATGCCACAACTAGGTAGAACTTCACTCTTAAGGTCAAAAATGTCCATGTTCATAGCCATGCTAGAGCCTATCCAGGGTCCATTTATGGGGCCTCTTAGGCCTTTCTGTGAGCAGGTCTCTAGACAAGCTCTGTTATAAATGCAATGTCATCTTTTCACTTCATTAAAGAAGAGTATTGACAGTGGAATCTTTTAAAATTTGATTATAAAAGCATAAAAGTGAGGATATTGATATAGATAAAAACCAGCTTACTAAAGTTTTATTAAATTGCTCCACTAAAAGGGGTCTTTTTTTAGGAAGGAGGGTATTTTTGTCAGTTTGTTTGAATCCGTTAGAGTATTGATAATCCATTGACGGGAATGTAATACAATTATATTTACATATAACTGGGCTGATGAAGATAGTGTAAAAAGAGAAAACATTTCAACTGAAAATAAATGCTTTTTATTGATCCAGCTTAACTAAAACATATTTGAGCTCTCATCGGCTGAATCTACACCAGTGTCTTTCACAGACACGCCCCCACCCCCACCCCCCAGGTGTATTTCCTGAAGCTTTTCTTTTCTTTATCTAATTTTTCATTTGTCAGTCTCAAGATACTGACAGATACTTTGACTCAGATCAAATATGTCTGCTTCTGCTCCAAAATGGCCCTCCATTTCGTATAATTTCAGTGTTTGTTAAATACCCAAACTTTTACCATGTTTTGGCATATTAGTTATATTGATAGTTTTTGCATGTACTTTAACTCAATCAATCAATCAATCTTTATTTGTATAGGTCCAAATCATAACAGATGTTATCTCAAGATGCTTTTACTCAAATTATTTACTGTTTATATACTAAACTGTATAATTCCAGGAAAAACACTATTTCATACAATATTTACAATAAAATATTATAATGCAACACCATCACACTAAAACTGAAGCTTCCATGCCTTTATTATATCAGTCTGCTTGCTGCTAAAGTTATTTTTCATCATAAGTTGAAGATGGTATTTGCTATTTTATATTATCAATGATGAGTGCCAAGAACAAAGATTACTATGATGATGGATTGTTCTGCAAGTAACATTATTTGAGCATCTCTGTTATATGTACAGCTGATGATTAATGCTTCATGAGCAGAAACACACAAAATGAACTGATGGAATCAGATGTCCACAACACACGGACACACAAATGCCAGCCCCCCCCAGTCTCCATTCACATACACGCCAAGGTTAAGTATCAGTCTGTGTGAAACCCTGTAGACTAAAGGGCATGTTTATCATTGGAGACTAAGATTAAATCCAAAAATAGAAGGCAAAATGAACACTGGTTTCTCAACTGTTTGCTGTCTTGGTTGGTGAATCTGTGGTCAGTCAGTGCAGTGAAGTTTGATTATACGAGCAGAAACACAGACATACCTCTGCCAGCCACTGCCTGAGGGTGAACATTATCCAGACACAGACGCGGCAGGTGTTGAATAAACATGTCTCTGTATGAGCTACACAACAGGCTGACGAGAGAGAAAAACACGCACTTTTGATGCCACCTTCTAAAAGACTTGGTTTTAGCACAGATATATGTGTTGAATAAAGAAATAATTGATGTGGAAAATGAAGTTCTCTTTATCCTACAACAGAACTTTTAACTGATTGGTTAACTCTTTTTTCCCCCTAAGTTTCAACTCTTTTTCGATGTTTGATCTTCATAAATGTACGTTATTTGATAACAGGGAGTAAGATAACATGGCAAATACCAATCTGCCAAAAATATAAGAATTGTCATGATTACTGTTATTCTGACTAATATTTAAATCACAACTAGGAAACACAATTACTCTGATTTTAAAAAATCTGCATCTCATACATTTAATAAAGTTAAATACTATTAAATTTAATTCATTCCACTTTATTTGTATAGCACATTTCATACAAATGTAACTCATTGTGCGTCACAGAGAATAAATACAAGCCTCACAATTTCACATTAAAAGCACCACAAACACAACAGCAGAGACAAACACATAAATTGAAACATCTTTCGTGGCATACACAATCTCTCTCTTCCTGTCTCACACACACAAACCCACACAACCTCTTTCTAGTAGAACATGCACACACATAAAGATAAACTTACAGTCAAAAGCAGGAGAAAAGAGCAGTGTTTTAAGACTACTCTGACAGAATTTCAAGTTTACACAGACTTGAACACTTAATGAACACAACAAACTCTTTAACACTTTGAACACTTGAAAATCAAGGATGAATGAAAATAAATACATGAAAAATGTTAACACTTAAAATAATAAAAGATGATGACAATAGATCAGGGAAAATTGATTATATTTTTGTAGCAAAGGTAGTGATGTACCTTTGTGGCAAAATAAAACTACAGACACAAACATTTGCCGCACATGACAAACAGGCAGAGCATGCAGCATATTGATTGTTCAGTCTTGATTATTGTCTGCAACCAGATTTGTTCTAGAAGTCAAAATTCAGTGAATTCCTCAGCACATACGCACATCATAGTATATTTACATACAATACATGTTCTAAAATCTTATATGCCAGAAAAAATGTAAAGCATGGCAATCCGAAATCAATACAATCAGGGGGCAGAATTAAAGTTCCACTTTGCCTTTTTTGATTCTTAAAATAATATTTGTCAGTATGCTATTGCAAAAATCTAAAGTAAGTTGGCAAAAAGGGCCACTTTACTACTATTATGGATTCTTCATGTGATGAACTAAACAATAATAAAACATTATCAGTTGAATTCCAGTTAAAGTTGTAACATTGCACAGTGCACTGCAGTATATGATACCAACACAAGAGGGCAGTATTGAATTTGTTATGACTGAGCTCTTGTCATAGGACGGGCAGCCTTACTGCACATTCTCTCTTCGAAATTTACTCGTAAAACTTTTTCTTTTTCTTTGTTTGCTTTTTTTTTTTAAATCTTATTTCATTGTATGTACTTTCAGCTTACATATTACACATGAAGCTTGCTAAGAATAATAAAATAAAAAATATTATCTGGACTGCCACTCAAAATAGATGTAACAACACACATAAGATATGGTAAAATACATTTCACAGGTTAATGACAAAATGTATCACACATTTGTACAGTTTTTAATTTTTGTAAAGATATGGGGTTAATGTAAATTTATATCTAAATGTTATTCTTCACATTTAATTTTCTGAAAATGAAAATGCAAAATGTCCCATCTTTATCATACTTTATAATACAAGTGATCCTTTGTAATAGTAAGATTGCAAAATATTAATAAAGCAGTGCATTGTTTAGATCACTGATATCTTAAAAGTGCCTTATTTAACAATTGTTTGAAATGAAAGCATTTTAAAATGAGTGGTAAAAAGGTTGCCAGATATTTTGTCAAATTAATATTTTCTTTATTTCTTATTTCTTGATATTTCGTGACATTTGTATTTCCCACCTTAGTGTCAGTTTTTGACCTTTTTACAAGAAAATTTTCACTGTTATTGTCACATGTGCCAGTAAAGTAAACCAGATGCTGCAAATATGACAACAGATTTTTTTCCCATGCACCCAAATTCAAACCAGATTATTCTGTCTAAAATAACTGAAGGTATTTCTCTCTCTCTAGTGAACATCCTTTTCACCTTTGTTATTGTGACCTCCATGCTCCAAAGCATTTGTAAATGACAACAGTGCAGTGTTACGCACTTACATGCATCATATACAATGGGCTGTGGGGCAGAAAATCTAAACTTCCTTGCGCCTTTGGTCCCCATCTGCTCAGTGAACTTGTGAGCAGGAAATGGAATAAGTGGTGCAAAAAGCACGCCAACATCCCCACTTCTTTCATGTGGCCTCTTTTGGTCATTACTCTATCTGCAGAGACTGTTAACTGTCTTTGAAAAGTTAAAAATCCCTTTCATGTCTCACTGTTTTCTTTTTTGTTTTAATTTCAGTCAGAGCATATGGTTTGCACATCTGGGAGATGCTAAGCATGGTGGCACTCAACCCCCCTCACACTGTGCCGCTTCTGTGAAGTGATCCATATATGGTCTTCATTGTTATTGCTCATAATTACCTATCATTATTACAAACAAGACCTGTTCTGATTGGATGCTTTTGAATTTATGTGTTAAGATGCCCAAGAAAGTGGCCATATTTGCCAACTTATTTAAGAACTTTGCAACAGCATACTGACAGATAAATTGTCCCACCCTCATACTGAAGTGGTATCTTAATAAACATTTGTGTCATTTGAGACTGCTTTTTTGAAACACCACACACATTTTAACAAAAAGTTCTTGTGCAGACCATGTGTTTTCCTTATACTATCTCTTTGAGCTCATCTCCACAAGCCACAAAGACAAAAAAAATATTCAAACTGAAAGTAAAATCAGTCAGTCTTTATTTATATTGTGCTAATTAATGAAAATGTTATGAGACATTTAACAAAAGAGCATGTTTAAACATTGTTCTTAAGACTGACATTAAACCACCATGAGCACAGCAACAACCAACATTCTACAAAGTTACAGTGTCAAGGAATAACTTTTAACAAGCAAAAACCTTAAGCAGAACCAGACACATATTAAACAGCCATGATCTAAAACTGTGGGATTGTGAGGGGGGAAAAGGGGAGATGCAAAAAGGTAGTGGCAGGCAGAGACAAACATACAAGCAGCGACAGTAAAGAGAACATACAATATATATGGTCATAAATTATTCCCACTAATATTTTCTTTTTTATGGTTATAGGGTTAGTAACAATGGTATTATATTATTTATTTGTGGTTTATAGCAGCAACAACCATGTATGATAATTGAATGATAATTCTAATAGTACATTAGTAACCATAATCACAATGAAATGAAGAGGACAGATATTCATAACTAGAAGTGCTCCTTGCACAAACCTCCACCAACGCATTTCTGCAATTGTAAGCCTACTAGTAAAAATCTGGAAAACAGCCCTGTCGGGCAATATTATCAAATCCTTGAAAAAATTCCAGAATCCGCATCAGTATTCAGATCACCACTAAAATGTAATCACTTCCTCCTCATGCCATGATTAACATTCCCTAACATTTTTGATAACAATTTGAGTTATCTTGCTCACAGACAGAAGGATAGACAGACAGATAAACAAAACCTCCTTGGTGGAGGTAGTCATAATAGCTAGAGGTAAACTTCTCTTAAATTAACTCTAGCCATTATTGTAATGATTATTAATGCTTTATAATGCTCATTTTGACAGATGTAGCAATATGAGTTAGGCAGGTCCACAGCTGCAGGTCATATATGCTAGTAATAATTGCAACAGAAATTGTCACCGACCATGTGCAATAGTAGTCTGATCATTTTAGCTTAACATTTGCAATTATAATGACAGTAAGAAAGTAATAAACATAAAATTGAATGTTTGTGGTTTTAGCTCTTTGAGTCAGGCAGGTCAACAGCAGCAGGATAGCCTTGCTGAGCAGACAGACCTGCCTGATTGTGAAATCCTGCAGGTCCGTCTTGCCAGCCTCCGTTGTCCAACGAATTCACTCGGCCGAATTCTTAACGGCCCAATCAGGGAAGAGAGGCGGGAGCTGCGGGAGCAGCGGATGTGACGTGCTAGTGTTGAACACTGGATGGACGTGACGACAACAGGAAGTGACTGCATGTTTAGCCCTAGCGGCTAATGGTTAGCCGATAGGGCTAATGGCCGTTAACTGTTGTTAGCCATTGTTAGCCGTGCTCATTGTGGCTCAGCAGCACTGTCACTGTCTCTTGCCATGGGAATCTTGAGTTCAATCCTAGGGAAATGAAAGGAAGTAGCCGTAGCGCTAACGGCTGTTAACTGTTGTTAGCTGTTAGCCGCTACGTGTAGCCGCCACGTATGCTACGTTATAGGTAGCAGCGTTACTCGATGTAGATTGGTCTGTGATGAGTGTGACGAGCCGAACGATCGTCCAATCACAAGCTGCTGTTGTTTTTGAAGGTTCTGCCCTTGAAAACATTTTCTAACGGCTCCTTCCCAGATGGATTAGTGAAATATTTCCAATATGAAACTGTCCATCTGACATGTCAGGTTAGCAGCAGGAAGCCCTTGGTAATAATTGTGAACAACCATAAATATTATGAACTATTAACACAGTAGGAAAATTAAAACTGAATGATAGAATCATAGCTTTTTGAGTCAGGCAGGTTAACAGCAGCAGACTGTCTATGCTAGCAATAATGATAACAGTCAATCTGAACAACCATGAACAATAGCAGATCACTCTATTAATAACATCAGTGACCATAATGATAAATGATGAGAAATGATGTTTCTGCCATTTTGACACTTTTTTGTTTTAGAAACAAGTGTGAAACAAGAACACCAATTTACAGATACTAATAAGCAGCTTTTAAAGCTATTTTCGTATGATACAAAATTGTACATCCCTAATAATGGCAATAATATGCGTTAACTACTTGTAAACAAGTATACCCATCATTCAATATTAGTATTTGAACTTAAAATAATGATATGTAAAGAAGTATAATAGTTGTAGCTGTTGAAGTTAAGTTGGTCCACAGCAGTACACCATACATGTATACAATGTAAGAGAGTGACAAAATGTAAAGCTATAAAAATAGTTTCAGCTATTTTAGTCAAGCAGGTCCACAACAGTAGGCCATCCACGTCAAAAACCAGTGTTGCTAGACCACAAGGCAATCAGATCACATCAAGAAATTTGATAGTGTCTTATCTCAAATCATTTGAGAACAACCACACTTCATCTGATACAACACAGAGAACATCATCAACTGACTTAGTCATTTCTAATGACACCAAATGAAGTTGAAATGACTGTAATACTAACTTTTTGTCATTAAATGCCACTTTAGCATCCCGTGATCTCTGGCTCCACAGACCCACGTTTTTTGCCCGGCTTCTGGTTTCATGCCACTGCAGAGATGGGGTGGGGGGGTTGGGGGGGTGCTTTGTGTGGCTTTGAGTGGTTTGCTGGGCCTCTTCATCTTGCTCGGCGGGTAATTACAGAATCATGGGTCAACCACGCATGTAACCACGGTTGCGTTGCACAGTAGCAGATGTGCTCATGACATTATCCAGCACCAGAGCAAAAGGTAAATAAAAACAGATGCAGCTGGTTGCTACGGACCTTCGCCAAACTTGCGTTTACCCCTAATTGTTCCCATGTGGGCCTGCTGAGTTGGAGTAGTAAAAGGGGCGGGTATGCCTTGTTTGAGATGTGCCCATGTTTCTCAACGGGAGAAATTTATGAATGGGCCGAACAGCTTGTAGTGGCTGTGGTGGTGTGTGTTTATATGTGTGTTTATTTGTGTCTTGAGCCTTAACCTCCAGTTTTTCTGATTTTTTTTGCTGCTGAGAGAGGACACCACTTCCGTTGGTCCTCTGAGCCTTCTCTTGTCTTGCATAAAGCCCCTCTGGCCTCAGTGCTTTCTTTGTCACACCATGCTTGCATGTGTGTGCGTGACAAACACAATGTCAGGGAGGTCCCTTGTTGGACCTTAGCCAGGACCTTCTGCTGCAGGCCAGATGAAAAATTGAGGGAAGAGGCTCAATTTCAGTGATATCCTGTGTTTGGTTTGCATGTGACTGTTGTTCATAGCCTGTGAAAAGCTAAGATATGTTATGTTGTGGTGTGATAGTCTGTATGTTTGTGAAGATGTATTTGTTGCAGGATGTGTACATGGATACACTTATATATATTTTTTAGTGATTGGTACATATAAATTAGATGTAGTTAATGATTTTTTCAATAACTGGAAGTGTCCCAAGAGCACAAACCTCTGCCAAAACATTTCCAACATTTCTGGGTTTGTTAATGTTTAAAATATTTTTTAATAAATACTTGAGAAATACCTAGATCCACATCCATAATCAGATCATCATAAAATCAAATGAGTGCCTACTTATAACATGACCAGTTTTCTCTAAGAACTTAATCAAAATCTGTTGATAATCTTTAAAAGTTATCTTGCTAACAGACAGACAAACAGACAAACAAATGCTGGCCAAAACACAACCTACTTGGCAGGGGTAATTACATTAGGCTGGGCAATTAATTTAGTTTGATTCCAAGTTTATAGTAAGAATCACTACTAGTAATATACTTGTAGACCACAACAAAATCAGTATGAGCCGTTTAGTCTTAACTGGAAAATTTTAATTTCATTTGATCAAATTAATTTAGTGGAATTTTTATCAATAGTAATAATCAAATTAAATTTATACCTGTTTGATGCCACAGCATAAAAAATGAAAGCCCTAATCACCTAGTATTGGATCATTTCTTGTTCTTAGGTATCAAAGCAGATAAATGTGTTTCCCTCTGTTACGTTACTGTGTTACATCTGTTTTGTATATTGTGTGTTATGATGGTCCCTTTGTCCCTGCCTGGATGGATACATCTCTGGATGTAGTATGTATATGTATTTCTATGTATATATGTGTATGTGTGGTTATATGTATATATGTATATATGTATATATGCATATATGTGTGTCTATAAAGTAAATACTATGGCTTCAGCCTGCTCTATTGTAAAGTGCTTTAAGATAACTCAAATAATGATTGATTGATTGGTTGATTGATTGAAGTACATGAGTTTGTACTGCAGTAGTTAATAAATCAACCAGTAAATGAATAAGTGGAGAGGAGTACATGTTTATATAATAATGCAATCTATAAACCAGTGGAAGTTTATTTCAGTGGAATAAAGTGGCTGAAGAATAAAGTAATGAATGTATCAACAGAGGTATATGTCAGTAAAATAAAGTAGCAAAAGAATAAATGAATAAGCAAACATGTATCTGTGTGTTCACTTTAGTAGTAAATAAATGAACAAGGGCATGTGTGGTTTAAAAGAGTAATAAATAAATCAACAGAAGTGTAGTCAATGTGATAGAGTACTAAAGGAGAATGTGGCATGAGCCAAAGCAATGTTTAAATGAAATGAAAAATACAGTACAGCATTGAAAAACGTTACTGAACAGGTAAACAGAATGGATGAATAGCCAAAAGTATGCTGAAAAACCAAACTATATGTTTATGGACTGAAATTTTAGATAAATAAATACATAAGCATATAAATAAATACAAAAATAAACAAACAGGAGTACATGTTCATGAACCGCAGTAGAGTATAAATGAAAAGAAGTATGTGCATGCAGTGCAGGAGTGGATAACAAAACAGGTGAACAGGAGTATGTGTACATGGACTTTAGTAATGTTTAAATAGATAAATATGTAAAGAAGTAGATAAATACATAAGAAATGAACAAACAGGAGTATATAAGTTTAAATAAGTAAATGTATATGAACCATATGAATGAAAAGAAGTATGTACATACTGTAAAATAGTGAATAACTGGTGAACAGGAGCGTGTACATACAAAACCCAAAACCAGTGAAGTTGGCACGTTGTGTAAATCGTAAATAAAAACAGAATACAATGATTTGCAAATCCTTTTCAACTTATATTCAATTGAATACACAGCAAAGACAAGATACTTAACGTTTGAACTGGTAAACTGTGTTATTTTTTGCAAATATTAGCTCATTTTGAATTTGATGCCTGCAACATGTTTCAAAAAAGCTGGCACAAGTGGCAAAAAAGACTGAGAAAGTTGAGGAATGCTCATCAAACACTTATTTGGAACATCCCACAGGTGAACAGGCTAATTGAGAACAGGTGGGTGCCATGATTGGGTATAAAAGCAGCTTCCCTGAAATGGTCAGTCATTCACAAACAAGGATGGGGCGAGGGTCCCCACTTTGTGAACAAATGCGTGAGCAAATTGTCGAACAGTTTAAGAACAACATTTCTCAACGAGCTATTGCAAGGAATTTAGGGATTTCATCATCTACGGTCCGTAATATAATCAAAAGGTTCAGCGAATCTGGAGAAATTACTGCACGTAAGCGGCAAGGCCGAAAACCAACATTGAATGCCCGTGACCTTCGATCCCTCAGGCGGTACTGCATCAAAAACCGGCATCACTGTGTAAAGGATATCACCACATGGGCTCAGGAACACTTCAGAAAACCACTGTCAGTAACTACAGTTCGTCGCTACATCTGTAAGTGCAAGTTAAAACTCTACTATGCAAAGCGAAAGCCATTTATCAACGACACCCAGAAACGCCGCCGGCTTCGCTGGGCCCGAGCTCATCTAAGATGGACTGATGCAAAGTGGAAAAGTGTTCTGTGGTCTGACGAGTCCACATTTCAAATTGTTTTTGGAAAGTGTGGTCGTCGTGTCCTCCGGACCAAAGAGGAAAAGAACCAGCCGGACTGTTATAGGTGCAAAGTTCAAAAGCCAGCATCTGTGATGGTATGGGGGTGTATTAGTGCCCAAGGCATGGGTAACTTACACATCTGTGAAGGCACCATTAATGCTGAAAGGTACATACAGGTTTTGGAGCAACATATGTTGCCATCCAAGCAACGTCTTTTTCATGGACGCCCCTGCTTATTTCAGCAAGACAATGCCAAGCCACATTCTGCACGTGTTACAACAGCGTGGCTTCGTAGTAAAAGAGTGCGGGTACTAGGCTGGCCTGCCTGTAGTCCAGACCTGTCCCCCATTGAAAATGTGTGGCGCATTACGAAGCGTAAAATACAACAACGGAGACCCCGGACTGTTGAACAACTTAAGCTGTACATCAAGCAAGAATGGGAAAGAATTCCAACCGAAAAGCTTCAAAAATTGGTCTCCTCAGTTCCCAAACGTTTACTGAGTGTTGTTAAAAGGAAAGGCGATGTAACACAGTGGTAAAAATGCCCCTGTGCCAACTTTTTTGCAATGTGTTGCTGCCATTAAATTCTAAGTTGATGATTATTTGCAAAAGAAAACAAAGTTTCTCAGTTCGAACAATAAATATCTTGTCTTTGCAGTGTATTCAATTGAATATAAGTTGAAAAGGATTTGCAAATCATTGTATGCTGTTTTTATTTACAATTTACACAACGTGCCAACTTCACTGGTTTTGGGTTTTGTAGACTAAACTAAGTTTAAATAAATAAATATGTTAAGAAATAAAAAAATAAACAAAGAGACAAACAGGAGTATACAGAATAAGTGTAAATGAGTATTTCTGCATGAACCAAAGTAAAACACAAACAAAACAAAATTCATGTGCATGAAATATGTTTGGATTAATGGATAGAAGTGTATATTAATGGATTGAAGAAGTAAAAGAATTAATAAATTAATAACAAATACAAGAGCATAGTTGCATGGACTTAGGTAGTAAATAAACAAGTAAACGTCAGGCTTGTCAATATGTAAGTTAAATTGATTTATTTGAAATTTTTGATTTAAAAATAAAAAACAAGGTGTTTTCACAGCTACATAACTCATAATGACATACATGGAACCTGGCAATTCTAAGTTAGAGCGCTGATTAAATTAAAACAAATACACAGTTAAAAGTGTTTTAGTCCATGTCCCTGTTCACCTGTTTATTTATCCAATATCATAATCCACACATAACAGTTTTCACACTTTCTTGTGGCTGTGGTTGCCAAAGTGTATTGTAAAATATACAGGGGATTTGCAAAACGTGGTACAGTAAAAAACAGTGCAAAAACTTGTATATGGTAAGCATTTTAACTATAATTTCCTGTAAAACTATACAACTATACTGTAAACCTGTTTGAACGAAAAAATGACAACGTAAAAGCTCAGATGTAAACCAATTCATGTTAAATGTTAGATTTAGTAAGAAAATTGGCAGCTGTAGTTGCCAGTATAATTTTGTAGAAAATACAGAGAATTCATACAAAAAAGGGGCAATTTTGTGACAAATGTAAATTTAAGTTTTTATTACTACTTACACAATAGGAAATCAGTCATTTTATTTAACCAAAAATACTGTAAATTTGAGGTTAATTAATTATTATTCTTTTAATATTTTCATATTTCCCCCATGATTGTACAACTTTAAAAACTTTCACTATAAGATTTTGTATTTTTTTTTAAAATGATGACTGTAAAAATAGGTTCATTCTGTTTATCTTTTTTTCAATATTCAGTGTATTTTTTTACAGAAATATACAGTTTATTTCTTTAATTCACTGTGTTTTTTTGCTGTCATTTTACTGTATTTTTCTGTATTTTACACACCTTTTTTTTTTTTTACAGTGAACATCAACATTACTATGCCCACATGCATATGTTCACTTAGGGTTGGGCGCTGTGGTCTAAAACAAAAATTTCAGATTTTTTTTCTTCTCAGAAAACTTGATTTCAAATTTTAAGAGATTTTTCCCTCTCAAGGCAAAAAAGTCTACATGACACAGACAAGACTTTAAAATGTTTTGCCTAATTGTTATCAATTCATTCAATCGCCCATTAGTTTTTCCTGGAAGGTTCTGCCCTTCAGTGTCACTCACTATAGGATGTTGTCCTGATGTAAAAAAATGTATTCAGTGGATATGTTAAATAGTCCATATAATGTGACAGTGCTCTCCCTCTTTTAAAATATTTGGTCCATATTTGATCACCCTAAATTTAAGTAAAACATTTTTCTGTGTGGAGACTGTGTGTATGTACAGGTGATTTTGTTGCAGTAGTAACATACAGGCAACAGTAACAAAAAGTCTCAGGTTGGCCTTGAAATTCCTGATCAAAGAGCCTTTTTTAAAAATTCTTTGTGTTTCCTCACTCAGGCTGTAAGTGGACTATTCTATCTTCTTTTAACTCTTCCACCTCCACACACATACACACATAAGCACACATGCACTTCTTACACCATGAAGCTGGATGCCAACAGCGCGTGCCTCCTCTCCCTCTCTCATTAACCGCAACTGTCAGATCCTCCAGATGAGGAGCAATTAAACCAGATAATAAACACTCGCCATCAATTCCTGTTTGTTGATGTTGTTGTTGTTGTTGATGTCGACGAGCTGGGGGCTCCACTCCTGCCACCTTAGTGCTAAACTAGTACTTGAGTAACACATAAGAGCAGTGAGGGGAGAGTCCTTCATAAACAGTGGAAAGGCCTCTCTCTACCTGCTGCATGAAACTGATGATGAAAAAAAACTGCACAGTGAATGTTAACAATTAGATCCTCATCAGACACAGCTCACAGACCCTGCTCTTTTATCCACAGGCTTCACAGAAAAAGGCAAACAAAGCCAGGCAAACTGTCAAGATAAAACACTACTTGGGATTGGTCATGTCTTGGGGCTTCTTAAAGGGCAGTAATCTTGCAGTGTGCTGCTTCCATGAGACAACATTGCTGTAAAGACTCCTGTGTTTGCTCTCGTATCAGAGTGATAAGGTTGCACCTCATCACGCCTTGCTCCTGACGAGGCTCGTCTTCCCCGTGGGGTGAGAAGATTTGGCAGGGTTGGGGGCATACAGAGGGTAGCCATGATGTTTTTTTTACAATATAGATTACAATGTGTTAACTTTTACACATTCTCTTCCATGTTAAGAGTGCAACACAGCGTCACAGAGGATCAAAGTCAATGCTCCACAAAACAAGACGTATCTTTTTATTTTGCATATTCAACTTTTTTTTCTCTGCAAAAACTGGCACCTACATTACCCAGAATGCAATGTGACAATACTCAATCTGAGAATGACACTGTGACAAAAACTACACACTAACACATTGCTTAAGACATACTCAGACAGTTTACTGTATATTGTGTACTTATTGGACTGTTTGTCTACTGTGCGCAACAAATTGCTCCAGGGGTGTTGGACCCATGCCCTATGGACCCCGAACATCCAACAAAGCATGATTCTAAGATGAATTTACCCCATTTTAAATTTTTGATCCTGTGAGAACTGATTGAATAAATTATTGAAGAAAATTATCTTGAGATTCCTCCAATAGTCTCTCGCAGCCACTCAGGGGGTTAACTTTGGGAGCCAATGAATTAGACTCTGATGGCTTGACTTCATAAGATAAGTACTGAGTTTTGTTGGCTGGACTAGCAACAAGCTAGCACCATTGTTTCTCCATAAATAGAATAAAACAATAAACATACAATATTTATCAAATTATGGAGTTGGTTCATTGTTGTTTTATTACATTTAAAATTTATTACAGTACTTTTCTTTCTATGCCTCCTGTTAGCTGGCATTATGTCAGGGTTTAATATCGGGGTGAAACATAAATAGTGGGCTGCTGTTTGCATTGCACCTATGAACAAACAAGGACTTTGTCTTCTGCTTGGCAACACTATCCTTCCCAGGGCTACCAACACAAAAGGCAGACATGTGTACCATGACTGAAAACGTTACCACTGCCCGTAGGCTGTTGATATCACATTACACATGAATCTAATGACGCAAAGACAATGTATACATTTTATCATATGCATAATCAATGTAAGCTAATTAACATATTTTAAAAGTAATACACAAATGAGAAATAATGGTATTTAGCTTTATATGTTGAACTTATTTTCCATTACTTAGATACCTGACACAAATATTTCTGACATTAATTACTATAAAATTCTGGCCGGTCTAATATACAGTATGCTGTGGGACTTCTCGAATACAAGAATTGCTTACTATGAATTGGAAACATGCTACACGCTCAGGGAAATGTGAAATTAAATTTAATTAGTGTACCTAAGGTTTACAGTGTCACAAATGTAACCTGAACCTTGGCGTAATGATCATGGAGCTAATAATTTGTAATATTTAACTCCAAGGTTTTTTTGAACTGCAGACTTGGTAAGGCTATGATAATGTTAGGATTGCTAGGGTTACTGTCTTGTAGCTGAAGGCATGTAGCACTGCTGCAATGGATGTTAAGTTAAATAGTAGAGTGTGTGTGGACTGATACCATGTGCAAAGACGACACAAAAACATGCAAGACACTGGAGACAGGGAAAACTGGATCAATGTGACTGTTCTTTTCTTATAGGGTTTATGCTGCTTTGTCTTAATCTTATCAACAAAAGGCTCATCAGAGATGACTTCCACAGCAGGTCAGGAAGATGAGCTGGATGCAACATGAATTAAGCTGCACAGTGGTGAGTAAGGTCCCCATACATATTGTTCTCAATATAACTCAGCATTATGTAGAATTAGTGGGAGCCATGAGCTTGTTTCCTAACAAAATCAAAGAGACATTTACATAGACTCACTTTCGTTACATCATCTGCTCAACAATGTCATTTAGTAATACAATAGGCTGAAAGTCACTAGCTAGTGAGGCAACCAGGGAAATTGCTACACCCTCTGACCATGGAGGAAAATGCATCCCATGTATTCAGTGCTAAGAGTAAGGGCCTGATCTACTAAGATCCCAAATAACCAGCGCTAAATTTGTGTGTGCAAAGTAAAAAAATGCATGTGCAGTTACTGGGTTTGTGCGGGTGATCTACTATGACTGCGTGTGCAATTGATAACAGGCGCAGAAGTGGTGTGGACTGCCCTCTTTAAATTAGAATTTTGTGTGTGCTACCAATTGTCACCATGGAGAGTTTGGGAGAGCAGAGTGGTGAGAACTGCTCTCCCAAATGTGAACTGGTGAGATATCTCAGCTTTGCCAGAAGAAACACGACTTGGGAGGCCATCTGTGAAAAGCACACAGCTCAAAACTGGCATTGCTGGATAGATAATATGTCTCTACTATTTTTATTTCTGACCAGAGGTTGTGGTAACCTGTTTTTGCATATTTTTATCCATCATTTTTAATTTTCCGTTTCTGATTCCAATTAAACATAATCTAAATGTCAGCATTCACATAGTTACACAGCTTCATCACCAAAAACCTCATGAAGAGCAAACCATGTGAAGAGCAGTCTTAAAGTTATGCACACACAGACTGAGTGATTAATGTCCTTTAACTGAAAATTGGCACAATCCATTTATCAGCTCTGAGTGACAAACTGAGTAATTCTGGCTATGAAGGGGATCTTTTTTACATAGGTTAAAGGACCTCCTCCACGATGTATTAAGAGCACAAAACAGAGAGGGTTTACTTTACCCATGTGTCTGCATGAGTATGATGGCACACTGGATCGTCCCTCTTTTTCCAGCCCATCATAATGACAGACAGCCTCCAAATCTTTTCATCATTCATCAAAAAATTTGGTACATGATGGAAAATATTCAGTTAATACTGTTAATGACAGTCCAAACATGTTGACACGAAAGATTCTCTCTCTCCATCATCTGACCACATCACCCCTGTTCTCATCCAACTTCACTGGCTCCCTGTACAATACCGCATCCACTACAAAAACCTTCTCCTCACCTACAAAGCTCTCCACAACCTAGCCCCCACTTACCTCTGCGATCTCCTTCATGAATACACTCCCTCCCGCACCCTCTGCTCACCCTCTGCTGGACTGTTATTCACCCCCACATCACGCCTCAGTGCCATGGGTGCCCGAGCCTTCAGCTGCTCAGCACCCAGACTCTGGAACGCCCTCCCCCCACACATAAGACAGTCAGACTCCATCACCTCATTCAGATCCCAACTCAAAACTCACCTGTTCAAACTGGCATATTCCCTCTAACTGGACATTGTTCACCCCACTTGCTTTTATGTTGATGTTTTGTTTTTAAAATGTTTGCAATGGCTGATGCTTTTATGCTTTTACTCCTGTAAGGTTACCTTGGGTGACTTGAAAGGCGCCCCCAAATAAAATGTATTATTATTATTATTATTATTATTATTATCATCAGCCGTCTGTGCGTAACGCTGTGCCAATTTACACCTGCCTTTCAAACGTGCTAAACATAGACGCAAAAACACCGACCACAATCCGTTTCGGGTTTGATAAATCAGATTGCGGGTGCTAAATGATTATGTTTACATCTCCTCCTCCCAGTATTTTGCGCGTTCTGATAATCTGCATTTATTCTGCATATACATGAAGGCAAACACGCTAAATGGATTGCACGTGCTCTTTTGACAGAATTAATCCTCGGTGCACCCGGTTAGTAAATCAGCTTCTCGTGCTATCAAGTTTGCAGGTGTTTTTACATATGCAAACCTTTAGTAGATCAGGCCTTAAGTGTTTAATCCATCAGTCCGAGCTGGTCTGATGTTTCTTTCAGAGGTATTTTAACCCTTATCCTAACCCTAACTCTCTGAATTCTTTCCCTCCACAACAGGAAATTAGCACTCTATCCCTGAGTGTCTTCCAGATACACACATTGTGCAGAGTCATATATATTTACCACTACATTCAGAGCACAGGTGAAAAAGTGCATGAGCACAAGGTGTAACAGTGAGGCTGTCTCAGTCATTACATTCTTGTGCAGAAGTGACAGTCAACAAGCCCGTGTGTTAAGTCTGCACAATCACGGACGGATATGCTAGGATTCGATAATTCTTCCAAAGTAAAACACAGTCTATGTTATTCATAAAAGGGTAATGAAATTAGTCAGCCCAAGGCCTGGCACTGGTCTTTGGCCTGGTGGTCAGGGATGTCGGTTGTTCTGTATAAACCACTAAGCCCAGAGACTTAGGTCAAGGGTCACTAGGCCTTGAGCTAGGTTGTACTCTCTAACTAGGGTTAGCATTAGGGCAGGGAAGCACAGGGTAGCTCCCGTTAGGATACACTATGCTTTGTCTGTGATATCGATAATGTCACAATACAGCAGTTCTACGATAATTTATATATTACAAGAATATCATACAACCATATACCACCATATCTGATAACTGAAGAATATCAAATTAATCTACCAAGGTAAATTGCTGATTAATGCACATACCCAGCAACCTTGTGTTATAGTCATAGAATTTGAGAAAGGCAAGGTTAAACAATGCACATTTTCATGTCCTGAATTAAATCAACAACCTTATTCAACTGCGTGGACAAATTAGTGTAAACATACACTTCTTCTTATTAATATATAAAACACATTCTGAAGTATATAATGGACACAATCAACTTGTGAATCTACATGTTTTTTCCAATAAATATCAGTTCTTGAGACTATCATAATGATAATTGTATTGCACATATAAGGACAATAATATATCACAATATTACTATTTTGTCCCACTACTTCTTAGCATAGCAGCATCTAACACGGATTAAAGAGGACTCAAGTGACATCATGTACAACAGTAATCAGACAGCACACAGTTCCCACAGGGGCCACAAAAAGCTTTATACAACTTTTGTCATGGTGTGTGAAACTATTCCCCTAGACTCCTGAGCAGACCTGGATGTTTTTAACTGTAAAAATATTTCTCTACAAGGCTCCTGTGAGCAATATTCACTTTGTGCCATCAACTTTTAGCTTGTTAAAGATTTTATTTTGTACATGTACAAGTTATGTTTTCTGACAGAAGTATGTAAACATGACATCCTGCTTTCTTTAGCAGGCAAACAAGTCACTCTTTTAGAGTCTTGTTCATAGAAAATGTTCTAAAAAGCTGTTTTTGCTGCATGCTCTTAAAATCTTCATCTGACGTCTACTTCTGCAGTAGCAGTTTCAGGCATAACAAATAACTATAAAGAAACAATTATTCTTCCTCTTATGGTCTTGTTTGCTTTTGCCGGCCATAAAGAGGCATCCATATTAATTTCAGTCTGTTTCATAATCAGCTAAAATCTCCTCACAGGAGCTTTAATGTATTCTTGCTTGATTAGCAAAGTTTATGAGAGCTTTAATCTAAATTTGTCCTCAAGAGATAAACTTTAGTTGACCTCAAAAATAAGGCAAATGCACTCATTCGCTCTTGATTGTTCTGCATGGGAAAAAAATGCCTGGGATGGTTTTCCACTTAAATTTGAAGGCTGGACAAAGCGTTCGTAGGGGTTTCAAGACAATACCCTTTCTTTCAAAGGCTATAAAAACATGTATACAGCTGTACAAGGAGTTTCCTGACCCAAAGGCAAAATATGGTGTCAGATATTCCTATTACTATCAGGATGGCGTGGTCTGGAAAGAAATGTACGAGATTAAACTTCAGCCTGTTGAGAAAAAAGCAGAAAAAACTGATCTGATTTCCCTTTCTCCATGGAAAAATGGATGTGGCCTCTTGTTTTGAAACCATATTTCCCTCAAAAACACTCTGAAAACTAAACAAAATTGACAGTGGTGGATTTATTGTCCTCAGCTCTTTTGTCTTCAGCAGCCACTGTTTGTGCCTTTGCCATGGAAACGGTGGGGTTATTTATCTTTACAGCCTTTTACAATAACGTCCCTTTCCTGACAAAACAACAGAGGAAATATCAGGTCAAGCCTCTTCCCCCTTCTAATGATCAGGTCAAATCAGATGCTGGGTTTCAGACAGCTCATGCAGACTCACACGTGTGCCAACACGCAGACATGCTTTTGATGAGAAACATACAGTTTGTGATGAAGATTTCCGCCTTTTCAGAGCATGTATGTTTTTTTAGACTTATTGTTATTTAATGGTAAAGGAAAAGGGAGGTAATGGTTTTCTATTTATGCTCTGGAGGCCCAAAAAAGGCTTCATGCAGAAACACTAGATGGAGACAGAGAAACAGGCTCCCAGGTTGCAGTTCAGATATCAGGTCGGGGATTGAGATTTTAGTGTTTGAATCACGACCAACACCTCTAAGGGAAGCATTGAACATATTGTCTGTGCATGCATACATATTCATATATTTCCTGTCAAAAATGTCTGAGAGGTTGGTGACGAAGTGACCTCTTTTGTGCAGAAATTTGTAAATTTCTGCACAAGTGACCTCTCATGCAGAAATGTGTAAAACAGAATCATTTTCTCTGTGCTGTATTTTTCCTCTTCACAGGATAAATCTAATAATATACTTTTCCTGGATAAAAATGCGCCCTGTGCAGTCATCTGTGCACTTCTTGCAAATCCTTGTGACTTGTGTAGACTCCAGTATACTCTAGCTGTCGGGTGCTGTCCCCTCTCTTAGCATGGGGGAGAAGAGTAATTACTCCTTTAAAGGAGCTGTTCTCATGAAAGTTGCCCAGAGTAAATGCAGTCTACTTCCCTCAATCCACACAACCAGTGCAGATAATAGAGGAAAGTGACAATTTAGATGAGGAGGAATAGGCATAAAAGCATGAGGTGCGTAGAAAGTGCATGTCACAATTAAATTACTTAATGGGTGAAAGTCCCACGATAGATCACATGTAATTTACGTCAAGAGTCACCGTAATAAAGACTTTGTAAAACTTACATTGAAATTCAATTAGAGTGTTGAATACATAACCAAAGCCGTGAAAAATGAACTCATTGGGGGTCCCGTTTCATTACTGCCCCGAGGCAAAAGAGACCATTAATTTAATACATTCCATGTTTTTTCACATGAGCATTTTTAAGTTAGTGCACATTTCCACCCTAATGTATCTAATACAAAGAGAGAGCTTGCCAAGGACTGCATTATACAAGGAGCAAAGAATCCCCGCCCCCTCCAGTTGTTACCTTGAGTAGTCAGACCACTTTCAATCAGTCAAGCTTGAAAAATGACCCAGCCTTAAAAAACAAAACAACAAAAGAAGAAATTGTGAGGTTGTTTTATGGATTCATGTTGTTGTGAATATTCCTGCACTGCAGGTGCCACCCCTGGCTCAGAGGTGCACGCATACATACAAAGGATCTGACTATAGGCTGTAAACAGTTAAACGGCTCGTCTTAATTAAGATACCTCTGTTTTATCTCAGAACAGTGGATCTGCACTCTTCAGTCAACCACAAAGCCCAAACAAAGCAGGGACCCCTTCAGATGTTCCACCCTTAAGAGGAGTGCTAATTAAAAGACTATTTCATTAACTGTTCCAGCTTGGTAAATATAAGTTTACTAGGGGTCAATAGACTTTACAACACATAATGATTTGGAATATAATTACTGTGTAAAGGGAGCCATGAAAATGCCTTGAAAATAAAGCAAAGTTGTTTGTTGGTCCGACAATGACCCTCTGTGTCAGTACTGGTTAACAGAGTTCAGAGAGCAGGTCGTGTTAGCGGCTGTCAGCGTGATGATGCACCAACAGTTTATCAGACCGTTCTGTACCTTCATACAACACACATGGCTGCTGTTTGCCGAGTGCCCAGGGAGACACAATGAACCACACAGCAACAACACTATATTGTTGCAAACATGTGATGTAATTAGGCAGTTATGAATATTATCCTTGATATTCTTCTTCTTCTTCTTCTTTTATGTTTTGTAATAGAGTAATTTTAACCTCAGTTAGAGTTTGGATTTTGCTTTTTTTAACAACTTCATCCCCCATATTTATTTATTTTTTATCAACATTTTCTCTTATTTTCCAATCATTTATTGTGATGTTTGCCATTTTGTTGTTTTTGTTTTTTTAAATAGCATGTTATAGATGTATCTATGTATACATAACACAGGTACACCCAGGTGTGTGGGTGTTGCAGAAATCTTGCATTCCTTTTATTTTAAATCACATGAATTTTGGTCCTATATATTAGGTTTTATGCAACAGTGGAAGTTAATATTGTTCTGCACATGAGAAATATGTTCTCTAAAATAAAACTGTAAAAAACATTCATACATTTTAGAAAATAAAGGAATTCAATGATTGAATAACTAGAATCATAATGGATTATTTACTTAAGTTACCCATGCGGATACATTGATTACATCCTCACTGTCAAAAGGCCAAATTGTTGCAAATTTGCAGGATAATCTAAATTTACCAACTATTTACTTAACTTTTAGCAGAATGAAACAAAGATAAAGCTGCTTATAGATTTCACTGTACTAGCATTTATATCATTACCTTGTAAGTAATGAGTTTGGTGGATCTCCACATTGACTTCCACTTTGGCTAAACTCAATGGGTCAGATATGAAACAGTCACTAACTTATATCAAAGATCTCTGTCTTATTATCTAATGCATCCTTTACTTTGTGTTACAGAGCAACTTTTTTTTGACGTTTTCCCATCTGTGTAATTTGTTTCTCTTTCAGATTCACCTCAGTCATATATTCTTTTCTACATCAACTGAAGCATAAGTGTTTATCCCTCCATTACTGAGTAAAATGAAGTTTGTTTTTTCAGTTTTCGGTTATGATTTAAGACTAGATAAGATCAGATATTTTTTCAATCCTTTTTCAAACACATTCAACACATGTCTTTTATTTTCTCCATAAGATAAGGCATTATAATCCTATATTACATTTAAGCAGTTTTGATGCATTAACGATAAACTCTTTGTACATATTAAAGTTTTAGCCAGAGTATTGGTCCCTAAAGTACGACAATCTTTTACTGTATTTTTCAGGTTTTATACTGTTATATGAACAAATTGTTATTGTTTTCATTGTGACTTGCTGTATAATGTTTGTGGAAAGTAACATAATTTAATTGGTTTAAGCAGAAACCAGCCAAACTAACTTTCCAAATACTGCTTACTGGTTATCAAATATGTTTTCCTTTCTGTGTCTATAAATTTTTAGTTACAAATGCATTTATACATACATCAGAGTTGACAGAGAGAATGAGTCAGTTATGCTGATGGCAGAACTTAGTCTTTATAGAAGATGTTGTGGCACAAACTTTCTATCATCAAAATCATAAATTAAAACATACTATGTTGCCCTAATTGGCAGTGTTTGTGATACTTCAATTGGTGTAAAATTAATATGATACCCACTGATAGACGTGGATTGGGACAAGATGAAATGTTTTATAAAAATAATCTTAAAACATTAAAAATTCAAAGATTTTGCCTGACAGTGATAATATTCTAGGTATCTCTCCAAGTAGTAAGTTTCAGTAGCTTTGCCCTAAGGCCCAAATGTTTAACCTTTATGACCAACTCTTTCTTAATATTCTCCATGTTGTCTGTTCAGGATTCATCATCTAATATTCTCCTCATTTAAAGCAGTTGTTTCTCAACAACATGCTTTGGGGTGATGGTTAAAAAAATAAAAGACTGGTGCTTGTGGTTAAAATGTCTAATTTCACAGTAAATTCACTTGAAATTAAGATGATATTTCCCTACAATAAATATATCTTTAAAGAGTTTGAGTAGTAAATAAGAAGATAAAATGGGGGAGATAGTAATCTACTGTATTTTTACTATTGTAAAATAAATAAATAAAATAAAAAAAAAATAACTGGAATGATTTTTATTAAAAGTTATGCTTAAAAAATTTCTGCTCTCATAAAGATTTAGTAATTTTCAGGTATTTGAGATCATATTTTGGGTTGCTACAATTAAAATTTTTCACAAATTATTTAAAAAGGATCAAGTAATTTGTTGTGACTTTAGGTTGATTCTCTTGAGTGTTCCTTCATTTTATCATCCCTCTGTAGAGCACCGTTATGAAACACAGTGAGGTGGCATACTCTATTATGTTTGGTTTTTTGTGAATAATGACTTTAAGGTATATAGATTTCACAGGGCTGGTGCTTGTGCATCACAGCAAGAAGGTTGCTGGTTCAACTGCTGGTGTTGCTGGTTGGGCAGGTCCTTTCTGTGGAGAATTGGCATGTCCTCCCTGTGCATGTGTGGGTTTTACTGGTATTTTCTACTTTCATTTCCTCCCACAGACAAAAAACATGCTCGAACGAGAAAGCACTCAGAGAGCGCAAACCTCCACCAAGGTAGCTCACATATTGTTGTTAAATCTATAACCAGTAGTTGCATGATAAAGTTACCATCATAATGTGATTCCTTGACCCTGAAAACCCACACCTAGCACTCAGAATCATGTTGATATCATTATTAGTTAGACAGTTATTGAGCAAAAATGACCATTTGCTAATGGTGGTTATCTGGATCACCACCAAAATCTGATCATTTTTAATTTGGGCCATTCCCAACATCTCCTGAAAATTTCTGCAAAATCTGTCCAGTAGTTTTTGTGTAATCTTGCTGACAAACAAACAGATAAACATACACTAGCAAAAACATAACCTCCTTGGCGGAGGTAAATATCATTTGAGGTGTGTGTGTGTGTGTGTGTGTGTGTGTGTGTTAATGGCTGTTCGTCTCTCTTTATCAGCCCCATGAATGGCTTGCAACCAGTCCAGGTTGTACTCTACCTCTCTCCCAGTAGCAGCTGGTATAGACTCCAGCCACCCCATGTCCCAAAAGTGTTATGTGGTGTAGATAATGGTTGGGCAGATGTATAAAACAACAACCAACCTACCACCGTGATAAGGGTGCAGGAAGAACTTGGAAAAACACATTCAAACATCCTTAAATTTAATCTTTGAAAAAGTGTGCCAACCCTTTAAAGGCCACTAGTCAGGTAATTGTATCAGATTCTTTAAAGGTTGTTCCCCAGATCTACCTTCTTCATGGCTACACACCACTGGTTTATACTGTCCTTGTCATTGTACATAGAAAGTGAGTTATTTTGTGCTTTACTTATTATCCTTGCAGTTTTCAGTTTATGGTCTTTGGGCTACATATCAGTATGTAAGATGCTATAAATTAAGAGGAGTTGGGATAAGAGGGAAGAAAACTGGTAATGCTTGGATATTTCTTGATTTATAACATGTATATTTTTTCTGTTTTAAATTTCTGCCACCACAAAAGGTATCAAAATAACGTCACAGACCAATGGCTTGTATAGTCAAAGTTCTTGTCATGAGTAGATACAAACAGCAGTGCAGCATGTAAAAAGCCATAAACCCATATTTTTGGAAGATAAAGATGAAAGTGACACTGTAGCCAGCCTGGTCTCTGAGTCCTGGTGAAGCAGAAGAAAAAAACATGTATTATTCATCGAAAAACTGTGAATGTTAGTGCTTCTTTTCCTTGTTTCAGCACGCATTTTTCCATTTGTCTTGTGATGCTAAATTTTTAACGTTTTCCCCACATCGCATTGATGTTGCATATAATTAGTGACTTTGCTACAAAATCACTTCTGACACCACTGTGTTTGCAAATTAGAATACTTCAGATAGAAGAAATTCAGCAGGGAGAACAGGGCTGGCAGAAGTATGAGAGTGGTCTAAATATTAAATGCACTGCCCCAGAAAAGTGACAAAATCATTTGAATTAACAGAAAAGATGTGAAAGCTAATTGAAAACTCTTGGTTTATTTATATACGTTTAGAAAGCTCATCATGTTCTCCAGAACAGGATGTGCCCTCCGCAAACACAACACCGTATCCTAGGCAGAAAAAGGCAGGAAACGCTGAAGTGCATATTTGATTTATTTATTTTCACCCAGACGGATACTCAGAGCTTTATACAGATTTTGCCATTTGGAGGCTGAAATAATGGATGGGGCGCTCATCCATTTTTAATTCCTCCATGTTGTGTGAAGGGTAAACATGCTGTTTGAGATGTCTTTTCTCTGCTGTACTGTGTTTTCTCATTATGAGACTGTGTATAGGGAGGAAAAACTAGTCACGAAAGTGCTTAAAGTGTATTGCAACAAGTCAACAAGGGCATTTTTCCCAATAATGTGTACTCCCAGTAGAATTAAAAAAATGAAGGTGCTTCTTTGTGACTATAATAGTATAAATTCGATGATGATCTTGATTTTTCTTTAATTAATTTGTAGCCTTCAATGATCTAAGGACAGGGATCTTTGTTGACAGAGCCTCCACCCGTGGGAGGCTATTCTGCAAGTAATACAGAGCAACAGCTCTCAGTTTGGACCCAGACAGCAGCCCACAGATCCACTGATAATTTGGAATCATTTTTAATAAGTCATAATTACACAGAGGGTCTGATTGTGCTCTGCAGCCCTTGAAAATGAAATATGTTACATCGGGGCCTGATGGTAAAGGATATTGCTTGCCGTTCATACATAATTGAGCGATCTTGAATGTCAAACCAGTGGGAGAAAATGCAACAGAAGCAACAGAACACCTCACCACAAAACTAAACGGCATCCTCTCCAGTGTGAGCCAGCCAACACACAGAAACATGTGTTATGTGGTGTACCAAAGTGCCCAAAGGAGGTGTACATTGACAGGTTTTGTATTTCAGAGTGCTGTCCTAAACTGTTACTACCGCCACTTCAAATCTTTAGGTATGCTTTTTCGTAGGGATGTACATTAGTTGATTTTTGGCAATATCCAACATGTTGATGTTTCCATAAACAGCTAAGCTGAATATGTGTGGTGTTTTTAATCACTAAGAAAAAAGTCTTTCTTTTAACGCTCATTGTTACAGAAAAACAAACAAGAAAAGCATTTTATTTCACTAGAATAATAAAGATATTCTCTTTCATAAATACAATAATTAAGAGCAAATACATTTGGGTGGATTAATGATCATTTTCAAAATGTATTTCAACAGGAAATACCTGCTGAAACAGAGGGGTTTATAGGAATGCCAGAATGTAATATCTGAGTAGATCTATGGGCAAGAAACCTTAAAATTGTGTTGTGGATACATCTTGGACCAGTGTATACCTCTGAAAATAATAAAAATCTGGGACTTATAATGTACAAGGAATGGGGATGAAAGCAAACTTTGGCTAAGGGAATCTGAGAGGGTCCATTTAAAACTGCAAAAGCATAAATATGGTTCTTTAGATTCTGCCAATGGGTGGGATTATAAATCTCTCTCTTTCTAATTATATTGATCATTTCAGGGGTGGCACAGTGGGGCAGCATGTAGTAGTGCCACACAGCAAGAAGGGTGCTGGCTCGATCCCTGGGTTGGGCAGGGCCTTTCTGTGTGAAGTTTGCATGTTCTTCCCTTGTGTGCATGTTCTTCTCCGGACACTCTGGCTTCCTCCCACAGAATAAAACCATGGTTGACTGATGGTTGAACCATGGTGACTCCAAATTGTCCTTAGGTATGAGTATGTCCGTTTCTCTATGTGGCCCTGTGATTGGCTGGCGACCGGTTCAGGGTGTATCCAGTGACAGCTGGGATAAGCTCCTGCCCCCTGCGACCCTGAAAGGGTTAAGTGGAATAGAAAATTAATGAATGAATAATAATTTCAGTAAAGTAAAATTATTTTCAAGCTATTTTCTGCAAATACCCATAATTACCTCCACCAAGGAGGTTATGTTTTTGCCGGCGTTTATCTGTCTGTCTGTTTGTTTGTTTGGGTTTAAAATAACTTGAAAAGTTCTGAACGGATTTGGATGAAATTTTCAGGAATTGTTGGAAATGGGATATGGAAGAACTGATTAAATTTTGGGACTGATCCAGATCACCTTGGCGGAGGTCTGCGCTCTCTGAGTGCTTTTCTAGTTTGCTTATAAAACCACGAATCTCTAGCTTGTGATAGAAAGAAATACATTTTTAGTTAAAAACCTTATCAAAATAATATGTTGTCCCTATTAAATGACAGAGAAAGGAGTCTTTTTAAAGAGTTAAATGACACAGGTTGTGATGATGAGTGATGTAAACGGCTGTCTGTTTCTTCCTCTCTGATGGAGGGTGGAGGTCTGGCAGCAGGAAGAGAGTTGCCTGTATAAGCAGATAACCTGACTTTGTTAGTAAATGAAATACACCGGAGCTCGGGATGGAAGCTCTTTATTTCCTCCTCCTCTTTATAGATAAATGACCCGCTGTCTCCCGAGCAAAGAGCAATCTTTATATTTTTGACGTTTTCCTCTCTAATGTGTTGTATATCTTACGGGAGCCAACTTTACGCTCTGCCTTTTTGCATTTTCTTTTAAAGCTCAAATGCCGTTATTGATGCCCTGCCTCGAGTACACTATGCATTATTTGTTAGTAAGTACCATTTTTGCATATTGACGGTAACAAGAAAATGCACATATGGAAATTCTAATATGAATTGACTTATATGTATAGGCTCAGAGACTGCTCACTAAGCTCTTCTGCAAATAATATATAGTCCTCCATGCTACTAATCCTGAGGAGAAGCCTTAAAGACCGCAGAAAGCAAAGGGGGAAAAACACAAGCTGCACCTTTAGCTTTTAAAGACTTTTATCTTATATTACAGGAATGACAGATTGAGCCTCTTTCTCAGGCTTTTATGCTTTGTTTCAAAGATGCATGAGAAGACAGAAGGCCATATTGATAAGAATGGAAGGTGCAGAGGAGTGTACTCCAGTCTAATGCAGCTTTATGATGCCCTTTTTCATTTAGCATGAATGCTTTTTATGATTCCATTTCTTGGGTGAACACGGATGAAAGAGGACCGAGGGGTTGAAACAGAGAGTGGAGACATCAGGGAAAACTTAACCGTCTAAAACACCAACACAATAAAATCCCTCTACTTCAAATGTCCCAACTTAAAAGAGACCATAAGTAAAATATCAGCACTTAAATGTCTGAGTTAACACATAGAGAATAACTAATTCCAAGAAACAGATTTTTTTTTTTAAAGTTGAGCACTTAATTTAGCTCAATCAATCAATCGATCAATCAATTAATCTTTGTGTATAGTACCAAATAATGACAAATGTTATATGTAGACACTTCACTGACCAAAGGGTTGGTCAACACCATACTCTTTTATATTTATTTATTTATTTATTTATTTATTTATTTATTTATTCATTATCATTTCATAAATCCAGGTCCAACATGAATCCACTATGAGTACAGCTCTTTTCAACATTTAGTAAAAGATACAGCAGGAAGAAAAAAACCTGTCAGGCAGGAAGAAATATTGAGCAGAACCAGACTCATGTTGAACAGCCGTATCCACTGAAGCCGTGTTGGGGATATGAGTGGATAGAGAGATATGCAGAAAAAGAGAGGCGGACAGGGACAAAGTAACAAAAATCGAAATATTATAACAGTAAAGTCAAGGTTGCCCAGACCATAATTTTTTTCTTATAATATTTCTCTTTATTGAAATGAGTTCATTACAAGATAGCCCCTTGAGATGCACCATCTTATTTTCAATTGGGTCCTCCTCTCTGGATGGTTATAAAGGTAGTAATTATGGCAGTATTAACTATAACAACTGTGGATTGAGAGATTGTTCTTTATGTGCTTCTGCAGTTTGCAGTTTTCATCATGCAGAGCCTCCCTACTGTAATCAGCATTTTTACATGAATGGACCAGGTTCACAGTTTTGTGATTCAAAGAAAAAACCAGTGGAGCTGAGTGAAAGTTTATCTCCATCTATTATTAGTGAATGTGAGAGCGAATGAGTGTGAATGGGTAGATGTGACCTGCAGTGTAAAGCTGCTTTGAGTAGTCAAAAGACTAGAAAAGCACGATGTAAGCTCAAGTCCATTTACCATTTACCATTTATCTTCAAAGGATTCATTTATTTGGCATACACCGATTGCTTGTTTTGTAGAGAGCAATGGTTTCAATGATAAGTTTACCTGATGAAAACACACTGTTCGTTGTTGAGCTAGAATAACACTCTTTACCAGTAATATTTGTGTACTCTGCTACATTAAAGTCAGGCCATATTTTGATCTGTACATTGCTTGCGGGGGGACAAAACGCTTGTTTGTGGAATAATAAGTCTTTGTAAATGTTTTGAATGTAGCGTGTAATAACCCATGCTGTTTCTGTGGCTTGTTTTTTATCCCACATTCTTTAAATTGTGTGTTGTTGCTGGTACTATTTGCAGCACTATATAGCCCTAGCCATTGTGTGGACTACTCTTGTACAATCCCACCTTAAAAATCAAGAACTATCTCTTTAAATAATGTTGTTTCTGATTTTAGTTTAAATTCTTCAAAGAGTCTTTCTCCTTTGCTATGTGAAATTCATCATGAAACAGACATGTTTGTTTGCTTTTCAGTAAAACACACCTCATGGAGTACAGCTTCACTGAATAAAGTCCTAAATTTAAACACATGTAGAAGTGTCAGGGGTCAGTCTCTACCTTTCTACAGTTCATCTTCCTACTCATCTTTATTTTGTTTTTGTTAAAAGCATCTTGGGTGTGGATTTTCAGTGCATTTAAAGAGCACATATGCTTCTTCTTGAAATTTTATGTATCACACCGAACGCGACTTTGCGACCTTGGCGAACACTCTCCATGTAAAGTCAATGTACAGCCGCGATGGGGCAGGGCTAACATGACAGACGCGTCCTGGGCGACCACGTCGCTTACTCGCCAAATTTGAAAAGTTTTAACTCTCCAGGTGATGTCGTCTGTGGCTGTGAGGCAACAGCCAATCAGCGTTGTGTGGGTGTGTGACGGAACCAGTGACTGACTGTTTTCATTCCGGTTTACAGAGTGACAGTCCACCTAGACAACCGCAGAGAACTCACAGAAGATGCTGCTGCAGGGCCATCAGCTGCAGTGTTTTGTGGTTGGTAGGTGAGTGAAAAGGATACAGTTGGAATAATGTCAGCTAAATACATCCTATTATACGATATGATATGATTGTGGTGAAACTCGAGCGGGCGTGACTTCACCGTGCAACGGCGACAGGCGACGGTGACCAAAATGAGGTATTTATGGACACCTGACGCGACTTCAGTGGGCGACGCAATTTCAGTCGCAAAGTAGCGTTTGGTGTGAACGCAGCTTAAAGGTGCGTTCACACCAAACGTGATTTTGGCGACCAAGATCGCGTCGCAAACCCAAGTCCCGTCGCCTGCTCATAGCTCATTTTGTCACTGTCGCCATTGCTCAGTGACGCTAGCCTGCTCGAGTTTCACCCCGCGATCATGTCATATATCATATAATAGGACATATTAGCTGACTTTATTCCAACTGTATCCTTTTCACTCACCTACCAACCACAAAACACTGCAGCTGGTGGCCCTTCAGCAACATCTTCTGTGAGTTTTTTGTGGTCAGTCTAGGTGGAACTAATGTACTCACTAACTAATGTTCCTCACACGGACATAGATTGTCACTCTGTGAACCGGAAAGAAACAGTCTGTCACGGCTGTCAATCACACACCCACACAACGCTGATTGGCTCCCACGGCGTGACATTGCCTGAAAAGTTCAAATATTTCAACTTTGGCGACGTAGCGCAGCAACCTGCTCCGCGTCCAGAGCAACCCCAGAGCTCCCATCTGCAGCAACAGGGGCGACGCCCCCATGTCTCCAAGGATGCGACCAAGTCGCCCAGAACGTGTCCGTCACATCGCGTGAGATCTGGTCGCACGTGGTCGTAGCTGATCGTGGCTGTACCTTGATTCTGCATGGAGAGTGGTCGTTGAGGTCGCTAAAGTTGCGTTTGGTGTGAACTCAGCTTAAAGGTGCGTTCAGACTGAATGCCATCCGGGCGACCTCGGCAGCCAATAGGACATATTAGGGTTCTGGGCGACTTGGTCGCATCCTTGGAGACATGGGGGCTGCGCTCCTTTTGCTTCAGATGGGAGCTCTGGGGTTGCTCTGGACACGGAGCAGGTCGCCGCGCTACGTCGCCAAAGTTGAAATCTTTGAACTTTTCAGGCAATGTCACGCCGTGGCAGCGTTGTGTGGGTGTGTGATTGACAGCCATGACAGACTGTTTCTTTCCAGTTCACAGAGTGACAATCTATGTCCGTGTGAGGAACATTAGTTAGTGAGAACATTAGTTCCGCCTAGACGGACCACAAAAAACTCACAGAAGATGTTGCTGTAGGGCCACCAGCTGCAGTTTTTTGTGGTTGGTAGGTGAGTGAAAAGGATACAGTTGGAATAAAGTCAGCTAATATGTCCTATTATATGATATATGACATGATCGCGGGATGAAACTCGAACAGGCGTGACGTCACTGAGCAATGGCGACGGTGACAAAATGAGCTATGAGCAGGCGACAGGACTTGGGTTTGCGACGCGATCTTGGTCGCCAAAGTCGCGTTCGGTGTGAACACACCTTAAGACAAAAAGTCAGTGGCATGGCATCTAGACTTCTTTATGAGCTGAGGACTTAATTTGTACACCTATTGAGAAAGGAAAGTTTTTAAAAGTGGCCTGAGTAATTTGGACTGTAAACAACCTGAGAATACTCTGCAAGCCAGGAACGCTTTTTAAAGCAGCTTTTCTCCCTTAATATGTGAAACTCTCCCATAAAACCAAATCAAGGCTTTACTGTTTTGTCAATACACCTTTAAGGATGCAATTCTTTTTGAAAATAGTCATTGAATCAAAAATGTTATCATGTGTACTTAAATGTCTAGAAATTGATTTTAAGGACAAACTGAGAATGAATTCTATTGTGAACTGCCTGGCTGACAATAAGCTCCTCCCACATAGTATTTCCCCCTCTTAACAATTTGCACATTTTGGCTAAGCTGCACAGTTATTACCGTATTATCAGATTTTATTTGTCTGGGAGCTTGTAGTGAGTAAAAAAAAATTTCTTCCACTGTCTCACATTTCTCACATTAAGTGCTAAACTGTTATTTCAGTGGTTTCTTCTCACGCCAAGACTATTTCCTCTCAAATCTATTATTTCAAGTGAGAATGAAAACGCCCAAACTGTAAGCTTATTTAGTACATTTCAGTGAATCTTAATAGCATGCGAGGGAACAGTTTAGAGTGGAAATCACATTATATATGATTCCAATTCCCTCTGATATAAATCATCACCTCCCTGTAACCTCAATAAATGCCAGGAAAAAAGATGCAGTCTCTGGAGGATTTTTACGCTAACCTGAGATACACACATTTGTAAACCACCGCCTCTCTACTTGAGTGTTATTTTATTTTTCAGAAGCTGATGGACATCCATAAGTCCATTTTTAACATATTTAGACCTTTCAGCTTCAAAATCTGTATAGGTGTTGAGGAGAGGCAGTGATTTGTTTACATCTAAGGAAAAAGACTTAGGTTTTATGCTCCTATGAGGAATTTTGAAGATGGCTATGAGACAGACTGAAATTAATGCTCATGCTTCTGTATGACCTCCAAATGCAAACCAGACCATCAGACAAAAGATTCACAGTTTCTTCGCAGCTGTTTGATATACCTGTCACCATTTCTGTTGGGTAGGTTTCACAGAAGTCCCTAAAAGTACAGTGTTGAAACAGAATTTGTATACTTCGACTTATTTGAGTCATTTTTTGTCATTTAAATTAAAGAAGAACCATTTCTTTTTTCCTAAAGTGTACATGATTACCCTAAGGAGCTTTGATACATTTTAATTCTGTTGTGGCTGTCTATTCTCCACAAAACTGTCAAAAGTAAAAGTGTCGGTATGAGAGTTAAAATAAATACTGTCTATGCATTAGAACGGCATGAATAAGAGACAGAAAATACTCAAAATTACCCATATCTCAGAGTTATTCCACAAGTATAGCAAAGGATAAAAGAGGTTTAAATAGTTTTCCATTTTCAAAAGAGCAAAAAAAAATTGACTTTACCTTTATGTCTCTACCGTGATCTTAAAGTACCAGAAGTACCCTTGACACATGATAAACGCACAGTGTGATGCAACAGTAACATCAAGGATTGCACCCTGAAATGGATAAAGAAGTGGGTCTTATGTATGACAGGATTAGCTCTAACTCTAAATCTCTGCTTGATGAGTCTGTCGATTCTGTATTCTCCATGTTACTTGAGTTTGTGTTGTCTTAAAAACCTGTAACTGACTGACACCCATTTCCTCCCATTTATTTACAACTACAGCATTCAGCAGCTACTCTTAATGCCTGTTGCTCCCACGCTGATGCAAAGCAAGGACGTTTTAACCAGTTTTTTTTGGGAAAGGTCTTAGACAGCTAAATGAACGAGTCAAAAGTTATCTGCACCCCGTAAAATCAATCATTTCACCCTTTCTGTGGCCCTTCACAGTTTTCATTCACTATTTTATTTGTTTTTCTTCTTAGTTAAGCTAATGAAGTCTACTTTTTCCCCTTAAAAAAAGAGCAGGTTCATTTAGATAGGAAGTAAATTATCCTTGGACAAAGCCAGTAAAGCAAGGCACTTTAACCCAAATTGCTCCTACTGCTATGTACATGAGTTGAGGTCATAGATATTTGTATATAGAAACTGCTACGGGTGCTCACAAACTGGTTTGATCATACAGGTAAGCTATTTGTGACACATTAAGACTGATCCACAGAACAACACGACATATACTGTAAATTATGTCTAATTTTCGGTAATGAAGTGTGTGTTATTATTAAGCATTTAAAATGATTTAAATACGTTCAGTGTAAATAGAAGGCCAGTGTTACAGACAGAACTAACTATTAATCCCTCATGTAGCCCTTCATTAACATCAGCAGACACTCACTGAGTGAGAGGCAGGGCCACCTCAGCAATGCACAAGCCCCCAGCCCGTGTCCCCAGAGAGGGCAGGCAGGATTCACTGCTAACTTGATGCAAAGAATGCAGCTTAGCCCTTTTTATTTGCAGAACAGACCTGAATAAAAGAGAGTTGAAAACAAGGGGAAACTACTAACATGCTCGTAGAGCTGTAAAACCCACTAGATTAAACAAAAAAAATTAGTTACTCCTAAAGGTTTTCAAGGTCAGAGTCATAAGTATAACATAATTAAGATTTAAAACAAAATTTTAAACAAGTATGACTTTATATCCTCAAAGTCATAACTTCCTGTTTTATTAAATGTATTGTTTAAATGGGCTTTAATAGACTTGAGCAACAACAATCTAAAAATCAAAACTTCATTTATTGTTGACAGAAGCTCTGAAAGGACCCAGCAAGGTTAGCAGTATAAAAGTATAAAAATAACACACAATCACTTTTTGTTCCAGTACCATTCATCCATTTATCCATTATCAGTACCACATATACCTCTCTGGTCTGTCTATCTATACTTGCAATGCTAAAATTATTATTACATAATAAATTAATTATTATTAAATTATTAAAATAATAATTGTAATAATTGACATCAAACTCCAGGGCTGAATAGAATCCCGCTCCGGCCCTGTACACAAGTGTGTGGGGTGTGTTAGCTGATAGCTACAAGTGGACAATTTACATAGAAATTACTTCAACCATCACTTAGTAAATGTGAGAGTGAATGGGTGTGATTGATTTGGTGTGACATAGGATGTAAAGTGCTGTGAGTATAAACTCTTGTCCATTTACTGTTTATCTTCTCGAAATATTTACTTTTAATTTATTCAGTTTTCTGGAGATTATGACACCTATATCCTAAAATAATGTTTTGTGAAAAAATATTAGATGATTTCAAGAGATAAATGTCATTGTCTAGAAAAGCAGACAAAAGAGTAAATGTACTATTCATTTATTTAGATAAATAGATCACTTTTTTTTTTTTTTTGCCTCACAAAAGGATTTAACAATACAATTAAAGTAAAATATATCCACTAATTTATACAAAGGACACAAAATTCACAGATGAGTGATAGTCAGGTCAGACATAAAAACAGGGAAAAGGACAGATATATTTTCCTCTCTGTTCTATGAAAAAAAGTTTAAAAAAATAAAAGTAAAAATTATGCAAACTAAGTCAACATTTTAAAAATAAAGTTAAATTTGAACTTAAATATCAAGAACATAGTCAATATGTTGATTAAGGGTGTATATCCAGAATACACTTGAGAAAGTCATTTTGAGGTCAGTTTTTAGGAAATAAGTTTAAATAACAAGAATTTAATGAAACTTAAGTTTGAGTGGAACTATGAACAAATCTTGAGAGAAACAAAGAGAGGGAGTTGGAAAGAAATCTATTTATTTCCTTGTTACAGTTGTTTTAAAACAGGTAGATGTCCCATTTAGACTTAAACTCGTAAAATAATTTTAATCACAGTGTCACTTTACTAGTTTATATTCTCTTGCCTGTTTGCTCCTCTAGAATCCTCTTCATCCTTTCTTCATGTCTCTCATCTTTACCTTCAGTTGTGGCAGATGACTGTCATTCTAATACTCCCTCAAATAATTTACAGTCCACCACGTTTCCTCAAGTCTTTTTTCAGAGAGAGATCTGAGGGGGTTTCCTTTTCCTCTACACGTGTTCACCAGCCACTGTGCGTCAAGCTCTGTTGTGGTGATAAGGTGAAAAATGAGGACATGAACCTTTGATGCCCTGGTCTGATCTGTATACACATGTATATAGTACTTATGTACTTCAACTCTTTTATGAAACACAAAGAGGAGAGAAATGCTGGGAACTGCAACTATGAGCCATGATAATCTTATTGTCACAGTTAACTTGTTTCAGATTGTTGGATACTCTAAATCAGACAACTTTTACTTCTATTTTGACAAGCAAAAATGTTTCTCCATGAGAAGTAAGTTTTTCTTCTCAAATGTATTTTGTGATGCACGGCTTTATGAACTACATGAATGAATTCAAGCCAAGTTAAGCTATATAATGAACAGTGTAAGCGAATATTAAATTAGAATTAACTTACATTATATATTTTAACACTTCATAAAAAATTTTAACAATACAATTACCATAGAATATATCCACTAATTTATGCAAATGACAAACATAAACTTGTACAGAAGACTGATAGAGTCAGGTGTAAGATGAAAAAAAGTGTGAGGGAGACAGATTTATATTTAATTCTGCTCTTTCAACAAAAACTAATACAAACAAACACACACAAATACACCCAAAGTGATGAAATTTAAGTTTAAATTTCAAAAATATTGTGAAGTTGGTCTAAATTATCAAGGATTAGTCAATATTGTTGAGGAAAGTTTGAAATATCCAGAATACAGTTGAGATAGTCATCATGAGTTCAGATGATTTGAAAATAAGTTGAAACATCAAGAACATTATGAAATATATATTTTGGCTGGTGTAATATATTACAGAAGTCTTTATTCATAATTCACGAATACATGATACACCCATGCCTGCCAGCAAGGCTCATAAAGGGGAGGAGGGGGGGTCTTAAGGTTACGCCTTATGACGGGGGTGGGGAATGGTCAGTGCTAAATTCTAGTAATGATCATCTTTTCTTTGGGTGAGCCTGCTGTCAGTATTTCAGATGAATAAAGGCGTCTGTTTCATCATTTTTTTCTGAATTTAAGCAGAAGGGCTTGGATGTTTTAATAAAGGAAATAAGGAATAATGTAGATGCACTTATTGTCTGATAAATTGATATATAAATCCTTTTACTCTGCACTATGAGAACTGAACAGTTTGTTAAACATATTACAGGAATGCTTTGGAACGATGACTTCCTTGATCCTTATTTAGCCATCTCTGTTCTGTTATTCCAATAGCGATACCAGCATTTAAAGCATCCACATCCCAGAGACAGGCGTCATTTTTTTCTTTCTATCTCTCAATAAGGTTTCATGGCTTTATCCCCTGTGTCTAAGGCACATAAAGGCTTTATAAGGGTGCTTACAGACAGACTGGAGCAGAATCAGGCTTTTTGAATCTGTTTAAATGATTTTAAAGGCGGGGCAGAAGGCTATGATTCTCTGATTTATTGCTTCCCCCTCTTACTTCAGATTGATGTTTTGCTTTTCCATGCCTTTCTGCTTTTATGGCATCATCTTGTGTCCAGAGATGTGGCTCCTCCAATAAAGAGCCTTTTAACTTTGCTCACATTCTTATAAAAAAAAAAAATGGGATGAGAAATTGTTTTGAAAACGTGCTGAAATTAATTATATTTTAACAGTGCTCCCTCCTTCATGTGAGTACAGAGCATGTGTGATCTAAATGAGAAAGTTTGTTCACCTCACTCAATATAAAATAAAAAGCAAAGGCATTGATGTTTTATTACTGGCCGTATATTTATAATTCTCCTTGAGGGAAGGGACAGCCAATCACATGATACTTTATGCGGCTGTATTAAGACTCATGCGAGGAGAAAATCCAGTGAACCTCCGCGTCCTCGTGTCACAAGTGTCACATTGGACTGTTGTCTAAACAAAGACATGGCCTGGAAACAAGAAGGAGTTAGGGGGACAGGTTAGGCACAACTGGAGACATCCATTTTAATTAAATGTTACACAGTGGCACTCCCAGGCCTTAATACAAGTCAGCTTACTGCAAAGATCTCATTTAGGACAAACAAGATGACTGCATCTTTCTCTAACTATCACCCGCAGCCCAGGATACAGGCCTGTAAAATGACTGATGTTTGTAAAAAGCGACATTTCTGCCTAGTAAGCACTTCTACAGGGACGCTCCTGAGTTTTTATGTGCGGGGTTCATAAACTCCCAGACTAATGCACCCTGACACACTGTTTTGATATCATTATAGCATTATACTCATCCTTTTTGAGCGAAAAAGGCGAGTACTTAGAAAGTCGAAATTCATAAATAAATTTATGTCAAACTGCACTTAATATTGATTTTGTTAGTGTACAGATTCAATAATAAGGTAGCGAGTGCATGAATATTTAAATATAATCTTCATTTCTGCATCTCCTAATGGCCTTTTCTCTTCTACACTCAATTTAAACACAATTTGGAAACTATAATGTATTGAAAATGACTTGAATTCAGCAATAAATCATAGCTGGAATACTGTGGGCCTTTTATAAGATAGTTCAATATTAGTCTCCAGGGGGATCAGCACAATTAGATTTCTGTTTTTTAAACCCAGCAATTATCATTCAGACGATCATTTCAGGACAAAGTGTTGTCTCCTCTTTTCTCATTTCCATGCAGAAATGAAGGGAAGCCCTAAATGGACTCAGGCTAACCAGAGATGTCAAAGGTCAAATTACAGGCAGTAAAGTACGACCTTGGCTCAGCACAGAGCATGCAAAATCCTCCCCACAATATGAATGTGTTTTCCTCTCTGTTTGCTGGAAACATAGCTTCCTGCATAAAGTCAGTTATTGTTACCAGCTAATGGATAAAAGTAAAAGAAGAAGAGTGATGCGTCGTTCGAGGCAGCAGTCCAAGCTAGCGTAAATGAATGAACAAATCCCTCTAATAGGCATGTGGAGCCACAGCGTGCGATCCATATGATGGCTATCAATAATTCATCCTCGGCTTTGGCCTTTTGGGAGACATTAAGGTAATATGAAGAGCAGTCAGGCCAAATGGTTTGCAAATCCTTTTTAAGCAGTGCACACAGTATCATTTACCCGATTTCTGCACAAGTAGCAACTTTATAGTGAGTCTAACTGGTTTAGATAAGCGGATCAAAAGCTCTTGTGTTTCACTTTATTTACAGGATTAGACACCAAACAAACAATTGTCTTATATTACTTATTTTTATAATGGCTTTATGTGATGACGCATAAAAGGTGTCTTTTAAAATAGCAGAGAAATAAGAAAGCATTTGCAGCAGCACACAGTCAGTTCAACTATCAGGAGATGACCCTGGGCCTCGTGATCCAAGGGGCCTCAAGGTGTAATCATTGTAAGTGTGCATCAAACATGAGGTAAAGGCCTAAAATTACTCTCAAGATTAAAATGCATATGTTATATCAAAGGTTGGAAATGGGTGAGACTGTCGAGGAGTTTCTCCTTCTCTTCCAGACACTGCCGAAGTATTTGTGTGATCTAAACAGTATTAAGAGATTTGCTTGCATTTTTCTAACCTGATGAATAAAATTATTTTTCTGATGTCGCCAACCTTTTTGTGCTCCTTTTTAGACTATGATCCCCCCTCTTTGGATTATAGAAATTTTACAGGCAAATTCCTATGCACTGTTGATTTCACGGATACTGTAGTTTGGAACTATTTCACGTTTGCACAAGTAGATGTGTTACTCTATGCCAGTTTCCCCTTTGTTCTAACATTGTCAACATAGTTGGACAATTTAGACCACAACAAAAGAATATGTAGGAGCCTTTAAGTATAATATTCGTATTTATTCAATGTTCTCTTCTCTTAATTTGTTAACTTTCCAACCTATTTGTGCTATATAGACAATGTTTCCTTTTTTTTTTTGGTTAAAAATATTGCAGGCAGATTCCTGCTCATTGTCCAAAATGCACAAAACAAGTTGGCAACCTGAAAAGCTGAGTGAAACTCCTTTTCTGTAATCCAACTTTGCACCTGAGTGGGTTGTATATATTTGGCAGCAAGTAAACATTTTGTCCTCAAAGCTGATGTGTTAGAGGCAGAATGGACAAGCATAAGGATTTGAACAAGTTTGACAAGGACCAAATTGTGATGACTAAACGACAGGTCATCTCCAAAAATACTGGAAATTGCAAGCAAGCTTCTGACACTGTCTCAGTTCCACAAATCAACTGGCGATATGTGTTAAACCCATTTCTCCAAACATTACCAACATATTAATGCATAAAGACAGTCTGCTTTTCCTCTCTACAAACATGACTGGAGATCATTTTGAATGCCCCTCAAAAAGCTCCGAACATTGGTCACAAACTATTACTGCTTTTAACCAAATGGGGAGAGGCTTCATGCTGGCCTTTGCCTGCCACAGAGAGTACTTAAAAGGACTAAAACTGCTATGGGGATTTGGTATTAAAGTGATGTGGCTGGGACAAACTGTGCCTCATATGGGCCTCACATTCTGCCATGTTAACAGCTGCTGATAGTTTGTTGTTGGATCTTCCTCTGTAAGCTTTGTGGCCCCTGCGGCCCATGTGGTTCTGGTTCCTTGGTAACACTTTGTTGTTTTCACTTGCCCTAAGAAAAAAGCCCTCTTCAGCATTAATAATTGGCTTTTCACAGACATTTTGATTTGTCTCCACATTTGGAAAGCCATATGGATGTGATTTGTTTTGGAGGAGTAGGCTTCCATTCACACAAACACACAACGGTCAATTGATCTCACATGATAAAAATTAGCTGAGGATTAGCAGCTTTTATAGTTAGCCCAGTGAAAGGGTTTTTAAAGAAGCTGCTTTTCTGAGACAATAAACACATTATAAACTAAAACTAAAGCTAAAACTAAAGCTTTAGTGTCTCAATATTATCAACGTTACTAAATTTGGTTTGTTCTATTTCCAAAATCAGAGCAAAATGAATACATTAAAATGGCGCCGGTTCCTCAAAGGCATCTGAATCAACACTTTTAAGATTAAAAAAAAACCTTTAGTAGTGTTGTCTCCTGTTGAGATCCACATAAAAATGCCTCTTTTAACTGTGGTGTCTGTTTCTTTGGCCTAAAGGCAATATTTGACTGCTCACTTTGTAAAGAGAGCAGGTACATGTATGGGATCTCTGGATCTTTAGTGAATGGTAAATGATAAAAGATAAAACACAAAACATATCTTATATGTGAATATATATCTTGTTGTTTATGACCACATAACAAGAAAAAAAACATTTGACTTTTAAGGTTAAAGATAAAAAGGGCTACAAGCAGCTACAAGCAGTAACAACCTGCTAACTGACTGTGAACTCCAAAGATGACACAAAACTGTGACCCTTGGGCCTCGCACATTCCTATTAAGATTAATTCTCTTAATCGAACTCTTCAAACGCTATGCTGACATATGGCTGATATTTACTGTCTACCAGTAACCAATAACTTACATTTCATGCCAATACCAATATCATGCTGATAGCATCTTGCATTTCTTTCACAATAGAAATAAACAGTTTTGCTCTTTCAGTATTGGTCCTAAACATGCAGTCCAAAATGCATACATTTAAATGCTTCAACAATATTGAACAAGTTAAGCACCCTTTATGTAAGCCTCGAGAAATTCATTGCATTTTAATTCATTTATATATATATATATATATGTATATATATATATATATATATATATATATATATATATATATATATATATATATATATATATATATATATATATATATATATATATATATATATATTAGTTTCTGTAATATCATATATTTCAAGAAAGAGTATTACATTGTAGCTTTTCCTAAGTATTGTTCAAATGCATTCTTACATGCTTTGTTTCCTTGCTTGGTTGTATACAAAGCTCTAGCTCAGTGATTAGCGCACACACACACACACACGCACACACACTGTATTATGTAAAGGTGGCCCAGCAGTGACGGCTAATGGCCTCCCTGTCTCTGTAAGTTATGGATGTAGCCTTTTGTGCTGTAGGGTCGCACATAAAGGACCCTCTTTTTAATTCACAGTCACCCATGGTCAGGCCAAATGGGTGACAGTGGAATTGGAGGCCCATGTTTAGTCCAGTACACACACACTTTGTTTCAGAAATGGCTATCAATGCTAGCTACAGAGATAAAGCTGATTTTCTTCCATTTTTCTGCAAGGTTAAAATCTGTCTGAATGTTGTGTTTCTTGCATGTAATAAAAAAAAGTGTTCTCCTCTGATAGGTTATTAGAGAACATCTCCTGAAATACATTTCAAAATATGCAGCTGGGGGCATGTGATGGTGTATTATGTGCCCATGAGTAACTGACACAAGTACTTTTCACGTTAGCTTGTATTTCTCTTATTTATGTGTTTAAGCACTAAAATTAAAGATGGTGCATTAAACTTTATGATTGCTTGTGTAAATTACAGAAAGATTTAAAAGATATCTACAGTAAATACATAAACAGTTTGTGCTGATTGTAGAAAAAAATAATCTTTTTATAGTCTTTTATGCCAATAAAACAGCAGAATCTGTGCAGCCTAACATAAATGTGCCACGCTGCAGTGAGCTGCTACACGAACACCTTGCAGCTGTGGTTAGTAATATCTCTAATTCAACTTCAGAGCATAAAAGCCATAAAAGCTGGGCCTGCCAGCCTTTCATGTTAATTGTGTGTGTGACTTTAAACAAAGCTTGTTTCTGCAGCTGAACACTGATTACAAAGTGTTGCAGAGTCCTGATCTGTGGCTTTCTGAAAAGCACTTCATTTTTTCCCTCCTGGAACAGATTATTAAAAATTGATCATTTCTTTGTAATAGCTTCATTTCTGTCAGTTTTCATATTTTAATCCTGTTTTAGAGAAAACACAATACATTAATCAAATATGACTGAACATACTCTTAATGTAATCATGCAGGGGAATATGAATTGCAAATGCCTTGCAAGCCCCCCAACCCCTCCTCCCTGCCCCCTCCACTCCAAATGTACTTCCATTAATGTTACAAAATAAAATAATCATGACCATTTTAAATAGAAATCAACTACATGGAATGCAACAGAATATTTTAGAACTGGATTTGTGTGAAATGGCCAAATGCTTAGGCTTTACATCAAAAGGCGGCGGTTGCGGCATCATGCAGTGGAACAAGGGCCGGTGCCTTGGGACAGATCCTCAAGACAAATGCAAGATGACACACGCTTTGCCAGGCCCCATTTCCTCGCTGATCGAGATGGAACACAAGTTTTCTGTGTCAAGAACAAAGATTCTTCTTAGCTGAGATGGTTCTTGACTAATGGCACATCAGCACATTGTACACCGGCCCTTTGAACAGATTGACAGGTTGAGCCTGAAGAGCTGAGGATGTGAAAGAGAGCACTGCAGAGATTCCACTCATCTTTGGGAACATCTAAGAAAGATACAGTGAAAAAAAGAACAAACGCCTTTAATAACAGCAAAACCATAGAGGATTTTGGGCCCTTTTGGGGGGTTGAAGCACCTCGTAATTTCATGTTAGTGCCCCTGAGATCATTGTAACAAGTATCAAATGCAAGAAATGCTGATGTGTATAGTTCAAAGGTGTCTGAATCTATGAACTGTGAGTGCGTGGAAGCATGAAGAACTGTGTTTATGAATAAAATAAAAAAAATGCTTTTAGATGTCAGTTAAGTATTAGCAAATCCTTGTCTAGTGCTTAATAGTTGCAGTAAATGTAACCAGTCACTTAATAGAGTACACAAGCAAAAAGAGTAATTTTGGTAACATTTTACTCAAGTATAAGAGGCACTCTTTGGATCTACTCAGACAAATGTGCTCAAAGTCTTTTGAGAACACTTTCCTTTGTCCTGAAATGACGACAACAGCTGGAGTGTGATAAGTCAGTTGTTCTGAACTTTTTGCAGTATATTTCAAAGATGTGCTTTAGGGGTTTTATGCCTTTACAGAATAGAGGGGGATAATGGATAAAATCTGAAACGGGTGAGAAAGGATAGGGAATGACTTCCTATATAGAGGCCACACACTGAATTGGAACTCATGCCACCTGTAACGAGGACAACAGCCTTTAAATATGTGGCACCAAGACTTAAATACTACGCCATCTGCAGTTTTTGAGCACATGCACTTAACATTCATCATTTTGAGTTAACTTTTTTCTTCAATCCACTTCATTTTAGAGACAAGAAATTTACTTTTTACTCAACTATATTTTTATAAATGTTGTAGAGTAATTATTACTTGAAATCAGCTAATTGTGTTTCTTTTATTTTCTATCATCAGGACCAGAGGACAGTAACTGTGTGTGAGCAGTTTGTCCATGCAGTATTGCCTTCCCCATCTGTCACGTCTTCATGGTAGCACAGAGGAAAAGACACCCACTTGACTCAGGTCAGGGACTTCAGTTTAAGTAAAGCAATGATCGATAAAGCAGACAGGGGTGATGTTCAGCTTAGGCTCATGTTTGAGGTCTTTAAAATGAAAAATACTTAATAAAAAGCCCATATTTTGCCTTAACCTTGGTTTATATCAATTTTAATGGCCACCATTGCTAAAGGTAAAATAAACTTGTAATTTTCAAATACTGAGTATGCCTGATCCACCTCTATTTTCTCACCATCTGAGTTGCTCTGTTGGAGCTCATGGCACTTTAAGGACCCCCTGATTGGTTGGCTGGTACTATGTGGTGATTGGTCAGTTCAGCACTGCTCCGCTCTGCATTTTTTCTACAGTCTTTGTTGCTCTGCACTGGGTTTGCTGCTCAGACCCAATGGGCTTGAAATGGTAGGATGTCACAGTGGTAAGTCCCAATGTGACATCCCTATAGCAATAGGCTGTCAGATAGTTAACAGAATTAGTTTTAAAAAAGTATGAGTTCACACAGAGGCCCTTTCATATGCTAAAAGATGTGCTTGGTGCTACCACAGCTGCAGAGAAGTGAAAAAGAAAGAAACAGTAAGGCCACAGGAATAAGAATATGCTGTTCCTTTGCAAGCTCAAAAGGCCTAAAACCTCCTGAAATCCTTGTCAAAGTGAATGTTTGTCACTGAATAATGCATGGCTCGCTTTTTATCATGATCATCAGCTACTTCTGGCTGCTCCTAGTATTTTTGGGGTTGCAAATGTATAGTTTGACCCGCCGCTACTGCTGCAGTGTAAAATACCAGACATAGAGCATACTAACATCAAGACATGTCATTATGGATCCTTTCTATCTAGAAGTGCGTTGGGTGTTGTTTGTTTTTAATTTAATAAAGAAATGTGGTTCAGATCTGACAAAACTGAAGCTGTTAGCATCTATGCTAATCTCTGTATGAGCAGTTGTGTCCTGCTGTTGTCTCTCTCATAGCGCCAACCTCTTTCTGCTCTGAGGGGTACTAATTTGGCGGTATCGCTTTGGACCACTCACAATTGTTGTAGTTTGGAGCTTGGCAAGATGGATCTGTCTGATTACAGACATTGAATCAGGCTGGTTCCGCTGCTGCGCAAGGTTATTGGTCTTCCTCAATGCTAATCCATATTCTTTTATGTCTGATCATAAAAACAGGTCAGACTTTTGTCCATGGGTCACTTCTTCTGATGTCTTCTTACTTGGTTGTGGTTTCAAAGTTAAATTTTTTGTATTGTGACAGCACTAGCTGATGAAGGCCTTATTTTAGTTTTGTTATGCGTATTTTCACTCAGTATTCAGATGCCATGTGAAAAATGGCAGCATCCAAAACTTTCCACTGAAATTACCCAGGTAAAAGTACAAGTTCCTATTTTTAAAAAAAACTAAAAAAACAAGCACAGAATAAGGTAGTTTATGACTGTAATTTCAGTTAATCTAATTTGTTGTTTTTCACCCCTGAAAATTAGTAAGTAAAGAGTTTTGGAGAGTTTAGAGATGCACTGAAAAAATAAGTAGATTTTCCCTCTGCAGTGATTCTCCAAGCTTTTCCTCGTAGCCTCTCTACTTTTATATAAGTATATTTATAAGGAGAAGGAGAAAAGGTAACCAAATAATGACCTGGCCTGTCCCACTTTTTGTCACCCCTCTGAACTGCGTACCAAATCAACCCTAAAAGGTGGAGCTAATGGCACTGCAATCTGTTGATTGGCCAAAAAATTGTTAATTATCATGCGACAGCAGTGAAAACGAAAACAAATACCTTTCCAACAAATACCTTGTCAAGTAAGCCAAGTGACATCGACTGTGATGTCACAAATTTATGTAGCAGGCGTGACCCTGACTTCCCAGCTTACATCTTCACCCTCAAGTGAAGGTACAGCTGACAGTAAAAAGCAAACAAGATCAGCGTTTTCCGCTCCAAATCGTACCAAACCATACTGAGTCAACCAAGACTGCCCAGTGGAAACAAAGTGGTGTGCACGGGGGGGCCCAATTGTTAAAAAACGCATCTAAAGTGCCCTCTTGGGAGCAAAAACACATGTTAAAGGGCCCTCGAAAACACATGAAACTTAGTGCAATTTTCAGTGGCGAGAACGTGCTGTATGTGCCCTTTTTTTTTTTTGTTTTCACCCCTGCCCTTGAAAAAGTTTGTGCACGCTATGGCATAACCACCATATACTTTGGGTGGGACGTGTCCCCCCCAATATTGGAAAAATACCAATCTGTCCCCCCATTAATAGGCCTACTATATCTTAATATGTGACATATGATATGCCCTCCTTTTATGGATCCTGGCTGTAGTGGATCCATCACTTGTTACTTCTGATTTACTTTCAATTTAGGAAAAACAAGGTATACAAAACTGTGTGACCACCCCCCTCCCGATTGTACAATTGGTTGAGCCTGTAAACGCCGGCTTGCAGCTTCGTTTGAAAAACCGCTCAGTCTGACTGTCACTGGTGGTCAGCGCCGCCTCTCCTTAAACGCAAAACACGTGCTGTGCGTAGAGCCCAACGATCCTTGGGGGGCCCCATTTTGCGCAAGAAGATGCGTTCTCCGCTGTCTGATGCAGCCACAATCTGCTCTGTGGAGTACAGGCCTGATATTTTCCATTTAAAGTGTGGCTGTTACCGTTGTTGTCTGTCAGTTATGTCATTCTGCAGTGCAGCCATTGTTTATGTGAACATTTGATCTAAATGCCTCCCGAACCGCTCAGCGTCTTTGGGGGCGTGCTCTTCTGTGTGCCGGTCAGTGTAAAGACGCAGATAGATGCGCATCGCATTAACAGTGAGGGATCATCAGTCACTTTGTGTTATTTTATAATTCAAACGGTGTCTTGATAGCTCATGTGCACAGTTCAAGTGAACACAAAGACTTAAAAAATGACGAGCCAGCCTTTTGATGAAACAAAACTCAACATTCTTCATCAGTCCAGCTCTGAGCTGCTGTTTTCACTCACTCACTGTTTTCTAAATGATTAATTCATCCTGTCCATTGTCCATGATATAAAAACAATCTTTGAAGGATCAAGCTCCAAATACAATCTACTAGTGCAGCGGTTCTCAACCTGTGGGTGGAGGCCCATAAGTGGGTCTCAGAGCTGTTTTCAGTGGACAGTGTATAAATCAGGTGAAAATGTGGCAAAAATGTCCTCAGTTTATGGAGGCCCTAAGAGGACAAATATCCATAAGAGTATGTCAGAGTATACCTACTAGAATGAACCAGACTACACCACTGGAAGGTGGGTCTGTATGTTGTTGAAATAAAAAAAGAAAAACTTTGTGGCATAAACACTCCAGCTGCTAGCCTGCAATCATGAGACAGGAGAGAAGATAATTCTGCACAGATGTGGACTGGAGATTAAATTTCCCTATGGCCCCGATTTTTTAATGTCTAGTTAACTGCATATACATTCATCTCTGTTGAAAAAGGAGTGGTTGATAATAGACCTGTTGGTGATATATGTCAGAGAAATTGCAGAATGTTCTTTAAATGTGAACTCAAATGGTCAATGTATTCCTCAAAACTATGTTCTAGATGAGCTAATCAATATATGAAAATTGTGAATTGTGGGAAATGCACTTAAAAAAATAATATCCGGGGAAGGGCTCACATTTGAACACCCCCAATATTTATACCACAGTTACGCCCTTGTGTGCACGCCACTGGAAACAAAGCTATAGGCTATGAACTACTGTTCAAAACAGATGCCAACTTCAATTGTTTTAATTTTTTTCAGATAGAATAAGCCCTCTTACAATGTTCTTATGAAAAAAAAATTGAAAAAAAGAATGCAGTAGATGTGCTATCATAAGTTAACATTTTCAAACCCAATTTTACAAGGAACCCCGACTGTGAAGACAAATAGGCATAAATATGCTTTAATGTTTATCTCATACTAGAATGTGCTGTTAACGAAGCACAAAGAATTGTTATTTCTTTAAAAATCGCGATTTATAACACATGTTCTAACCTACGGATGCAGCCATTGTTTTACTAGTGCAATGCATGCTTGATTGATGACGTGTAATGGTTGAACTGTGCCGAGCCACTGCATTTACTCACTGACTATCAGGAGAGAGAATACCATAATAATGCCACATTGTGCTACTTTTGGGTGCAATTTTCAGTCAAAGTGAAACAAGGGGAGTGATGTCAGTCTACACAGCTTCACAAGTGACAAGAAGAGAAGAAAGAAGTGGGAAATCGCGTGGGCGTACACAACTTCTAAAGGACCCGCGGCTATGTTCTTGCCACTTCTCTCCAGATGCATTTGATGTGTTTAGCCGAGCGAAGCTGCTGAAAGAACTCGCAGGTGCTGCCAGTTACATAGACTAAAGCCAAATGCCTTGCCTACAGTTTTCTCACACAAACAGACAAAACGCCCTCGGGAAACGAGGGAAGTCTGCTGGAGGAAACGCCATAGGCAGGAGACGCTGGATGTTCTCCTGCACTCACTCCTGCAGATGAATCAGTCAACACAGCAGTCCGTAAGTCTACAGACTCGTTGTCAGCTTCCTCTGTGATTGTGGTCATGCTCGATGGTTCGCCATCAGCTACATCTGCAGGACCGAGTTGTTGACATCCTCACAGAAGAACACCAAACGTCTCCTGCCTATGGCATTTCCTCAAGCATGTCTTCAACCATTACACGTCATCAACCTGGCATGCATTGCGCTAGTAAAACAATGGCTGCGTCTGTAGGTTAGAAAAATTGTGATTTTTAAAGAAATAACAATTCTTTGTGCTTTTATTACCAACACATTCTAGTATTAGATAAACATTAAAGCATATTTATGACTATTTGTCTTCACAGTCGGGGTTCCTTTTAACAGCCCCAGAGCAAACAGGAACATACACCCCTACCCTTTCCTGATCTCTGGTACACCTGTAAAAGGACCTTGACCCCAGGTTGGGAACAATGATCCTTTCATAGTGAGTAGCTTAAAAAATATTTTTATTGATATAAAATCTTCAAAAAAAAAAAAAAAAAAAAAAATATATATATATGTATAATATAATAATAAAAAAAATAATATGTCTCTTTGGTTAAAAACAATTAAATAAGTCAAAAATTGGCTAATAATAATTTAGCCTGTACAAAATGAACACTTTTACCATAATGGCATATTTCAACATTTTCTTGCTAAATATTTTGTGGCATTATACTTATGTTATTTTTATTGTTGTTAGGCTATCAAAAAAATCTCACATTTAGGAGGTATTTAGTGTTTATTTTTTTAGAAACATGAGTTGTTCATGGGGGTTGGGTGCTTGGAAGAAATCCTATATGTAACAGTTTCTTCAGGAGCTGAGCACTCCAATAGATCTGATCCTAAAATCACCCCAGAGCAAAACAATTCCTGCTTAAGTTTCTAAGAGCTGGAAATTAGTGCACTGATGACATCCTGCAATTAATGTGATACATTATGAATGACTCGGCGCCACTATAGATCCTTACAGGATTGCATTTATGGGCTAAAATATCTCATCAGCATTCAGAAGTTTTCCTTAAAGAGATTGGGACAGAGCATTCCTGAGACATTCACTTGAAATGGAGAGGCACCTTTCAAAACAAGTCAATATTCAGCACAGAAGAAAGAGGCCCTAATTAGATTCATTTGCCTCTTGGATCAATGTTTTCCTAGGGATGTGAGTTATAAAGTCAGAGTGGAGCATAAATAATCAAAAACAAATAAAGATGTGTGTTTGGAGAAATATGGCTGATAGTGCTCATAAAATCTGAGGCCCAGCATGCTAAAGCAGAATGAATATTTAAAGATGGGAAGGAAAGAAAATAGCTCAGGAAGAATGGAAAAAAAGTCAGTTTCTAAAAAGGTCTGACCTTGGCCGGCAAAGTGGAGGAATCCTTTAGAGGGTACCTTGGCCATACTTAGTGAAAAGTAGATAATTTGTTAATGTCACGCACTTGTTGGAAATGGCAGATAAATGGATTTCAGCCATTATTTTCCGGCCTAAGTGAAGTGAAGGAGGAAACGTTGCGGAGAGGACAAACCCAGTTATGACTGATAAGTGTCTAAAAGCTAATGAAGGCTGGCTAGGCCAAGGTCAATGGCTGCTAGTGAGATGCTATGTGCTGCTCCGTTGTCCTGCCGCTTAAATATAGAGGAAATATACATTGAGCTTTTAACACCTTGAAACATAGGAGAGACTGCTGTATGAAATATGGGCATGTAATGGCTTTTTAATGACGGCCTCCCAGCCCACTATTCTGGCCTGAGATTGGAAATCGGAGGTGAACCTTGATATCACTGCGCTAAGTGCTTGTAATGCACCGTAACTTCTGGCCATCCTGTTGAGTGAGACAGTTCAGGCCAGGAGATAAATGCCCCCGTGCTGGACAGGGCCTCTGCTGGCAGGAGGACTCTGCACTCCCTGTGATCCCAGACACACTCACTCTGGAGTTCAACCCAGTGACAGCTCAGTGAGCGGCCATTTGTCTGTGGGCAGGTCAAAATATGGCCAGAGTCCTCAATGAAACTGTGCTGAAATTGAGTTAACCCCTTGGTGCCTGAATTTATATACAATTATATTAAAAAACACATAATTTGTGTTTTTGCTTTCAAGTAGATACTGAATTAAGTGGAGATTGTTAATTTGAGTCTAGCACACAGAATAGATAAAAATTTAGGTATGATGCAAATTAGCGACAGCAGGCATTAAGGGAACAGATAGGAGGATAGTAATAACACATTTTCCCATCTCAGGTATATGATTCATTGCATTTTTTGCAACAAACAACAAACAGTTCAGCTGTCTTTGCAGTCACATTTATAAACATTACACTTCGAACATTGCAATTTGAACAGTGTGTGTGTGGGTGTGGATGTGAGTGTGTAAGTGTAACACAACAGCAGTTGAGCAGTCTTTGCATTCTCATTCAAGAACATTGCACTTTGAACATTGCAATTTGAACAGTGTGTGTGTGTGTGTGTGTGTGGATGTGGGTGTGTGTTTGGCTTTCAGTAGCAGTATCAACAGAACCTTTATGGCCTGATGTTGCTAATTCGCGACAAACAGAAAACTTTAAATAACTTCAAAAATATCTATCACAGGTAGTCTATACCAATGTTTTAGCTGTAGGAGCAAATAATAAGCTGGTGTGTATTTTTATCTTAGAGCTACTTATCTCAAAAAAGGACAATTCCTCTCTTTTGGCTGCGTATATGAGGCCGCGATAAAACTGGAAGTGTCCGCTTGCTTCGGCTGGATGTAGTTCTGATTGTGAAAGGTCCCCCAAGAAACAAACACTTGTAAAAGGTTCCTAGGTGCGTATTAAATACCCATGAACCAGAATTGGAGGAACACATACACTATCTTGGATGCATTCTGAATGGAAGGGGTTTGAAGTGAATTTGTGAAATTAGGCGTCAAGGAGTTAAAGGCAAATACTTACATGTTTCTCCACATTAAAAGAATCATGTCTAATTAAAATTAGAAAATTAGAAAATGTCTAATTAAAGGTCCAGTGAGGAGTTTCTAGACAATTGAACCATCCCGGATCAAAACTCATATAAGATCGATTTGAAAAGATAATGCTTTCAGTTTTTTCACTTACTACAAGGCTCATTGTAGGCATTTCTAGTGTTGAAGACAAACCTAAATAACAACCAAACTAAATTAAGTTTACCTTAATTGAGGTCATCGATGCCAAATATTTTATACAGGTAAGGAAAAAAAGTCACATATTCTACCACAAATTAGGAGGTAGAGAATTCAGAAAGCATCAAAAACTTCAGTATTACATAAAAACTGGGGCTGGTAATACTAAGTAAATAGGGCTCTCTTTTCCTCATTTCTCTGTATATTTTGTACAGGTTTTGTGTGCTGCATGAAAATAATGTGGGAGCCTCCTTTTCTTGCATGACTTCACAACATGCTCCACAAAATGATAATCAGCATGCACCAAAGACATCACGCAGCCAGAACTCATACAGTGCAAACAAGCCATTGGTAACCACCCAACCTCACTCATGAATTGTTTCATTACCAAGTCACATTATCAAGCACTGTCCTGACAAGTGCACAACGCTGTTATTGTAAACTATGTATACACCCACTATGCACCCCAAATCATGCCCAGTTGAGATGCTTCCTACATTGGCTCAGGCTTAGAAGTGGATTGACCCAAGGAACCCGACAGTTGTAGCCCATCTCCCGGATGCGTCTGAATGTGGTGGTTTTTGAAACTGTGACTCCCGCCTCATTCCACTCTTTCTGGATCTCTGCCAGATTCTTGAATCTTCTCTGTTTGATAATCTGCTGAAGCCCCAGTCATCTCTTTTGCTGGTGCATCTTCTCCTGCCACATTTTGCCCTTCCACTAGACTTTCCATTGATATGCTTGGACACAGCACTCTGTGAACAGCCAGCCTCCTTAGCTATGAACTTTTGTGACTTACCCATCCTATGGAGGGTATCAATGATGGTGCTCTGGCCTGTTGTCAAGTCTCCAGTCTTCCCCATATTGAACCGAACTGGAACAATTGAACCAAACTGAAGCATTTAATGACACCTGGGGAAACCTGTGCAGGTGCTTTGAGTTTAGTACATGATTAGTGTGTAACACTCAGTTTAAAACATTCATGCCCTGCAAAATTTGGGCTGATCTCTTCACAGTATTCTAATGTTTTTAATTCCTTTTTTGTGGGTTTTATGAGCTGGAAGCCCTACTTATGTTAAAATAAACAAATAAATACTTGAAATTGTTTAAATTGTGGGCCCTGAATCTATAATCTATGAAAGTTTAACTTTTTGAATGGAATTATGGAAATAAATAAACTTTTCCATGATATTCTAATTTTTTGGAAAGGGTCTGTATATAAACACACACACACATATATATATGTGTGTATATATGTGTGTACTATCTAAGCCTGAGCCAATGTAGGAAGCATCTCAACTGGGCCAAGGGGAAGAAGGACTGGACTGTGGGCCAGTGGTCCAAGGTCCTCTTTTCTGATGAAAGTAAAGTGTGCCTTTCATTCGGGAATCAAGGTCCAAGGGTTTTGAGGAAGACGGGTGAGGAACAGAACCCAAGCTGCTTGAGGTCCAGTGTGAAATATCCACAGTCAGTCATGATTTGGGGTGCAATGTCCAGTGCAGGTGTTGGTAAACTCTGCTTTCTTAAATCCAAGGTCACTGCAACAGTCTACCAGAATGTTTTAGAGGACTTCATGATTCCTTCTGCTGAGGATCTGTATGGAGATGCAGATTTCATCTTCCAGCAGGACCTGGCCCCTGCCCATACCGCCAGAAGCACCAAAACCTGGTTTGATGCCCATGCCATCTCGGTGCTTGACTGGCCAGCCAACTCGCCTGACCTAAACCCCATTGAAAATTTGTGGGGTATTCTCAAGAGAAAAATGAGGGACACCAGACCCAACAATAAAGAAGAGCTTACAGCAAACATCAAAAAAGTCTGGGCTTCCATAACTCCCGCACAATGCCACAGGCTGATTGCCTCAATGCCACGTCGCATTGAGGCAGTGATTAAGGCAAAGGGATTCCCAACAAAGTATTAAAGATTGTTATATTGTTTTGAAAGTACATTTTGATTGATTTGATGTGATCCTAATTTCTTTTTTTCTTTTTTTCTACAAAAACTGAGAAGTATTCTAATTTCTTGAAATCCTGTTTTTGTGGGTTTTATGAGCTGGAAGCCCAAAATATGTTAAAATAAACAAATAAATACTTGAAATTGTTTCAATTGTGGGCCGTGAATCTATAATCTATGAAAGTTTAACTTTTTGAATGGAATTATGGAAATTAAACAACTTTTCCACGATATTCTAATTCATTGGAAAGGTGCTGTATATATATATATATATATATATATATATATATATATATATATATATATATATATATATATATATATATATATATTAGTGCTGGGCATAGATTAATTTTTTAATCTAGATTAATCTCACAGCAATCTTGGAGTTAATCTAGATTAATCTAAATTAAAATGGTTCATTTGAAGTCTTATGAAAATGTGTGTGCTACTTAAATAATGACCAGAAGTAAGTCCTTGAGAACGGGTTTCTCAGGCCAGCTGGTCAATTAGAGCAGGAGCCCATCTCCTGATTTGAAAATGCATCAAAACCTGCTCAATAAAGCTGCTCTACTATGATAAGTGATAACAAAAAATATTAAATAACGTTCAGTTAGATGTACTTGTACTAATGCAATTGTTTATTACAAAAACAAAATGACCAGTAAACAATTTCACCAGTATGTAACCAGTAGACAATTTGAACAATCCTGTCCCCATGTGGACAAACCTGTAATGAACAGCAGAGGAACAACCCCCATTTCTGGGCCAATATGACATCAGTTTAACAACTAGGCCTACATAAGAGGTCATGAAGAACTGTTAACAGTCAGTAACTTTGTGACATGGCTTGAGTTAGTCCAACCTCTACTTCTTCCACCAGTCACTCAGACAGACCAGCTTGTTCACATTGTCTGGTGACAAACTAGCTCGCCTCTTCTGTACAATATGGCCTGCTAATGAGAACAGCCTCTCACATGGAACAGTAGTAGCAGGAGTCCCCAAGTACTCCCGGGCAATGTGGGCCATCTGATGATGGATAGCACTGTGCTCTGACCACCACTTCAGTGGACACTGCTCCAAGGTAGCACTGGGCTCCACCTTGTACCTCTCTACAGCATTGTTTATTGGTGTCTCCTCTTCTGACTCTGACTCTGATCCCATCAGTAGCAGGGCTATTTTCTTCTTGGGTGGCTCAGGGTTCTCCTCTCTGGGCAACTGCAGAGCAGATTCTTCTCCCCTCACCAACTCATCAAGCTTTGCCCACACTGGCTCCCTCTCTGCTTTGGGTAGGCACTTGAGGTCCTTAAATCGTGGATCCAAAGCAGTTGCCACCTTTGATAAAAAAAAAGAAAGAAAGAAAGAAAGAAAATGTGATGAAAATTTATTAACTTTTCAAATCCAATCTCCATATTTCTTCATAACTCATTCATTTATTCAATGACCAATCTACTGGCTAAAAAAAGTTTATACTGATCAGACAATACAGTTATCTTCTGGTCAGTCTGACATGCCTTCAGCCATTCCAAGTTTGTTTTCTTCCTCCGCTGGTTGAGGTCTTTGGTGAAGGTAACCTTGAATCGCACAATGTAGGCAGGATCCTCATCTGAGATCTTCATGGCTTGCTGAAGGTGGCACAGGGCAGGGAGAACCACAGAGCAGGATACATATTTTTCCCCACCAAGGAGCTGAGTGATGTACCTACACACACACCACACACACACACACACACACACACACACACACACACACACACACACACGTTTACTGGCTAAATCATTCAACATTAATTACACTTTTTTAAAGTTATGGGCCAGCGTTTCATAAATACAAAGTGAGTTTTAAAATAAGTTGTATCCAATTCATGAACACGCTATCTTTGTAGACCATACCTGCAGGGCTCTAGCAGTTCCTCAAGCTTTGCCAACTTCTCATATTCAGCGTTTGTTGGGAGGGTCAGTTTGTGGTTCTGCTGGGACAGCATTGCGTGCACTGCATCTCTGTTGCGCCTCAAGCGCTTGATCATCTCGAGGGTGGAGTTCCAACATGTTGGAACGTCTTGCACGAGTGACTCCTGGGGTTGTTCAAGGGAGGCTTGCTGGGCATTCAGTTCGTCTGAGTTGGCTGGGCTGTGTTTGAAATGTCCAACCACTTTACGGCACTTGGCCAGTACACCATCAAAACCACCATCACGAAGTGACATTACAATAGCCCTCTGTACAAGATGAGCAGTGCAGGGAAATGCTCGAATGGCAGTATCCTCCCTGCTGCTATCATGTTGGGAGCGCTGTCTGTTCCAATAGTGGTGATTTTGTCAGCTATAGCCCACCGATTAGCGACGTCGAGAAACTGCCTGGCACACGCTTCTGCTAAGTGACGCTCCTCTGTTTTCATCACACCTAATGTTAAGAGTAGGACAGAAACTGTAGATCAAAGTAAGTTTTCTAGCAGTAGTAGGCAACTAACAATCAGCAACTAATCAGTAATCAATTATCAAAACGTCAATGACGTTAGCTAGAATTAATGTTGGGTTGAATTAGCTAAATTACATACGCGGTTGGATATCAACCAGAAACCAACTTCACCATGGTAACTTATATGGACTATTAAAAAAAGAAATTAGCCTACTATATATTAGATAACTTACCAAGAGCGAACGAGTGAAGTTCCCAGCTGACATCGATGAGGTGTACAGTAACGCCAAGGTAGTTGTCGTTGTTGACAGACGACCAATGATCTCCAGTTAGTGCCACACAAGTAGCCTCAGCCAACTTCTCCTCTTTCACGGCTTTCTCTGCTGCGTGCCGTTCATCGATTTTTCTCATTATTGTTCGCCTCGCGGGTAATTTGTAAGACGGGTCACCTGTGGCCGCCTGGAGAAGAAGCTCCAGCCCTTCATCTCCAACCACGCTGACAGGCCGGGAGTTGAGGGCAATCCACTGCGCCAAGAGGCTCGTTAGCTTAGCTGACAGCATGGAGCTGACAGTCTTGCCTCCGTTGTAGTCAAACATTGTAGTTTGACGAACGCGACTTGTCCCCGGGGCACTTTCCACATCAGCTAAGGGATGCTTAGCATTTAGGTGGTACTTCAAACTCGATGAACTCCTACAATAAACCAGCTCAGCTTTGCACAAGGTGCATACAACCTTAGACTTGTCGAGGTCTCCATTGGCAAGCTTCTTGAAATAAAACTTGCCCTGAAGCAACCCGGGCTTCGCAGGAGCAGCCATGCCGGCGGACGTTCTGATCTTTTGATTCACAGGCGAACGCGGATGTATATGATGTATACCTGACCGGAGTTGCGGTCAGGTATACATCCGCGTTCGGCCCCATCACAGCCTCCTGGGCTTTATCCGCGGACCGCGGTACAATATCAAAGTGTAATTCATATCTTGCTCACTATGTTGACTCTCAGACCCAACTTTGAAAATAGATTAACGGCGAGAATTTTCTTATCGCGCGATAAGACTCTCGTGGCACGCAGCACGATAACGCCGATAACGGCCCAGCACTAATATATATATATATATATATATATATATATATATATATTTATATATATACACACACACACACACATATATATATATATATATATATATATATATATATATATATATATATATATATATATATGTATATAGACCTGCTAAAAGAAAAAAAATGTTTGCATATCCCTTTAAACTTTTCCAGCTCTGTGCTTTATAGATCCATAAAAACAGACATTTTAATGACTAAAACCTCCTCCTGCAGGTCTGAAGATATATATATATATATATATATATATATATATATATATATATATATATATATATATATATTTAGTATATAGCAGTAGGAGGAGTTAGGATTAAACTAAAAAGAAACCTGCCATTTTCCCATTAGTCATTATCCTGAAAGGACACAAAATTTCTGAAAAGTCAACACTGCCAACAAGAGAAAGTGATGATGAAGTGTGAAAATTGCCAGAGGAAGCCTTTGAGCTAGTGACCTAGAGGCCAAATTAATAACAGGGTTTTTTCCATTGTCCCAGGCTCAGGATTCTCATTAGTAGTAAGTCACAATATTGAATTGTTAATTCTGTCTTATAACAACCCATCCTGTTGGTGGTTAGAGGGATGTAGAACATTTATTTTTTTAGATACATCTTAACTAGGGTGACCTGAGATTTTTTACTGTTTTTTTAGGCTGTTCTTACAGAATATTAGGTTTAGAAATGCTGGTAAAATAAATTAATTATATGAACTTTATATTTGACAATCGTCTATGATTTAATCCTGCACAATTAATAACACTTGGTTACTTTGTAACCTTGGTTGTCTGAGTGAAGAAACTATTTCTCCACAGGGTTACATATTACATATGCATGGGGACTGACTCACTGGGGCAGTTGACGTGGATATTTCTTTAAGACACACCACTACGTGCGCAGGTATAAAAGCCCCAGGTGTGCATGATGACACTGATTCACATTGATTAGAAAGGTATTAGAGAGGCTTAGCCTTGAAGAGATAGTCTCTTCATTCAGAGAACCAAAGTTACAAGGTAATCAAGCATTCTCTATCGTATCGAGACTCTCTCTTCACACAGTTATATATTCCATTTGTACTGGGATCCTGTAAGACATACAGTGAAAAGACAAAGGAGACAGAGAAGATGACACTCCTTGAACACTTCCCAGAGGGTCCATTTCTCTTGTTCTCATATTAGACATCCCTGCCACCAGAGTGCTCTAAACAGTGCATATTAAAACAAATCTCATGTGAAGTGCTATTTACAAATATACATGTATACAAGAGTACACCTCCCACATCAATTAGCTGGTGGCACCGCAAGTCGCTAACGTCACTGTCTAGTGCTTTGGTACCCAATGCAGCCAAAAGCACCATTAGCCCAGCAACCCTGCAGGAAGTCTGTGTGTGAGTAGTACCCTAATTGGGTCTACTGACTAGTAACTCAGACATCCCCTGGGACTTTGCCAAGGCCAACTTCCTGCATGGCTTAAGTCTTTGGGCACCTCTTATGAAGAGATAAATTATGTGAGATAAAGCTGCACTCACCTTCAGGGAGCTTATTTCTGCCTGCATGAGCAGCCTTGATTGCCACAACCATGCCTCCCATGGTTGCTGGTGACTCATTATCATCAAGGAGCTCTTGGAGATACCAGAGTAACTCTGGAGCTGAACAAGACAGTGGTTCAACCTAGACTGCCCTACACCATGACCTGAAGAGCTCCCAATGGTAGGAGTAAGCTGCCCTTGTTGATAGTGATCGGATACTCTTGATGGTCTGTACAACTGAGTCTGCAAGCCCCAGACTTAGAAAGCTGGTCCTTTCAGGAGCCAGGCCCAGAGTTTCAGGCCCTGTGCGAAGGAATGGAGTAGGGTAAGGGAGCCAACACTGAGCTGTGAGTTGGGAGTCTCACCAGCACAGGATGGACCTGCAGTCTAAGTGCAAACTACTGAAGGGCTAGACAATCTGCCTCCATTCCACAATCTTGCTATACTGGCCAACTTAGGGGGATCTCAAGGGGACTGGAGTGCCACATGCGCCCCATGCTCTCAAAGATGTGTCAGCTGAGACCACTTTGCTGCACAGAACCGTCTGTTTGTGGCAATCATCTGAGTGCCACACAAAGCTTCCTGATTACCAGCACCTTGGCTAGAAGGCTTTTCTGTGGGCATAATCCCAGGCTAAAAAGGTACCTCTTTACAGGATGCATGTGCAGTAGTGCCAACAGGACCACTTGCACTGCTCTTTCATTATGGCCTCGAAGTCAGAGAGGAGAGGTATCTTAGGGTGTATGGACTGACTTCCTGTCTCATCATTGAAATGATTGGTCAGATGGCATCTCAACCTTTGGAGCTGAAGCAGCTATACAATCTAGTGAGTGAAAGGTGCTTGCAGCTCATGTTCCAACATACTTGTTTCCTGCTGTCCCATTGGAAATACATCGTCATCATCAGATGGTTCCAAACTGAGACTATCAACCTCTCTCTCTGACTTAGGGGAGGAGAGGCAGGCTGTGACCACCCTCTGGCTCCTAATATCACCCCTGGTGGGAGCTCATTAGAACAATAGAGGGCCATGGGGTATTTTTACCTGCCAGCTCCTGAACCGCTTTAGCTGCAGACCAAGCACGCTTGCCTAACTGCAAAAGAATGACGGTTAACCAACAATACACCCCACAAAACTCACATCTTTTGTTGTTTAACTGCTCTCACGTCTCACGCTCTCACAGTGAAAATCAATAAATTAGCGTCATTATACACACCCAGGGCCTTAAAGAGGACATGAAACACCCCGTATTGGCATCGACACATAGCTAGAAATTAATTAGGAGAGAGTCTGAAATAAAAATACCTTGAAAAAAATCATCCGTTTAATAGAAAAAACACTTTTCAGAATGCATTTACGACACACGCACAGCGCCATCTTGATTTTACGACAGTTGTGATGTCACCGGTGGTGCAGGAACAGCAGAGTGTCGAAGGAGTAGTTCGCTTGTGATCCAGCTGAGTAGTAAAATGTCGGAGGACGAGGTTGACATGGACGTGTTGGTTTATCCTGCCAACCCAATGGCTTATGTCTTTGAGCTGGTGTGGAAGAGACCATTACAGCCAGAAGAAGTTTTTGCAGCGGAGGAGGCAGCAGCTGCACCTCAGGGCCCCAGCGAGTACAGGGCTGAAACACGGCCTGATGCCTGTGCGGTCACTCCTCTCCTATGCAGTCCGCCATGGAGTCGATTTCTTGCCAAAAGGCAAACACTGACAACATGGTCAGCGGTTTAAAGTGCGTGACTCTGTCCCAGACATATCGCATGGTATGCTGTGAGAGGGACGTATTGGAGATAGCCATGCTCTCCCTCCGTGAAGCCCAGGCGGAGACATTGGTGCGGCCTATTAACAGCAGGTAAGCTTTCTGCATGTGTTACTGCGGTCTTTCTCTCTTCCTCTCTTTCTCCACATCTCTTTCTCTCCCTCTGTGAATTATCATAGTATTGAATTATATTGACAGTATGTAAATGTGAAAATCTAGCTTTAGACAGTTTGAAGTAAAAGTATTTCAGTATTTCAACTTGTGAAAGGCTTTGATTGGAGAGCATTCCGTTATAAGTGAAACATCTTTTTATAGTTTTCCAGTCTTTCAGTCAAATCAGAGTGCTGCACATTTTCTTACTATCATTCACACCCAAGTGCATGTTCTCATAAGGACTATGCTGTGTCTGCTGCTGGCACAAATAATCAATCAGTGTTTAAGACACTTTTTTTTGTGCCATGTCATAACTTCTAGGGCAACTTGTTTAAGATATCAATGTGGTGAACAATTGTTGTTTTGTCAGTCTGTTTAGGTGAACTTCTTACAGGCAGTTTAGTCTCTGGACCAGAGGTTACCTTGGGAGGAGGAATAGAATCCCTGTCTGTGTGGTCTCCTCTGTCAGGGCTGAGTTCACCTCCACAGAGTACCATGGCTTTGAATACTGGAAAAATGATCATTAATGTTTGTAAGTCTTCAAGTGTGGTTTTCATTTAGTTATGGCCTGCTATACAGATAAAACTATGCATGACTCTACTTCAAAGAGATAAGTCAGTTCTCACATTTTATTATGAACATTAATTGAGGATAACTAGCAATTTTGTTCTTTGTAAACTGAGCAGAATAAAAATGAGTTATTTTGAGATTTGAATACATATTGTAAATTCTCATGATATTAGATGTTATGTGTTTGTCTTATTTATTTTACTGGAACAGCAAACCAAAGCAGCACTATGGCTGCAGAGCAAACATGTAACTGTGGCCAATAATAATGCAAACTGATAATTCTCCAACAAATGAAATATCCTCGATTTAAAAGAGAAACAGAACTGAATATTTTTCAAGAACAGGGAAAAAGTGACAAACTATTTACAGTATATACAGTACATTCAACTTGTCCCTCTTGTGTGTCTGTTGTGTTTAGGGAATCTTATGGCAGTGAAGGTCCAAATAGGCCATGGCCCATGAGTCCCACCACAACTAAACCAAACCAACTTTTTTTGAAGCCCATAATCTGACTGAAAATTATTTTGAATTTTAACACAAAAATTTGGAATGAAACTGATTTTTGAGCCTGTTGAAGGTTGCGTGAAGTGATACATGACACCCCATATATATAGTGCCCAATCAAATGCTCAATTTTTGTTTGATGTAAACATATGATATACCAGATGAAAGCTCTGAACCTTGTCTTCTTCAATATGACAACTTAATTATTATTTAGCCATTTAGTTTTGTCACAAATATTCAAATTATAAAAAAATCAGACATTTCCTTTTTTGTCTATGTATCACACAATTACTTCACATTTCAAATTTTCTCTTCAGAAGTACTGAACAAGTAACCAGTGAGTGGTGATAATTAGACGGTGCTAAATGTACAGTGTTATGTGATTTACACGACTGTACATTAGTCTTTATTCTCTGGAAAATTTGTTCATCATCAACTCAGGTGTGAGAAAATGCAAACCTATTAAATTTTTTTTTTTTTTTTCAGTCAGACGGACATGCTCATCACAGATAAATTACATTTTGGAACATTCGGTGCCTGAAAACAGATAATGTGCACATTTCAAGTTGTATTTCAGATTTTTTTCATCAGATGAGACCTGATCATATTTCATTTTCTAGTTAAGCATTAATGCATATTGCAGAATACAGGTACACGTTTTACTTTACTTAAGTTAACTAAGGATAAACCTGCATATTTAAAAATTCTGTTCACACGATATCATGCCTAAAATAAAGAATGAGTGATATTAGACTTAAATTGAAATACATGCAACATGTAACATTCTTGCTTATGAGCTTCCCCATGTATTTACAGATCCCTCATGACATGACTGAGGAAGGAGATAACCTTAAGAAGACTCCAACATCCAAACATGGCATCCTCATCTCAGCAAAAGCTGAAACCTGACTCAAGTGACTCCAGTCCAGTGTGCATCATACAGGCTTGAAATATGGTCCAATGCAGCTCATGAACAACAGGAAAGATCCTGAAGGAGATCAAAGGAAGAAGGAGGACTCCGCCCTCTGAATCCCTGTTTATTTGTGAAACTATTTAAACAATAAAGTTGAATCCAATTAAAAATTAAGGCAGAGTTGTTATTCATATAAAGACTGCTTTAAGATGCCACTTGTGTTACTGATTAGTTTGAAGTGGTGATGAGGTCATAAAATAAGTCTGAAAAATGTATATGAAATGAACTTCAGGATTCCTGCATATACCCTGTTTCTATCATTGTATAGGCTACAACAGGTTGTATCCTCAGTTTGACAAATTCTAAAAAAAAAAAAAGATATTTCTGAACAAACTAATGAATCCAGATGTGCTGCAGCAGACTAAAAATACCAGACACACCTGGATCCATCAGTTTGTCTAATAATGTAAGTTAAGAGATAAAGTGACTGATTTAATTACTGGAGATATTGCAGATGGGCTGAATACATATTGTAAATTGTGTTAAGTTGTGAGATGTATGTTTGTTCTTGTGTAACTGCCAGCCCATGCAGCATTGAACTGCTGCTGCACCTCTTATGTTTGGGTGAAGGGAGGTGGATCAGAATGCAGGTCATGAGCACAGATGACTATTATAGGGATATACTGGGGATATTTATAAGTTCATGTCCTGTCATAGTTAAGAACTGACTTGATCATCATTATAATTGTATCCTCTCTCTTTATGGCACACAGTTAACTCAGGGCGTGTGGACTGGGAGGACCGATCCGTCGACCCAGCACTGTAGCTGGAAAAATCAAACACACAGGGGACGGCTTCAGGGTCCAGTGTATTGGTCCGACGAGTTGCCGGTGCACCGGTCTCATCAAACACCTTTCCTCCACGTAGTCCTCAGCTATAAGGTCCTTGCTACACACTCTAGCATACATGTTAACAGGAGGATCCTGACGCTTCATAGCGGCTAGCCAACGTCGGAGAATCGCTGGCCGTTTCAGCGGGAAATGACAAAAGTGTAACGGTTTTAGATTTCTTATGTTGTAATATTGGTTTGAGCAGGCTGACACAAAACGAAATATGCCTCCTCTGGTGAGTTGGCTCATTTTTCGCTCTTTATTCGCCATTTGAATAACGCTATTAAAGGTTTTAAGCTAGTCAATCAATTGTCAGAACGCAGTCTACACAACAGGTGACGTCACGCGAGGTGGCACGGCTTTATGGCTCCCCCCAGAGCTGATAAAGTGGAACTTTTGTCACAGTTTTCTAAAACTGTATTAGATTTTGAGAGTCATGAATAAAGTGATTTGTTATGTTGAGAGGCCTTCTTAAAAATAATGATAACTTGGGTAAGTGTTTCATGTCCCCTTTAAACCTAGGTATGAGCCATGTAGTGATGTGTCTTTAAAAAAATATCCACGACCCTGTGGGTCAGTCCCCATAATGGAGAGGCTGGATGCGATAGAGAACAACTCTAGCTAATCAAAAATGGCAGACTTAGAAGCAATATTTACCCTTATGTTCATCATTCAGAGAGGCAGTGGGAGCTGATTCAAAGAAAGCCTCCACAGTTTGGGTCGAAGCTGACCCTTGGCTGGACTCTCAGTTTTGACTCCCATAATCCAATCAGCTGGGTGAATAATTACAAAATAATAACACCGGTGCAACATCATCTGGGCTCCATCCAGTAGAGTGGCTTCCCTTCCGCCACTTGTGTGCTTAATGTCCTCTAAAGACCCATATTACACCCCAATTAGATGGCACTCTTGTTTCCTTACATCAAGGGCTTGACTCTACTGGCTTGTCACCCTCCCCTGGCCTAATCAATTTCATTACTCCAGTTACAGCCCCAGCCCCGGGAAAGCTGTGCCCTTAAACTTCAACTCCTTCTTCAATCGATCAATAGCCCGCGTCCCTGCCAAGGTTCCATTTAAAGTTCATTTATTTCAAGCCATCATATAAAACAAGACAGAGCGTCGATGCAGCCCCACTTTGTTTTATTTGACTGAGGATTTCCACCATGACACTCAAATCCACTCCTGTTCACTCCAAAAGCTGCTGTGGAAGCACACAGCAGGTAGGATCACAATACAAATACGCTTATTTACCTCCTGTTTATTAGCCCTGTGAGCTCAGCTACACATGTTTCTTGCTCTGTGTGCTTAGCAATTTTTCATCAACCTTTAACTGATATGAACCCCAAGACAAAAAACGATTTTAGGACCTGTCAAAGGACAGCTTCACCCAGCATTTTTCCTCCTTACCCATCTGTACTCACAGGTGTCACAAACAGCTCTTACTCAAGAGATCTATAAATTAATCACTTTAAGTGAAATTTTAATGTAAGAGCACAAAATTGGTTCAAAATTTCATCTACAGCACCTCACAGTCTTCCTGTGAAACAAGAAAAATTCATGTATTATTATGTGACCACACAGATTTTGAAAAATCTTTCTTGCTGCGCTGGCTGTGCAATTGTAGGGTTATATAACTTATTATTGTTTGCAACATATTGTGTTGTAAAATATCATATCAAAACTTACTAGCTTTATGTTTCAAATTGTGTATTATCGTATCACGTCATAATGCATCATAACTTATCAAATTATGTAAAATTAATTTATAGTCAAAAACTGCAGGCCACCTCTAAATGGAGAGTGATTTTCTTTATCTAATGCCCATTTTTACAAGAGTACCCATATGCAGGGCCTGGGCACCGCCATATCTGCATGGCATACCGTAAGGGCACACCACTCTCGAGTCTCTACGACTGACGGATAAATTAGGCCGGTGTCCTAAGGTTAGGTTTAGGCAAGAGGCCTCGAGTGGTTAGGTTTAGGACAAGTGTTAAGGGAAGGTCTTCCCCCCATGACCACACTGTTCTCATCGTAGTGCCGACTAAGTAATAATATACACAAAGAAGACTAACTTCAGCTGTGCCCTTCAGGTATGCTGAGCAGATATGGCGGCGCCCAGGCCCTGCAGATGGGTGCCTCTCCATTTTTATAAAGAAATTCTGTTGTGGATAGATAGGGACATGACATGAATACAAGCCCACGTAGTGTTGTTCTTGGTCAGACAGCCTCAGCTCAGACTCTAACCCCCAAATTCCTTATAAAGCGAACACGCTGCAAATCCACTGGAACATATCATATCACACTGTATCCTGTTGTAACAAAACTGCATACATTGCAATGTGTGATGAAGTATGGTGTCATATTAAAAGGTGTTTTAGCCTGATTGTATCCTGTCATATCATGTCATATTATATAGTATTATAATGTAATAAGTCAGAGCACATCATGAAATATCACATCCCATTGTATAATTAGATTGAATCCTTTTGTGCCAGAATGTATCATATTGTAATGTAACATACCACACTAGAATGTATCATACCACATGCAGGGTTGATCACTTTGGAAATGGGAAAAGTCTGGTGAACCTGGTAGCCAGCTTCTTTGACTCCAATCGAAGGGGCAGGTTCCTCATAGACAGCCACACCTATTGACCAAAGACATAAGCAGGAGCCGATGATGTTTTGCTATCCGCAGTGGCCTTGTAGATCTGGGCATTCTTCAGAAGGATCTGGCGAGCTTGCTCCCCGGGCCTTACTGCAGCGTCTGACCAAGGCCAATGCAGACGGAACAGCAGAATTAGAATCTGTGGTAGGGAAAAGAGAGAGTTGAAAGCCATTAATGACATGAAAGGGGAAATAGCCAGTAGATGAAGACGGCAAGGCGTTGTGGGCCATTTCCACCCACACCAGCTTGTCCGACCAGGTCTCAGGGTTCTCTGGGGCGGTAATGCGTAGCCTCATCTCCAGCTCCTGATTCATTCTTTCCGGTTGACCGTTGGTTTCAGAGTAAAATTCTGATGGCAGGCTGACCGTAGCTCCCAGTAGCCTGCAGAACTCCTACCAGAACCTGGATACAAACTGGTACCCAGACACAATGTCCTGGGGCAAACCATGGAATTTGAAGATGTGGTTAAGCATGACCTCGGCCATTTCCTTGGCTGAGGAAAGTTTTATGTTGTTGAAGTTTTTAAGCAATGAAGTGGGTCCTCTTAGATAATCTGTCCAAACCATCAAAACAACAGTGCTACCACTAGGGGGGGTAACCCCGTGACAAAGTCCATAGAGAAGTGAGTCCACGGATGCTTGGGAACGGGCAATGGCCTGAGCTCCCCCTGGCGCTTCTGGTGAGAGACTTTGTTAATGCAACAACAATGGCAGGCAGCAAAATACACGGCTATATCCTGAGACATCTTAGGCCACCAAAAATGTTGTTGAATTACAAATAAAGTTATTTGTACCCCAGGATGGCAAGAAACCTTGTGTGGGGAAATCTATGACCTAACCCCTAAGTTCATCGACCACAAAAAGTTTATCAGTAGGACAGTCAGGGTGAGCAGTGGCTCCCTCTGCAGTGGCTTTAACCTGACTCTCAATTTCCCAGGTGAGGACAGATACGAGACATGACTTGGGCAAAATGGTTTTGGGTTCTGTGACATGGTTACTTGGGTCAAATTTTCTAGACAAAGCAGCAGGTTTTCTGTTCTTAGATCCTTGGCGAAAAGAGAGCACGAAGTTAAAACGGCTAAAAAATATAGCCCATCGGGGCTGCCTAGCATTTAACCTTTTTGCTGATCCTACAGGGCTGCACGCTGCGGCGCATCCAGTGAGGTTTGTAGGTCGGAGCAGGACCGTGGCGTAGCGTGGCGCTTTCGCGTTATGTGGAATTTGGGGGTTAAAGGCTGCCTCACAATCATCAGTCCAGATGAAAGTTCTTTTGGGAGAAGTCAAATTATATAAAGGTGAGGCAATAGAGCTCTAGTTTCTTATGAATCGTCTATAGAAATTAACAAAGCCACCTCTGTGCGTGAACATGGGGTAGACCACTCAGCAACTACAGAAACCTTCTCTGGGTCCATCTGAATTCTACTTTCAGCTAACATGAAACCCAGGAAGGTGACTGAGGGTTTGTGGAATTCACATTTTTCTGCTTTGACGTAGAGCTGGTTCTGCAGTGAAAGTAACTTGGGGTTAAGTGTCTTGCCCACGGACACGTTGACATGTGACAGTTGGAGCTGGGCTCAAACCTGCAACCTTCCGATTGTTGGATTAATGTATGATCAGACTAAGCCACCGATGCCAAATAATGTTCCAAATAGTGGAAAGCTCATTAACTCTTAAAAGCATAATATTTACCTCTGCCAAGGAGGTTTTTGCTGATGTTTGTCTGTCTGTTGGCTTGTTAGCAACATGCTTCAAAAAATTGTTATGGAATTTTCTGGGAATGTTGGTAATGGCACAAGCCAGCAGTGACTAGAATTTGGTGGTGAGCTGAATCTGGATCTGGAACTAGATCCTGGAATTTTGTACAGGATTTGTTAACATTGAGGAATAAGGACGTTTTTTGTTTTTGTTTTTTTTTTTACATTTATTTATTTATTTAAATTTTTTTTATTTTTTTTACATTTTTGCAAATAACATGGCAGATAAATGCCTTGGCCATGGTTTATTCTCCCTGAGTACTTTTAGTCTGACAGGGCGTCTTCAACTTTTTCTTCATTTTTAACTTTAAGCACTAACCACTGTCATTTACAGTTTTTCATTAGATCTTTACTAATAAGTTAAGATTACTAATTGCTTATGCATTGACATTTGTAAGAATTTGCAACACATTAGTTTAAACATTAAGATGACAGTTTATTCAAAGTTAATTTCAGATGTTCTAAGTTGGATGCTTTGTAATCATGTATCACTAATACACCCTTACTTTGGTATGTTCTTTTTTGACAAAATATGCCAAAATACAAATGAATTTTAGGGCTCTTTACAATGTGTTACCCACATGTATATAACTAAAATGAGCACATTCTATTAAATTTACAATATGACTCAAGGACATCACCAAATAATTTCCTTCTAAACTCATTGTGCTTACAACCGTACAGCATGTTTTTATAACATATACAATTGTGCACTGTGAATGTACTTTGGTAGATTGGGGGAAAACACGGCTTACATTATATTTTTATGTAAATCCTATTTGAGTCTTCAGATGCAGTTGCCTGAATAAAACAGATAAGTTTGCTATATAAAAAAACACATCTGACATGCTCAGTACTTATGTTTTTCAGTTCCTATTTCAACAAAAAGACAAATGAAGCCACCTTCAACCCCCAGATACAAACAAAGAGCAGAAAAAACAAACTTCAAAAGTGTAAGTGAGTTTCTGTGAATGATCACACACGTACATTTTCACATAATTCTTTGGCACATTCTTCACAGTTCCCCATGGATCCTGTAAGTGCAACATCCTATATTATCACCAGTTAATTAATGTCAATGATTAATGAAATATTGCTGGGGCCTGTCTCATCCATTACATACTTTATTTGTGAAGTCTATAGAGATGGCAAGCTTTGGTGCGCAATTATATACAGAATTAAGATCCTAAAATATTCATAAGGGCTATATGGAAGATGATGATGATTGTGAAAGCCTGCATCTTCAGCCCTTCATTAACCACACAACTTCATTATCATTCACAGCTTGACAAATCAGTGGCATGGTTTTGGAAATCTAATGAAGATAATTTGCTTTGGATATTGTGAATGGGGTCCCAATTTACATGAAAGTGGCCCCCAACTTTGATTGAAGTGCCGTGTTTTAGTTATTCTGCAGCTCAGAGTGTGGTGTTATGTGCTCCTGAATTTGAGCAGACTGTAGGAAAGATAAGGACAGAAATATGTTTGATTTTGTGCAAATAGTTACTTCAGATAAAACAAAATCAAGATGCAAAATTCCTCTGCAAGATAAAGCTGGATATGTCTTCAGACTTTTGGAAATGATACTGCTGCTGGTGAGTCACAGATGACGGGGCTCAAACTGCTCCGCAGACAGACTCCTCAGGCGTCCAGTCATTGCCACATGAGAGTGACTTCATGACCTGTCAGAGGACATCTTCACCCAACATTTTTACTCCTTAGCCCTCAGAGCTCAAAGCTGTCATATGACACCTATTCTGCTTCAAATTTCTTTTTTTTTTTTTTGGGGGGGGGTCGTCTTCTTAATCATGAATCACTCCAACAATCTCCTTCCCTTGGACAAAATGTTTAAAATGGACAGATGTGTAGACTTTTGACATTTGCAAAATACAAAAGTGGAACAATAACCTTGAATGTTCAGATCTGTTTAATTTTCATTATTGTATAGACAAAGACTTGACATATAAACATTGACTTTCTGTGTGACATTTGCATGGTCTCCCTGAGCATGCATGGGTTTTGTCTGGGTGCCCTGGTTTCCTCCACAGACTAAAAACATGCTGGTTAGGTTAACCGGTGTTAAATTGGCCTTAGGTATGAGTGTATGTCGATGGTTGTTGGTCTCTAAGACTGTTCAATAAAGTCAGTACAAAACATGGCCCATTACAAGAAACAAGAAAATAATTTCTCTAGGAAAAATTAAGGCACTGTTAATTATCACCTTCAGTTAGATTATCTTTTAAAAACAATGTAGTTGCTTCAGCGCCAAAGCTCAAGATATTTTTTTTTATCATTTTAAGCTCCTTTTCCTCAATTAAATTCAGCCTGTTAAAACACAGCTTTCAGATGAATAACAAACTTAAAATAAAAATTTCCTTTTTTGCTGTATGGGCACTTTAAATTAAGTCATTCAGCAAAGGTTTTGTAGAATCAGCAGTTTTAAGGGCTTTACTTTGGTTTCTTGTAATCAGATTTATTTTTTTCTTTGAGTTAAAGTACTTATTTCATGCTCATTTGCCTCCATCTTTACATAAAAAGCTATTAAATCGAATTTAAATTAGAGGTTTGTGTGTGAAAAAATTACAGCAATGACCTCAGACTGCATGGGGTTTTAATAACAACTGGCTCAGCTTGAGTGATGTTTCATGTTGACCCGCATGCCTCTCACTGACTCACACTGTTGGTCTTTCAGAGCTCCGCTTTGATGGAGCGGGCTGGATTCAGTAGCACATTTTGGGTTTCCACCAAATAAAAAAAAAAATCCCCCTCTGGTACAATGAGCATGTCAGCTTTGCCACACATGGCAAATGGTGCTGCAGTGAGGCTTTGGCAGGGAGAGGCCTCGTCTCTGGGAGTGATTTCTTCTAAAGCTGGCCCAAATGAAAGCATCTTGTTTTAATCAGGGATTCTGGCTGCGATAGCTGCAGTGGGAGCTGTGAGGACTTGGCAGTTGGTTGCAATGCAGACTGTGGCACTCGTACAAAATACACAAATATTTCCACAGTAATTATGTGTCAAGTTAAACAAGCAATTGAAGGCTGAATGTGTTGGGAGGGAGTGCTGAGCGAGAGAGCACGGTGTGTTACTCAGATTCAGGGGATTGAGTGAGACCCCCAACAAGACAAATTAGGCCATCAGACTCTGATAGGCTTTAGGTTTTTTTCTACTCTTTGGGCTTTGGCAAATGCAACAGAGTGCGCTGTAATTCTGAATCAGTGAATTGAGCAAAATCATGTGCTGCTGCCACGTCTCGTTCCAGTGGAAGTCAGTCCACAAAGATAGAGTTCAAAGAGTGGGTGGACAGCCAAAAGGACTAAGTAACAGTGAGATCACTGCAAGTACTTTTTAGTGGTTTCTGGTTTATAAAGGCACATTTGTAAATCTACATTGGCATCAGTGCTTGGAAATGAAATATGAGTGCAATCTGGCTCCACTTTTTTCAGCTAAAGCAGCTGGAAAAGCTGGAAATCAAGTTTAAGAATTTAGTTGGAAATTTACGATTGTTTGTTTGGTGAAATTTTTATGTCAACACAAATACAATTACAGAGTAGCTCTATTTCTGCCATGGCTGCTATTTCCACTAAATTTATTGTTTAATAACAGCAAATATTTAGAATTTCTTATTTGCAGCTGGGTCCAATTTACTAAAAGGTCCTCACCCATAGTACACGTTGTTTTCCACTTTTTTGACCAAAAGTCTGCTGGGTAAAGAAATAAAAAAAGGCAGTTTATTCCAATAAAACTGAAGTTTAAGGCTTTAACCTACTCTAAGTCTGTTGTAGTGCCAGAATTTCAATCAGTCTGCTCAAATTAGAGGTTGTGATCGGCTTTCACCTCTTGTAGGTTAAAATCCTATAAGAAACTCGTTTAGGAACTTGTCAACCCACGAGCAGCAGCCTTGTTTCAGCCTGCAGAAAACTGATGAATCAAATATTAATTTATTACTGACATGAGTAAAACATGCTTCCTCGCACAGAATCATTGTCCTGTTTATTTTATGCCATTTATGGTAAAAATCTGCTATTCAATTTTTATTCAAGAAAGTTGCTTTTTTCTCAAAATTAAGGAATTATTTTTAGTTTTGACGGTGGATAGAGAGAGTAGGGAGAGAGAGTGTCAGTGGACAAGCTATACTGACTTTTAACTGAGAGACAGAGACAAGCACCTTGTGCTAGTTCTCAATGAGCTTAAGTCAACAAAGACAGTATTTAATGTTGTAAAGTCAAATAAAAGACAATCAGATCAGCCCCCACCTGCCCTTCTTTCTAAATTGTTTTGTTGATTTTGTAGTGTCAATAACAAATGTTAACCAGTCAGGAAAAGAGGTGATACTCTCTCCTAAGAAGCAACATAAGGGACAAGTGGTGATAAAACCTTAAATAATTGTCTTTCTTGTACCTTGTTGAAAGCTAAATCCCAGTCCTCCATACCTATCTTTAACCAGCGATCCATATTCTACCCTTACACTTTCCATCATATTTAATGCCAAGGTCAGATTACATGATATTTTTCATTGGTAACGACAGTCAGTATGTCAGACTAAGTGACCACAAAGCCATGAATACGCGCAGTGACGGACTACACTACTGTGAAGATGGTGGAAGGAGGAGGGACGACACTGAAGACTGCCAACAAACATATAATATTTAGAGTACAGTACTTCTGTTTGTATTTACAGATGTTGTGTTGCATGATGTGTTACTTTGCTGATTAATGTAAGCAGTCACTCACCATGTTCCTCTGCTGTTTTTCTCCAACATTTCTCTGTTTACAATCTTTGATAGCTCCTCAATAAGGGCAGCAATGTTCATGTTCATTCATTCATTCATTCATTTTCTATACCGACTATCCCTTTCGGGGTTGCGGGGGGCTGGAGCCTATCCCAGCTGTCATTGGGCGAGAGGCGGGGTACACCCTGAACCGGTCGCCAGTCGATTGCAGGGCAACATGTAGAGACAGACAACCACTCACGCTCACACCCATACCTAAGGGCAATTTAGAGTGACCAATTAACCTAATGAGCATGTTTTTTGGTCTGTGGGAGGAAGCCGGAGTGCCCGGAGAGAACCCACGCATGCACGGGAAGAACATGCAAACTTCACACAGAAAGGCCCTGCCGGACCCGGGAATCGAACCGGGGACCTTCTTGCTGTGAGGCACGTGCACTACCTGCTGCGCCACCGTGCCGCCCTGTTCATGTTCAGAGATTTGCAAACCTTTTGTATGTCTCAGAGTTCTCAAGATGCTCTCAAGGCACAAACCTCACTTTGTTTACATCCGTGATTGTTGCACATGCAGAGTTCTCAGTGCTCTCATTGGTCAATGACTCTGACATGGAGGAACAGATCGTATGAAGGTTGGACAAAAATTAAACTTGCAAGACTTTCTGTCACAGAGTTCTGTGCTGTCCCAAACTGGTCTGTTGCTGTAGGTCATTATGAACACTTCACAAGACAGAATGACTGATTTTCATGGCTGATGGGTCCCGAAACCCCATGACTGTGGGGTCTGGCCATAATCATGCAGTCTGAAACCCACATAAGTAAACATTGATTTAAACATATGGCTGTGAAGACTGAAGCCCACAGAGATTTTCTTCACAGGGCAGTGTTAATTTTGACAGCCCTTTTTAATTTAGTTTTAGTTTTTTGCCTAAAATATCTTTTAGTTTTAGTAGTTATTTAGTTATCTAAATAGTTTTAATTTTAGTCTAATTTTAGTTGATGAAATTTCACAACATTTTAGTCAACAAAATCTGGAAATTTAGTCGACTAAAATATGAAGTGTAAAGTGTAAGGCATTTTTATGTTTCCATGAATTTCTGAAGTCATGTTTTGCACTTGGATAAAATGAAACATCTAATAACCTTTTATTGAATGCTAGTAAAGTTTGAATGTATAAATTAACAGAAACAAATCTAACTTTTGTGTAAAATGCAGTCACCTTTATTTAGGCTTCCTGGCAGAGCATCTCAGTTATAATACCAAACAGTGAACCCGCTCTACATGAATATATCAATTCGAAAAGAGAGTAGCTCTGATGGGATTGCTCCCCAACTTATCCCACCACCATGAAGCTAAGGCAACTGTGATTGGATGTCCCTCTTAACTCATCCGACCTTTTCACAAAGCCAAAGTAGCTGTGATTGGATATATTCCTAACTTGTCCCTACTTTCTACATGACGAAATTAGGTCTGATTGGATTAAGTCTCTGTCAAACATTTTGCTCTTGTTTTTATTTCTTGACAAAAATGTCAGTTAATTTAGTTTTAGTTTTAGTCCATGTGCACTTGTTTTTATCAGTTACTGTCTAGTTTTCATCAGAGGAAAAAAGGTTGTTGATGAAAACTATGATGAAAATAACTAGTCCCTAAAATTAACACTGTGACAGGCATCCCGCCCACAATACAGAAATTTGACAAAGGCTAAAAAGCAAGGTCAAATAGGTAATGTATTTTTTATTACTAGCCCTCAGGTGCCTTATTTTGGCCCTTTGCATAGGCGATTTTATTTCAAAGGCTTTTTCTGTTGGTAATCTCTGTTGCCAGATGATTTGGCAGGATGTTTAGTTTTTTTTTCTGGAATTTGCACTTTTCCTGCTCTTTCTGCTTCAAAAGGTCCATAAGTGCTCTGTTTTGTAAAATAATCACACTTGGAATAGTGAGGCACAAAACAACCACATCTTAATTCATTGTTTCATTTTTCAAATACATTTTAATCTCCGATTAACCATCAGGGAATTTATACAATTAATTTTTATCCACATAGCACAAACATTAAAATGTACTAAATCAGTTTAACTGAAAATCACCAACATGTCCAAGACTGTCCAATAAATAACCTCCTCCAAATCTTTGAGCATGGGAAATAATTTGAAATAAATATATCAGTTCTATCATATACAAAAGATGGTATTTGAAGCATTAAACAATTATTTTTCTTTCTTTCTGTAAAAAGGACTGAAGTCAGTAAAAATGACAATTAAAGATTGAAAAAAAACATTAGATACTTTTATGGCAAAATTTCCATGAGACTTAAAGCTAGGGTGGGTAATTTTGGAAAACTAGCATGAATTGAATGTAACATGTACCCCCCCGAGCTCCTCCAAAGTACATCCCCCCTCTCACATGCACGAGCACCGCTGTTGTGCGACCATATGACTGATTCAACTCAAAACCGGTCCTCAGCACAATGTTTTAGTTTTGCACTACACCAAGTGATGTCTCACTCAACGGTAAGAAAACACCAAAACATTATCAAAGCATTGCTGATGAAAACACTAACAGGTGTGACATGTGAGCTTTTACTATGTCATCATGACAAACACAGTTTACTGAAGGCAGACAGAAGGAAACCAGACAATCCCTCATCTTCAACCTTCCCCTCTTCCTCTTACCGATCAAAGTGACAGGTGTGCCATATTCCAGGGCAGAGATGGCCGTCCATTTCCCTGTGCCTTTCTGTCCAGCGTTGTCTCGGATCTTGGGTAGCAGATGTATGCCGTCTGAGTCCCTGAATTTCAGGGTGTTTGCCGTGATTTCGGAATGAGTCCAGCTCTGTCTTGTTCCAGTTGTCGAAAGCCTGTGTTTTTAAAACGTACTCGGTGACTTTTTCCAGTCTATACATTCCTTAGTTTTATACATTTTGTAGTCAGAAAACAGCAGCAAAGTAGAAGTGTGCCACTTCATGAAGGCATCTGTCATTGAAATTCAACAAACTACTTTGAGAGCATATTTAAAGGATAGGTTCGGTTTTTTGACACCTGGACCTTATTTTTAGGATTAAATACGCTTGTAGACTCACCCAGACAATTTTGGCGGAGCTCGGAGCCGTTTTCGAGCAATTTAGATCCATCCGACAGCGTTTTTTTCTCATGCCATTGTAGTAGACGGGGCCAGAAATCAAAGCCCCAAAATTAGACATTTTCTGCTGCGAAACTCGCTCATTTCAGCTATATTTTATAAATGAATGGCCAGTGTTATCACCATGTCAGCTCAACTTCGTTGTTATGGTCATCCGGGGCTTTACAAGGATGGGTAACTTTTGGTGACATCATAGACATGCGCCGCAAGAGCGCAGCTGAGTAGAGCCGCAGTTGTTGCTAGGCTACACGGCTACACAGCTATTTCTGTGCAACATGGCGGAATATTTATCCAATGTAGAAGTGTCTGATGACGACTTTGAGTATAATGGATGCCCGTATCATTTTGAGCCAGAATATACCGACGAGGAGCTATTTGAAAGGAGGATGCAGATGGAAAGAGCCGAACAGCTGGCCAGAGAACAAGCAACCACTACACGTCCACAAATGGAGGCTAACTGGTGGTGTTGTTGTGGACATTGCACGGCAATGGCAACAGAGGAGGAGTGAGTTTCGCAGCAGATAATGTCTAATTTAGGGGCTTCGATTTCTGGCCCCATCTGCTACTATGGTATGAGAAAATTGCTAAATTGCTCGAAAACGGCTCAGAGCTCCACCAAAATTGTCAAGGTGTCAGGTGTCAAAAAAACGAACTTATCCTTTAATAACACACAAAAAATATTTTAATAAGTTCAATCTCAATATAAGCATGCATAAACGTCTTAAACAAAAAAAAAGTTAAAAAAACAAACAAACAAACATGGCAAGTTAGTTAGTACTCACAACCCGAAGTTGACTCTAGTTTTTGTCCTGGCTTTGTCCAAATTCTTTTTTGTTTCGGCCTTCTCTGCCTCCATCTTTCTGCTCTTTGTCTGTTTAGCAGGAGAACGATAATCGGGGTGTAGGTAGTTTCTCTGCCATTCTCCACATAGCTGTCAAGTCTCCCATTTTGGCCAGGACAACATTCCTCTGCCTCTCCAAACTGAACTCTGTCACTAGCTGAATGGGGTGGTAATGCACCTAAATGATGGATGCCAACTGCCTTAAAACTGAAGAAGAAGAAAAAGCCTCACAAGAACTGCCACCTGCAGTAGCCTGGGTGGCAACTGTCGCGAGATTAGAGCCCACAGCGGCAACAAACCAAGAAAAACAAAGTGTTTATTTTAGATTTCTTATACACCTGTCTTACAATGTAAGGGAAACTGGAGCTTGGTTGGGGTTGTGGGGCAGCTCACAGTGGGCTTCCCTTATTTTCAAAGCCAAAACTTGACAGGTAAGCATTCTCCAGCGTATTTGGATCCTTCTCAGCTCAGCTACGCGCATTGAATCAGGGTCAGTGCACGCCGGCAAAATGTTCGCGCAGAAGGTGGGCAGAACGGCCGTACGGGATTTAATTGGTTTAATAAATTCGGTCTGAATCGCTGTGATTGGTTGGTGTTCTCCCTGTTTTACTCCTGCTGTCGACAGCGGCTATTTTTGCACTCTTTTAAGAACACATCATGCATTGATTGCCGTCGGGACATCACGATCCTTTTAACCAGTATAACAAAAAGTGTATCTAAATCAAATGACCAACCCTAGCTTTAAAGTGATCATATTTTGTTGTAATTAAAGTTCAGGTAAAGTTTTGAAGACTGCTAAAGTATGATTACAGTTAAAAAAAAATGCCAGTTTTTACACAGTGATAACATGTGAGAACTTAGCTAGGCCAGTTTCTTAGTCTGGTGAATCACTTTACTATCAGTGAAAGGGTTGAGGGTACAAGCCCAGCTTGAGCTGTCATGTGTTGTTGTGTCCTTGGCCAACACACTTTTTTCCAGATTGCTCTCCCTGCTGTATTTGTGGCATGTAAATGGATACAAAAGCTGGAGGATGTGTTAGCTAACTAGTGGTTAACTTGCATTAAAATTTCAACCATCATTGAGTAAATGTGAGGGTGAATAGGTGTGAATGGGTAGGTGTGACCTGTGGTAAAAGACACTTCAAGCAGACAGCAAAACCAGAAAAGCATGCAAGCCAAGTCTATCCACCATATAACCTAATTCTCTGTCTATCTGAGACACTCTATTAAAGCTCTTGTCACTTTGAGGCACCTTTCCCCACATGGGCACACTCTGCTCAGATTAGTTGACCCACCTATTCTCTGTCCCGTACAAAGGCAGGATGATTTCACAGGCTGAAGTGAATAAAGCTGGGGCAATGACTTAGTTTTAGGTCATAACTGGTAGTATTCTAGGGGTCACCTCACCTAGCTGAGAAAGTCTTTCTGAGCCACCCTATCTCTCTAACTTCACCGTGACCTTCCAACATTCGGAAACTCTCTCCCCATGCAGAGTATCTTGCTCCTGATTTAAAGCTGGCTGATCTGATCACGAAACCAAACACTTGCTGTTCAGCAAAAACAGAATCCCCCCCTCCACAAACAGTGACAGAACATTCCAGTGTCATCAAGAGGAGGCTTACGAGGTAACAGGAGGACCGTAATGTGACAGCCTTAGAACATTAGCTTATGATTGCAGTCTTTAAAATGAAAAATAAAATTGAAAAAGGCCCAAACCCTTTAGAGATAGCTGCCAGCAGTTCTATTAGACCAAAAAAAACCCAAAAAAAAACAGTTCTCTAATTTAAATAGCTTAAAATGTATTTGAGATTTACTCTTAATCAATAAGTTATCAGCTCTTTATGAAGTTTTTGGGTTGACTGTCGGTAAAACAAATAATGATAACTAAAATAAATCAATCTAAACTATCCCTTAATTATGTTTTATTTATATTGATCCAATTTAAACCTCTTTTGACACTTCAAATATTAGGAAAGTCAGAATTGTGCACTTAAATTTGTTTTAGTGACCCCAGATTTTTAACAAACAAACACAAACCATCTAAAAAGTGCTGCTAATATTCAGTCAGTATTGTGATTCTAGTAAGGGTTGTTATTGATAAAGTTATTAAAAAATGACAAGAAAATAAAGAGAAAAATTTAATAAATTTAACTTCCCAGTTCTTTTCACACATGTAAACTGAGATGCTGAAGCGTTGCATATTAAAGTTTTGTCTTTTTATCTTATTTTTCAGTTTTCTTTTAATTGCTTTGATTTTTTTTAAATTGCATGTTTGAAATAAAGCCAAGTCAATTAATTGTTTAATCTCTCAACAACAGCATTTTACTCTCAATGACCAGAGGCACCACCTAGAATTGTGGGCTGTTTATCACATTAGGCCACAGCACAACAGCCCAAATCTTACCACAAAGATTGCTCTAACCACACCTTAAAAACCCATTTATGTGTGCAGGCAAAAGATGGTCATACCAATGCTGATTTGATTTTGACTCCACACAACAAAACCATGCACACACCAGGAGAACATGCAAACTCCACATAGAATGGCCACAACCAAGACATGGAGTTGACCCAGCAACCTTCTTGCTGTGAGGCAGTGTTAACCTAGTGCGCCACCATGCAGCCCTGGTTATAGTTCTATGACTGACTATTTACACACGTGGACAAAATTGTTGGTACCCTTCCATTAAAAAAAGAAACGCCAACTTTGGTCACTGAAATAACTTAAAACTGACAAAAGTAATAATAAATAAAAATTTAGTGAAAATTAACTAATGAAAATCAGACATTACTTTTGAATTGTGGTTCAACAGAATCATTTTAAAAAACAAACCAATGAAACTCGCCTGGACAAAAATGATGGTACCCCTAGAAAAGATTGAAAATGATTTGACCATAGGGACATGTTAAACTAAGTTGTGTCCTGTAATTAGCATCACAGGTGTCTTCAAGCTTGTAATCAGTCAGTCTGTCTATTTAAAGGAGATTAGAAAGAAAATTATAGACAAGCATGTTTAAGGTAAAGGCCATAAGACCACCTCCAAGCAGCTTGATGTTCCTGTGACTACAGTTGCACATATTATTCAGAAGTTTAAGGTCCACGGGACTGTAGCCAACCTCCCTGGACATGGCTGCAAGAGGAAAATTGATGACAAATTGAAGAGACAAATAATACGGATGGAAACCAAAGAGCCCAGAATTTCCTAAGAAATCCGTCGCTGTTTGAGCCAAAGTAGATTTAATGGAAGACAACCGAGGAGGACACCACTGTTGAAAGCAAATCATAAAAAAGCGAGACTAGAATTTGCCAAAATGCATATTGACAAGCCACAAAGCTTCTGGGAGAATGTCCTTTGGACAGATGAGACAAAACTGGAGCTTTTTGGCAAGTCACATCTGCTCTATGTTTACAGACGCAAAAATGAAGCATACAAAGAAACGAACACTGTACCTACTGTGAAACATGGAGGAGGCTCAGTTATGTTCTGGGGCTGCTTTGCTGCATCTGGCACAGGGTGTCTTAATCTGTGCAGGGTACAATGAAATCTCAAGACTATCAAGGCATTCTGGAGTGAAATGTGCTGCCCAGTGTCAGAAAGCTTGGTCTCAGTTGCAGGTCATGGATCCTCCAACAGGATAATGACCCAAAACACACAGCTAAAAACACCCAAGAATTGCTCAGAGCAAAACATTGGACTATTCTGAAGTGGCCTTCTATGAGCCCTGATCTACATCCTATTGAACATTTGTGGAAGAAGCTGAAACATGCAGTCTGGAGAAGACACCCTTCAAACCTGAGACAGCTGGAGCAGTTTGCTCATGAGAAGTGGGCCAAAATACCTGTCGACGGGTGCAGAAGTCTCATTGAGAGTTACAGAAATTGCCTGATTGCAGTGATTGCCTCAAAAGGTTGTACAACAAAATATGAAGTTAAGGGTACCATCATTTTTGTCCAGGCCAGCTTCATTAGATTGTTTTTTAAAACGATTCAGTTGAACCAGAATTCAAAAGCAATGTCTGATTTTCATAAGTTAATTTTCTATAAATTTTATTTATTATTACTTTTTCAGTTTCAAGTTATTTCAGTGACCATTGTGGGTTTTTCTTTCTTTAATGGAAGGGTACCAACAATGTTGTCCACATGTGTATATGTAAAAGGACATGAATTCATTGAAGAAGAAGGGAGCAGTTCAATAAGAGTTAACATGAATAAATTGGGTTTAGTAAAGGCCTGTTTGCTGGATCTTTCAGGGTTCTGATCACTTCTATAAAGTAAGTATCCAGCATGCAGCTGTTTTGTTGAACACACACAATTCAGACATTATGTGATCCAAAATAATTGTTTTCAAATCTCAAACCTGAGCACATCAGTCTGTGCCCCTTGTCTGACTTTCTCTCAGCAGTTGGCCTATGGCTAAGACCATGTCATTACAGCAAATCCAATAACTCCCCCCCCCCAAACACACACACACACACACACACACACACACACACACACACACACACACACACACACACACACTTATTTCTCTCCTCATTGTATGGACCCTGACACCACCTCTCTGAATGAATACGCTCATTAGTAAAAGCAGCTAACAGTAGATCTCCCCATGTCTATTAGTGTTGCATTTACCTCTGGCGTGACAGTGATTCATCACAAATATTAGCTTTGACTGGAATCCTGTCTCTGTGCACTTCCATCGCTGCTGTGACAACCATTAAATCACCTGCCACTGAGCAGCCACTTTACTGATGCTGCTGCTGATGCCTGGCTGACCCGCAGGCCCCGACAAAACATACTTCTGTTTTATGTCTATGCTGATAGTTCAGGAACAGACACACCCTGTGTGAGGCTGCTGTTGTTACATTTATGTGACATTTTAGAAGTTTCAGTGCAATCATGCAATAAGAGAAAAGCAAAGGGACACTTAGGTGCAAGATCAGGCGGTTTAATCATCAGGCAAAGATTGTCAATAGTCTGGGGTCTTGTGCTCCAAAGGGGTCTCAAGAATTATCATAAAGCATACGTCATAAGTCACGTTTAATATTGAGATTTGTATTTTAAATGCACTACACACTGTGTAAACCGAACCAAAAGTTCAAAATTGGCAATTCCTGATAACTTAAAAAAACACGGGCAAGAAGAGTTGTTGCATCCACATGTACAAAACACTAACAACTCATTTGTGTAGAATAGACAGTCAGCAGGAATTCCTGCTTTTTTATAAAGTAAATAATGTGTTTTAATTGATAAGCCTTAGCTGAAAATCTAATTTGCTCTTAAAAAAGAACAGTAAGAAAGTGGGTGAAGCTAAAAACAAACGCTTGCCTCTTGCTAGGTCCACCCACTTTTATTGCCAGCATTTTGTGTCAGTTCTGTCCTGTTACATACACATGTCCACTACTTATTTGTGTTGTAGTTGTGAGTGGTTTACAGCAACTACTGAAAATTCCAATAAACAATATTTTTGCAAGCATTTTATCACCTTAAAATGAGAGGAAATTCACTTCTTATCAATTCTACTCACAAATGAAGTGGTGTCAACCATTTTGTTAAATGAAGACTATGTGCAGGAATTTTTCCGTGTATTTTTGTCTTGAAATAGCACAAAAGGTTTGGAAACATAGAATTATGGGAAACTTGATTTAAAAAATATAATTTCATTTCAGTCAACATAAACCAAAACACCTGTGTACTGGGGCGCACCAGGTGGTGCTTCTGCCTCACAGTAAGAAGGTAGACTGGCTTCATGGTCAGACGAGGCCTTTCTGTGTCGAGTTTGAATGTTCTTCATGTGCATGCATGGGTTTCTTCTGGCTAATCCTGCCCAGGACAAAATTATATTATCTGAGAAAAGGTATCCTTTATAAGTGATGAAATTTTCCTCATAAATTGGGAACATTTTGATAGTTGGCGACCCTCCTTGGTTGGTTGGACTCTTTGTCAGTTATGCCCACTTTTTCAAATGTTTCCAACCCATTTGTACAATAAAGAAAATGTGCAGGATTAAACCTGCAATATTCTTATCAAAAGAAAGAGAGCACTGTCTTATTATTGCATGAAGAGGTTGGTCACATTAAATTTAGGTGAGAAAGTTCTGAGAAAAACAATGCACTATTAATTAGGAAACAGTTACTTCTCACCACTTTCACCCCATTGCTCTCACATTGCCAACATGTTTATGTAATTTAGACAGCACTGGGGTTTTTTCTATATCTCTTGGTTCTAACTATGACGGTAGACCATTGACTTTCTGAATTTCAAAAGCCCATAAAGAAGCTATCAAGGTATTTTGTTCATATACCATGATTTCTTTAACTAAATGGGGAAAGGCCTCAAATGTGTCTTTGCCTGGGGCCTTGGAGTTAGTTAACTCTTCGCTGATTGTGTAGACAGAGGATGAGATTTAGAGAGAACATTTGATTTTTTTACACAGTTCCAAAACGAAGGGACTCTTTTAGTTTTATTCTCTTTTCCATGCTGCTTTCAGGGACCAGTGTGGGAATAGAGAAATAAAGCAAACAGTCAGGGCTCAGATTCCATTTCTTATTTAAATGCTCACATTGTCTGCGCCAAAAACCCTGATTTCCCTCCTCTCTCTGCTGCACACAAAACCCACCTTCCCAGGTGTCGTCTGCAGATGGTGATAAAAGGTGTTTGCTTTTTGAAGGCGTTGTCTTGGGTTTTTGTGTAAATCCATTATTTAGGATATCCTTGGCTGGATGTCTTATTGTTGTGAATTTGGAGAAAACTTCTAGCTTCCTGCTGGCGCGTGAGGCAGACAGAAAAGGTTCCCCTCCTGGATTTTTTACACCTGTGCAACTGTGCAAATTCAAAAAGTTTTAATGAAAAGTGAGACAAGAATGAGCAGTGTGTGTTTGCAGCAGACTTCTTGTTCTCATTTCTTACACCTCTGAGGCCCAGAGTTTCATTCCAAACCAACACTGCAGCTGCATATTTAGCAGATCGACACACTTGTAAGCAAACAGAGGGAATGTCTGCGAAAATCATCTGTGGCCAGGTTCTGCTGACACACATGTAACTAGGATCAAATTGTCCTGGTGGCTTATTCTGCAAAGTCAGTTTGAATTCAGAGCAGGACCTCTGTAACATCATCTGTGCTCCACATTTCTTCCTCTGTCTTTCTGCATAGTTGCCAGGAAAACAGGAACGCACCCTGATTTTTAAAGTAATCAAATAAACAAGAATGACATTCATGCTGCAAAACAGATTTTTCGTTAGAGACTCCAGTTGGTAGGAGCCCAAACCTCGGTCAGAATTTAACAGCCAACTTTTAGTGGATAATTCAAGCAGTCACAAGTGATCATTACTACAATCCCTCTGTTTAGTTAGAGAACCTGCTTTTCACAGGAGACAAATCAGGGGGACAATCCATTTAATACTGAGAGTATGGCTTCTTCTGAGAGATGTTCACAGATTTACTGTCCTGTAGATCAGTGGTCCTAATCTGGCCTCGCTTAAGGACACAACACCTTTTTAATGAGAAATATAGGCACAGTTTTCCAAAACTGTTCAATCACTTCATCTATATAATGAACAATGTTGCATTCAGGACCTTTGGTGTAACAAAACCTATAGAACCAGAAGACTGGAGCAAACCTGGGACATGGTAACACTGAAGGGTCAAAGAATTATCATGAACTTCAGACACATTTCATGTATATGTTGTTTCTTGTTCCTCTCATATTGATACTTCTTACTCTGATCCAGGTAATGTTGATGAAAGCTTTTATGTATGGATTGTCTGTAGGCGCTCTTGGATCATCACGTCATGTTATCACTGGTCCCTCTGTTATTTACCTTATGAGGCCTCTATTTCTGGACCTACTGTGTCTAAAAATTAATTCAAATTTTAGCTTACATTTTGTATTGAACATGATATATTATGTGTATTGTTTACTGAACTATTTACTATATTTTTGTTTGCTATGCAACCATTTGTGACATTTGGCTTTTGTGCTAAGTGCTACTAGTTTATATCATGTCCTGTGTCACCTTTATGTAGGGACAGCCAGTGAAAATTAGCAGCCGCTAAATCTGATGCAACAATTTTTTTTATTTGTTTAATGATCAGTGTCACTGATCACTGTACCTTGCCACATGAATGAGGTATAATAGATCAAATAAAATCAAATAAACTCATTTCATGCATTAAAACATAGTTGAAAAGTGTGAAGTCATAATAGTATCCATGGAAAAACATCAATAATAAACATGTATTAAGCTCGACCTCATACATTAATTACAGCATTGATCAAGATGTTGTATCAAGTCATCATGATGATTGCAATATTTACTAAGTTGAAGACTGATCACTGCTTTACTTTTAAAGGGTCCACAAACATCACAATTCTTGAAGAATCAAAGCTGGGGTGATAGTTAACATAATGAATGTTAATGATTCTTTCTTCCTCCTTATCCTACAGACTTACCTTTGAATAAATCATGAGCATTATTAATCACTCATGACTGATGATAACTCAATACATTAAACATATTAACTATGATATGAAGTCAGACCTGCAATTGACTGGCGACCGGTTCAGGGTGTACCCCGCCTCTCGCCCAATGACAGCTGGGATAGGCTCCAGCCCCCCCGCAACCCCGAAAGGGATAGTCGGTATAGAAAATGAATGAATGAATGAATGAAGTCAGACTTAATTCATGTGTATTACTGATATTTCATTATAATTTCATGCAGGAATGTATCTTTTTTCATGTATAAGTTCACTTGTGTGTTCATGATTATTTGTGGAACCTAAACTAAAGTGTTACATGTTCAGAAAACACATCATTACATGCATTCTTTTTTTTAAACTCTGTTTTCTGCAATTACATGTTAATGTTAGACATTCAGATTTGAGAAAATTAAGTAATGTCTTAACCAGTTTTGTTATCTTGAGCTTGTGAGTGAAAAAAAAAAAAAAATCTCAGACAACCACCTAGGGATGTGATTCTGCTTTGGACTGTTCTGAATTAGAGACTCTTTGCCACATTGTCTTTCATCCAGGAACTGGTTCACTGAAAACAGCTCCATGGCCCACTTTTGATCCCAAGCCATCATTTGAGCACCACTGCTTGTGGCAGTGGCACTTTTAAACAGTGCTTTCCTTACAACAACAAAGAAAATATTCAGATGAATTTAGATGACATATTTTCCTTAGTATTTTATAATGGAGTAAAATTTTGGTCATTAGTTGAAAGTTATGATTTGTAAAAACAAAAGTTTGAATATGACAGTACTATTTTATTTCTTTACTCTGTAACATTTAGCATGTCCACTCTGGGCTACAGGATACAAATGGATATCACATGTATCCTGCCTCTATTCCTAAAATGAAAAACTATCATATTAAACAAAATCTTTCTGTGGCTGTGTCCACCATCATTTGTTTTACCCACCTTAAGAGACACTGGGGGTCCCCAGTCTCTGGCTTTGGGATTTTTGGGGGCACAGGATGATTTATTTATTTATTTATTTATTTTTTTTTTTTTTTTTTTTTTTGGGGGGGGACTTGTGTTTCAAACGATCCTCACAATCATTTGGCAGTGACAATAACACTTTAGAGTAACTGCAGTTATTAAGCATAAGTTAAGTGTTGGTGAATACTTATTTGACTATTCATTAGGCACTCATGAATCATTCTTACTGAGCAGTAACAAAATACTTTATACATGAAAGCATCAGTGAAGCATATGTAAATAACCCAACTTGTCATCTGCTATACATGCAAGTAAAATGTCATTCATCACCACAGCCACAAATGCTTCATGGATGCATTTGTAAAGCAAAAGTAAATCAGTCATCATCAATGAAGCAATCTTAATTTTTTTGCATTTCATTTATAAAAAGGGTAATGCATGCTAAATTATCATTGGTACTTTCACCCTAACCCTTATCCCGACTTTAATGCTGGCCTTAAACTCATGATTTTCCAGAGTAATAATGAAGAGCTGATTATTAGTTTTAATTTTTTTTTTCTTTGCTGCAAAAACCTTGTTTCTCTATTTCTTTCTCATCTTACTTTTCTTGTCCTTCATGTCTTAGAGCGGGTTTTTCAAATTCTAAACCAATCAAAAATATCAAGGGCATTTTCCAGTCATAAAGAAGACAGTCTATTCATTTGCTGCATTTTTTAATTTTTGAGAAGAAATGATTTTGTAGATACCAAACTACAACTACATGAACTGATGAATTATGCTTTGTGGATGATGAGTTGGGAACTTAACCACACTTCACTTACGCTTAATCAAAGCATTACTTAAACATCAATTAAGCATTTTCATCTGCGTTTATAAATTAGCAGTGAATGTTCTGAAATGTACAAATGGTTCATTTAGTATTTATTGATGCTTGGACAATGATTTATAGATGTTTAATAGTACATAGTTTACATAAAGTGATACTGCAGTAACTATATCCAGTTGCTCATTTAACTGTGAATAAGTATATTTTTGTGTACTTTTGTTTAATCAGTAATTTAACTTCTATTTAAGAATGTTTCAAGGAAGTATTGTACTTCACTACATTTAACACATGTTGCTGAGTTGAAAAAAAAAGTTTGTTAATCAAAAAGACATAAATTTGAAGCGAGCATTCTGTCATTTAGGGAACTTTGTAATTGTTTGGCTTACTTCACAAGACAGTCAGTGGCACCTGACAAAGAAACAATTCTGTATTATATCTAAAATTTGCCATTGTTTTGGAATTTATGATAAATGTGTGGCTGTGATCACAAAACAAAAACAGAAGTAAAACTTTGCAGGAGATGTCTGTTCTTCTCTTATCTTTGCTCTGCAGATGTAGGAAAGATTATATTTGAGTTTTAAGTACCACCCTCCTTTACTTTAAGTGAACCACTGACTAATTTTAGTTTTATCAGAATAGACTGTCTAGATCAGTGACATTACTTTTGCTTGTGAAAATATACTTTATTTACTTGAGTGCATCAATCTTATGATTCCTGCGTATAATCCCCTTTCTTCTTTAACCTTATTTTTCCTATTTTACAGTGTTGTAAAATCATAGATTCACATTTACCATCTATCAAACATAATTTGGGTTAAAACTGGGGGGTTTAAGGAGAGAAGAAGCTGTTTGGGTGATTGATGAAGTACGCAGGGAGCTTTAGTTCTCTAATCTGCCAGTGGGAGGCGCTTTAGCCGTGTTGTATTTAAAGTGCCGGTGTGTGCAGGACGGAGAAGATCCCCTTAAAGTGAAAACTTCTTGACATGCACTTCTTTTGTTTGGTACATTTTCACAAAATACGACACATTTGATCCCAATCTGCAATTAGAATGAAGTCGTTTGCTAAACAGGTTTGCTGATTTTTATCATCATAGACTGATTTAGGTGTTATTGTTTTTGCGCAGAAAAGGGATCCAATTCTTCCTTGGATCAAAAGAACAAGGCAACAGCGAGGGCGTTTGCATCCTATTAGTATGGACATACTATGTCCAAGAGTTATATAAAAGTTTTGTCTTATTTACAGACTTACAGACTTACAGATGTCCCTGTAAGTAAAATAAATAATTGCATCAGTATCTTTAGAAAGGTTGCTGCACGCTGCACAAAGAAGGGTAAAAGGTTTTGGAGCAGATACGCATGGCCTTGAACAAGCGCCGTTCAGCCAGTAAATAAAGTGTGTGCAGCAGCTGACGGATGGGCTGGGGGTCAAGGTGCTGTTTCTCAGATTTCAGTTCATTTGCACATCGACAATCAGGCGCCTCGACCCTCTGCCAGTCAATACCCTCAGATCATAACAAAGGACAGGAGCTGGTGCCACTGCGCGTAAAAGTTGCACTTTCTACAGATAAACTCGGCATTTTGGAGACACAAACGGTGCCCCCGTGTTGCAAATAGAAAAGACAGCGTCCTGACTAAAAGGAGCCTCTCCTAGGACTCTTCTTGTCATTTAGCTGTTTAGCTCTCTCGCAGGGGAGCTGCTGCAAATAGCAGTCCGGGTAGAAAATAGCTGAATGCAAACGATGTGCTCTCTTCGTGTTGGGTATTAAACACTTTATAGAAAATTAAACCTTTCAGAGGTAGCAGTAAAAGACCCGGCTGCATCTGTCTTTTCTGCACCATAATAAGGCTCTGGTATCCAAACAATGCCGGGATAATGCATTTAAATACAAGTCCTATTATTTTTTATTGTTATTTTGCATTTTCTCATTCCCCGCTCGGCATCTTTGGCTACCAGATGTGTCTCTACATTGAAGAATTATTTGTCCTCCCCAGAGTCAAATAAATGCAATCAATATGAGTATTGCTCTCAGGCCTTGAAATATTACATTAATGTTCCATGTGGTGACATTTTAGCCGGAATTTTCAAATACATCATGAAGGCACAAATTAATATTTATCAGCGAGAAGCTTTTATGCTTTGCAAAACAGTATTAGCGTGAACTCCAATAATCTCGTCTTCTAAGCAGGGAGAAGGCATCTGTGCAGGCAGATTTGGGATTTGATGAGACTGCAGATGTCTTATTTTGGGATTCTCTCTGGTAAAAACACAAATTTTAATGATAATAACAGGAGAACATCGCGATATTTCATGGTGAAAAGAGTAGCACATTTATATAAAATCAACATCTCACCAGGAGCTGCAGCAGGGTCGCTATTAGGAATTGTTGGCCCCTGGATCAGTTATCACATTAGGCCCCACCACCAAAGCTCAAATGGACCCTGCATTGTTGCTGTAACTTTCATCTTCACCTCCATCATGCAAAAAAAATAAAAATTAAATTAAATTAAAAGAAAAAAAAATATTATTACCACTTGCTTGACCTTTGAAGCATGTTATTGAGAGTAGAATACAGTGGTGAAATAGGGCCACTTTATAAGAGAAAGTGATCTGTAAATCTTTAAAATAAAAATGCCTGAGTGTAAAACTTCCTAAATTGGTGAGAAAAAAAGCAACTTTAATGTTTCAGTGAAACAGGAATGAAATTGCTGAAGCATAAAAGTGGAAGATAATCACACCAGATGAAACACAGAATAATTACATTATCATGTTATTGACTGTGATATTTTGTTTCCTCCTCACAGTAAGCACAGCACCACCTCTTCATCATCACATAAATAGTCATTAAAAATTAGATTAATTACTTGCAAGGAGGTTATTACAGCCAAGCTAAGTTTTAAAGTAAACATAACATCTCTTAAAGCAAAGACAACAAATGTTAACTACCTTAGAAAAATCATGTTTTTGACAACTTGATAAGTACATTAATGACAGGTAACCCTATGAAATATGTCATTTAGACCATCATTTTTTAATTTCAAAACTTGTTGATTTTGGTGATTTATATCTTAGCATGTCATTCAGACATTTAGAAATACATCATGATGTATAATACCCTCTAAGAAGTGTTCTTAAGGACATATTTTCAATTTAAATATCAAGTTATTGGAGTCTAGCAGTAACCTACAGAAGCTGCCACAGTGTTCCTTGGCTTTGGAATAAAAAAAAAAAAAAACAAGATAATTTTTTTGCACATTTAATTTATTAATTTATTCTTATTTTCAAGATTATTTTGGAGTATTTTTCATACCCTTTTAGATGAGCAAAGACAGTGGATCGTGTTAGAAACTGGAGTAAGAGTTTGGGACAATATTTGCAGGAAAGGCAGCAGGCTGGAACCCATACAGTCCACCATGAGGATATCGGCCCCTCTGTTCATTTAGCATGCTGACATATCTGTTATAGGTTCCCCACCCCTTATTTATTTTGGAGTGAATAGCAAAGATTTTTATCTCTTATTTACAAAGATTAATAGATTATCATAAAAAATAGCATTTAAATAAAAAGTCATTTCAAAATAACAAGAAAGGTTTTTTTGAGAAAATTATTTTCTTTGTTTTCTGAATGATTCTCTAAAGAATAATACCGTAAGCACTATTGTGTTTGGTTAAAGAATGAATACGTGGCCTCCATGTTTAGTTTAATCCAGCTTTGTTTATGTTTTAAGGTGTGAGACATTTTGAGATTTTTGTGTTTTAAAGTAAAATGGGTCTGTTTTGTGCAGGAACCAAAACACTTAACAGTTTTTCAGAGGCAAAGCCTATTCTGATCTCCGGATGTTACATTGTTTTTCCCAGGACCAGATGAGTTTTTTTTAAATTTGTTATTTATTTATTTATTTATTTTAAATGTAAGATTAATATATCTAAGATGATAATCTAATTATTAAATAATCTCACAGTTCTGATTCAGTAATCATGTAGTTAATCCAGAAACATAGAGTTGAGTTTTATTTTTCATGAAAATTTGTATTGTAATTTAGAGATAATAATTTCTTTGTCCAGAAAAACAGAGCAGAATTGTATGTTCTCATGCAGATCTGGACAAAGTATGTTTAAAATAGATTCAAGTCTGATGCAATTTAGCACAAGACAAGAACAAAAACTGTCAGATGTGAAGGACAGCACTTGACATCGACCTATGGGCCTTCAACTACAACACAGAGCATTCAAAATGTTGGGTGAGTTTAGTTTTCTTATTTTCTTTTTGGTTACCTACCTTTTATCTATTTACAATTAAACACATTTCGTGGGAAAATCAGATAACTGTACATGCATGTTGGTCTCATGGAAATGGGCTTCAGTTATTTCAGTGCCAATCAATCCAACTGTGCAAGGTATTACAAAACCTGGCACAATCATTACATGTGCACAGATGTAACAGAATGCAGAGCTCAAGTGTACATTTGCAAAAAGTTCTTGCCTTGCTTATTCACTCCATCTTTAATTTGATAACTCAAAAGTATCCCCCTATGATGATGAGGGGCTTAACAAGGACAGTGCAGTCTTACAGGTGTGCTCATATGTATAAGCTAAAGGTAGTCCCAGACCTCTTGCAGTGCCATCCTTGGTCAGACCATTTCTGTCATGTTGAGGAGACAAAAGTAAAAGTGATCAGTCCTCGGCAAGATGTTTTATGGTTTCAGAATGATTAAGATGTTTGGAGAATAATATCATATTAGAAAAAATGCTTGCTCTGAAAATTATTTTTTGGGTGAACAGAGTGCATTATTTGGCTCAATGTTGTGTAGATTTTTATTTGCTATTTTCTCTCTTTGAGCCATTTGTGTTCTAAACAGCGTGATATGCCCATAGCTGGTCACTATACATCTAAATCCCCTGATATTTTCTCCTTTAACTCCACCCCTTGCTGAAAGTCAGACTTATTTGACTTAAGTGAGGGGGGTGTGGGTCAGCATTGATATTATTATTTATTCAGGCATGTTAAACAATTTGTCCTTCCTATCTTTGCTGATCAGAGCAGAAAAGCCTAAGAAATTCAGCAAAGATCGATTTCTCAATATGTACTTGAACTCGCCAGATAAAGGCACAGAGACAGCAAACTGGCCACGGTGTGTTTATGCACACACATGCCTAATATTAAAGTGTGTATTTTATTTTATTTTTTACACACACCCACATGAATACTTATCTCAGCTTTGGGCAGATTCATCCTGTCAGGGGAGAAAATTGTTATGCATGTGTGACCACAGGGAATAACATTCTATCGTTTATAGATCTGTTTTAAATTATTCTTGTCATTGAGCCCCAAATTTATGCCACCATTGATCCAGCAAGGAAAAATGAAACGAATTGGGGTTGTTATTTGGTGACCTGCAGGTCAAGGAGATTTTAACATTGGTATTATTGAGCGTGGCATCTGTCATTTTTCACCTACATGGGACGCTGCCCTCTTCACTTCTGTCAGGATACTTGAGTAGAATTTACTGTTGGGGCACATTTTATTGAACAAAAAACATAGAAAAGGTTTTTTTTCTCAGTTCTCAGAAAAGAAACAAAAGGAAATGAAAGTACAAAGCATTTTTTTTTTTATTTTCTTGTTTTTAGTTTATAAAACTTATGAGATATTCATCAAAAAATAAATGTCTAACTTTGTTATAACTGATGAATGCGGGAACAAACAGGGTTGGTCCCATGACAAGGATGTAAGAATGATACTAAGTAAGAGCCCGAAGAACAGCGCTACACTGTCATATAGATATGATATGAAAGGTGCTTTATACCGTAAATAAAATTGCCAAGCCTTTATATGCCCTCATTTCTAAACACTACAGTCTGTTTATTAAGCCTGATTGCTCAATATACATCTTACACTTCCTTTGGTCACCTACTGTATCTATATCTGTTTTTGAACAACTGTCAAAGTAAACTGATGTAAATGTTTTCATAAATAAGTAAAATCTTGATATTGTAGCACAAAATCATGTGGATGCAGTTTAATTGTGACTGTAGCTCATTAAGTATTTGGCCATTGGTTACCTATCTGCTCTCATGATATAACTCTTTATTCTTCACCCATTATCTCCTCAGCTTATACCTTCCAGGGTTGCAGGGGGCTGGACCCCATCCTAGCTGTCATTGGGCAAGAGGCAGGGTGCACCCAGGTCAATCACAGGTCTGACATATAAACAAGCATGCTTACACTTACACCACCTAGCAATTTAGAGTCACCAGTTAACCTAACAAGCCTGTCTCACATAACAATGGATGATCTTATATTAGAAAATTCCCCTTCCAGGTTATTTGGTGGAAGAACAAGGCTACAATCTTTATTTTTTCTGAAATCATATGCAAATCCAAAAACTAACAAAATGAATCCTAATGCTGATTTCAGCCGTGCATTTCAGTGGTACTCACAAAATGTTACTACCAAAATCCTCTGTGGAAGATTAAGTCAAGCATATCGTGTAGAATATTTTGTAGCAACTTCATTTTTTGTGGTTAGGTAAGGGTTCATTTATCAGATGAATTTGTCAATCCTTTTTTATGAGGTAGAGAACTGCTCTGTTTTAAATTCAAAGCTGGCCCTGTAGTTGCAGTTGCAGTGTGCCATCGACCAGTCCTTTTAATTCTGTTTTCATAAAAGTGTCGATCCAGGTACTGTTTTGGTACTGACACCATATTTAAATGTCTCATGTCCTGGTGTGTTTAACTGTTTACATCATGCACTGTGCTTCTGTTAAACAAGGACTTGATTTAAGTTGAATAACAAAATGAACAGTTTTATCTCTGTAGAGGATCAGATGCAGCTCTTTTCCCCTTCCCTCTGAAAACTCTCAGATCTGAGGTTGCAGGAAGTGGGGAGTTAACAGGAGGTTATGATAATGAGCTTTGTGCTGACTGGCTGCCTAAACGATGCCTGGTGGGAGTTGGGAGGAGGCTGACTTATAAAAAACAGTTGTTGCGTCTGCCTATGACAAGCAGAAAACACACACGAAGGTGGAGGCAGTATCACTAATACAAAATAAACTCCAGGAAATTAAAAATAAATATAAAATGAAATAAAGAAAGAAATAAGATATTAAAAAACAAAATTAGTATTAAGTATTAAAGCATCCTTGATATTTGGGCAGTTAATAAAATTTGTGAAAATGTACCAAAGTGATTCAACAAAATGTTTTCAAATTCATAATCAAAATTCATTCAGACAGCCAAACAGGTCACATGCTCACAAGATTTAAATATTTAATCAATTTAAAGAAAATAATTGAGTTTAAAAAAATGTAAAGATAATAACTGAATAATAACTGATTGACAAGTCTTTTGACCTTAAGTCTGCTCCATGCGTGTTCAGGCCTGTACAGTGTATGCATTGTACATCTATTTATTATTAATATAACAGATTGTTGCTGAAGTTTCCATGCAATAGCTGACATGCCACAGTCCATGTGAGCAGCGGATCTGCTGCTTTCCTGCAGCAGTGTGATTTTTTCTACAGTGGGACAGACAGACTGAGCAGAGCATCAGCGCTGCAAGCAGAATGAGCCAGGTGTTGTGGTAACAGACTTCCCCTGTGGCCCACTGATGAAGAACATCTGGAGTGCTTCTGTTCCGCCACTTCTTTCCTGTCCCCGATATGACCAGGCGATGTAGCTAACAGTGCGATGCATGTCGACACATGGCTCCAAGGTCCCCAGATAGGGCAGAAGATGCTGCGATATTCATCCCTGACAGGGCTGCCCCGTTGACACACTGTGCAGTTTTTCCATATGTGTGGCTGCTGGTGGGTACAAGGGTGCTGAGCCAGGCCAGAGAGTTTACTAGTTTACAGATAAATGCTGCTGCATGTCTGACAGGCCTAAGGGCTGAGAGATGACAGCACTCAGAGATGTCTGAGAAGGTAAACTGTGATTTATTGTTACCAAGTTTCAATGTGAGACACATCAATAGTCATCAAAGGGGCAGGGATTAGGGACCACAAATGACCACAAATTCAAGCATGAATTAATGCATAAGAAAGCATGAATTCATGCTTAATTCATGATAAACCATCAATAGTGGACATGTATTAGCAGTATCTCATTCCTGACTTCATTCATACAATAACTAAGGGGCTTCAGTCATTATAAGTCATTAGGATGTTTATGATGTACAGGATTTCTTTGTAGTTATCTCTGAAGTTTCATATTACTTAGTTATATATTTGATACATATTCAATTTAAAAAATTACTGTGCACTGAGTACCCCTGATCCAGCTGTCTGAGACGCTTTGTTAGAGCTCCTATCACTTTAAGTCCACCCTTATCCCGTGGGCCCAGTCCACTCTGACTAGTTGACCAGTCTGCTCTGTGGTAATTGGTCAGTTGGACGCTGTTCAGTGCCGTGTATTCAGTGGCTCTGCGTTTGAGCGCAGCTTTGCACTGGACTTGTGACCCCAGACCAATGGATGTAAACTTTGAAGGACAACCAATAGAAGGACATAACACTGGTAAGTCTATTTTTTTTTTTTTTTTTTTGGGGGGGGGGGGGGGGGGAATTGAGGCAGCTACTGTTGCTGAAAAGAGGGGGAGAGGGAAGTCCTGATGCTGCAGACTTTTGTCTTGTCCATAGATATGTTTTGTCATGCAGAAGAGACATGTAGAACACACCAAAGGGCATATAAAAACTCCAAAAAGGATAATATCGGCTTCTTGAAGGAACAACAAAGCCAGAATTTGTCAAATCAGCTTAAATCAAAGTGTTGTAATGATTACCTCAGCATTTCTTTTTTATGACATTGTCATATTAATGATCCCTTAAATAAGGTATAATAAGGGGCTGCATGTTTATTTATCAAATTAAATGCCCTGAGTAATGCATTGATTCATGGTCAGTACATGTGTTTCACTGATATTTTATGATAAGTCCTATGTTTTTTTTTTTATTTTATTTCAGAATTGCTTAAAATGAACAAGAACTTAGTGAAAGCATTAACCCCTAGTTAAGGCATTGATTGATGTAATAAGTCAGGATTTATACATGTATATTACTGATATTTCATTGTAAATACATGCATGAATTAAGGCTTTAGATGCATACATTCATTCATCACTGTCATGATTATCTGTGGAGCCTAGATAGGAAACTTTCTACTTAAACCTCAGCAGAGTGTATGAGTAAGATTGGGAAGATTTAGGCAGATTCAATAGTCCTACATACTTTAGCAGAGTTTTTCCCCTTTTTTCAATTTCTTTTCTCAAACTTTTAAGATTGTTTCAGGATGTAAATTCAGGTCTGAATAAGTTTTTTTTTCTTTTGTTCATGTTTGTGTGTGTTTTATTTCAAGCACTTTCAGGAACCTCCATCCAAACCTGAAATATAAGTAACATGAATTAGGTACATTTTTTTATTGTGTAAAGAGCCCACTGTCTGTCAGCAGGTTGTTACAGTGCTGTTCATTGGTCTAAAAATGGCAGGTGAAGCATGGGTTTAGATTGATGATAAAAATATATTTTATATGTTCTTTATATTTTATATAAGGAACATGTACTCCAAGAATTTATTTCAGGGTTTTTGCTTTGAACAGTAATTGATGAAAGGATTAAATATTTTTGTCTCGTTTGATGTCTGTTTTGTTAAAGCAATAAGACTCTCTCTGATCTCTGTTAGATCAAAATTTACAAGATTTTATTGATACCAATACATTACAAGTTCTGCTTGTTGATCCAATTATTTTTCTGTACTGTATGCACATATGGAATTTCAGTGTAGAAAAAAAGGCCTGTGCAAATCACCATTACAGTTCCTATTATCAACCTCAGAGTGATCAGTTAATTACATGCTAGTTCATGACTACCAACATGGATGACCTGCTGCCATGGACCTGCTTGACTCCAACTGCTATATTTTTTCAACTATCAAAGAAACAACATAATTTTACATAAATTTTGATTTTTAAAATTATAAAACCCAATATAATTGCAGATTAACTAGATGCTGTTAAATTAATAAAATTAGTCCTCTCCACTTCATAATCATTATAGCTGGTAATGTTAATATTAAAACAATCTCTGTCTATCCATGGTTCTAATTGCCAGTACTAAAATAGTGATTACATTTTTAACCATAAACAAGAAGCCACATCTCAAGGCGCTAACCTCTAATACATTTCAGTTCATTAGAGATAAATATGATGTGGATGAATTTATGGTTTGGGCATCCATAGATTGATCATTATCATGAATTCTCATTTCAGTTATTTTGTCCCTGCCCTCCTCTTTATTTCTGCCTACTCACACCCTAATGCGGCTTTAGTGGATGGTTGTTAAACATGAGTCTGGTTCTGCTAAAGGTGCTGCTAAACAGAAGATCCTTTCTTGCCACTGTAACTGTTTGAAATTGTGGCGAAATGCTGTACTCATGGTGGATTCATGCTGAGTTTGGAATAAAAATGTAATATAAATAAAAGAATAAAAGAATAAAAACTAAATTGAATTCAATAACAAGAAGAAGAGTATGGCACTTTTGTAAAGCGTCTTGAGAAGCAATTGTTTTGATTTGGCACTATGTGAATAAAGATTGATTGATTGTGCCGACAACGTCAAACACATGGCCCTCCTGGTACTAAGTTCTATTCTGCACTGACAAATAATTCAGCATGTTGCTGGTGTTTCTAGCCCTGCCAGAGATTAAATACCCACAGACATTGCACCCAAAGATATAAGTGTCATTATGTGTAAAATTAAGTCAAACTTTAGACTGTTTCTGTCTTCTGTCCACCATGAATACTTCCTCTCTTTCTTTGTCATACATGCTTACTACCTCTGGTAAGAGTGTGACATCATTTTTTGCAGGGCATGCATAACTATGTTCAATGAATTTATAAGGGAATTTTTAAGCCACAAGCCATGTGGTATCATACTAGTTGTTATTGATTCAAGTTGATTCCCAACTGGAACTCGTTAGAATTCCCATCACTTGTGACAGAAAAAGTAACATCCAAACTTTTGGATTAGTGAGATTTGGTAATCTGCACAATTAAAAAGAATGTTTGTATAAATCAATAATGGCTAAAATGAAAATGGGATCATTGTCATATCCAATATCAGAAAAAATCCAGTATTGTGCACTCCTGGTGTCATATTATAGCCGCCATTAAATTGCAGCAAACACTCCGGAAGTTTTCCCCTTTACTTTTTAAAAGATTAAAACTGACAACCAACATTTATAGCAAGATTAACGGCTGGGAATAAAAGTCAAAAGAGAACAAAGTGATGTAATAAGCAAGCTTTTCTTTTATAGTGCTGCATCCTAGTCTGAGTCAACAAATCTTAAATCATCAGCAGACCTCACTGTCAGATGACTTTCCACTTTTAAAATACAGATAAAGCTAAAGCCTAACATCTGTGATAAATTATCAATCTTTGATTAGAAATGTACCCTTCTAAATTAATATATCAGAGTTTGTGGTACAGAGATTTCAGCGTTATTCACATTATATTTATGAAAATGTGATAAATTCTCATAATGTGTTCCGAGGATATCAATATTAGTGTATATATATATATATATATATTAGTCCTTGTCTGTCATATATGGGTCTGTAGAGGTGCTATCCTTTATTTATAAGAGGGATGCATCCCTGATTGTTTTTGTCCTTGTCCTTTCCTGACAGCTGTAGCTATAAAAGAGTTAAATCTGCTGGAACCTTGCCTTGCTGGCCAATTGAAAGGCATGCACAGTGATCCAAAACACCCTCTGCAGAAATAAAACAATATATAGAAATGTGCAATACAGGGATTTAATTTTCCCACCACCATCCATTTATATAATACATGAAATGAACCTCAAATTAATTTGCACCGAGGCTCTAAAGTAACAATGTAATCTCGGTGTTATAGCACAGTTGCAAATGGATTTCTGTCTCTTGTAATTTTATAAGAAGCACTCCAGGGGTCACCTTAAAAGATGTCGCTATTTTTTAAAAGCCAAAACTATCCGGCAGCCTGTCAGCAAAGGGAATCTCTGCAATGCAATCTGTTTTGTGCCATCGATTTGTCTGTTGTTGCACCTTGTCACATGGTTTGCCTGTGAGCTTTGCTGGTATTGGCAGAGATGACTAATATTATACCCAGATGTCTATAATAAAGTGTGGAGTATCTGCTTACTTGTGCGCAATCTGCTCCTTACCAGTTCCTGAGCGGTGCAGAATGACTTGAACCCGACTAAATGTTAGTGGAACAACATTACATTACATGGCACAATGAGAGTGGCGGGGAGAGGGGCTCAGCAGAATATGATGATCCTTCTATTAGTGCCCCCCTGCTGAACAACCTGAAACAGTGTGCGGCAAATTATGCTGGATTTTAACTACTGCTGTGCTGCATTCATTTCATAATTATCTTTTGTGTTGCAGGAGAGAAGTTAACCTCAGATACAAAGAAATGTTTTTGTAAGTTTCAATATGCAGGCCGTCTTTTAGTTCCACAGTGTCACAAAATAAATAAAGAATAAAAATAACAAAACCCATGTCATATACAGGATGCTTTTTAGTTGAGTAAATAATCCTATATATGCCCAATATTTTTTAAAATCAGGGAAATCCTTTAATTTTTTTTTCTTTTCTTTTTTTTTTTTTTTTTTTACTTTTGAGGCTCAAAGTTTAAGCATGACAAAATGTTACATTAAAGGAATTGTTAACTGCAGCCTGAAGCTCTATATCTCATCCATGTTTTGTGCAGCTATCTTGTAATAGGTCACAGTTATTCTCTGTCATACTCAGCATGGTCTTTCACCCAGGCTCCTCCATAAGGCTGGCAACACAAGAGATGATTTTCAAATCTTTCAAATCAGATTATAAAATTGTTGAAGATCATAGACATGAGGAGAGATGTATTAGCTTTGGACTGTGAGACCACACCTGATGACAGAGATCAGATCTCACATATAATCTATAATTTAGGTTAATTGTAAATTTAAATGTTTTGTGCTAAGGGAAGGCTTCTTCTAAAATGATGAACTTTTTTCTAACATATCTTTACATGTTTGATTTTCTGATACAACGTATTCTATAAACAAAAAATTGCAAGAGCAATCTTAATGAAGTTCTTTTCCTCCATTCCTCTGTTTTTAATTTTTTGGTTGAAAACAGCAACAACAAAAAAGAAAACAATCTGTTTTGGGGACCTTTATTCAATCGAATCTGATCCAACAGTGAATTATACTCCAGTATCCTGACCATTTGCATCCTCAGCTGGCTGTCCTGGCATAAGTTCTGTTTTGAAACAAAAAAATGGAAGAAGACAACGAGGAAGGTCCTAGTTCAGAGGAAGGTGGAAAAGTGTTTGTTTGCGCCAATGTATAAGAGTTGTAAATGTAGGAAACAGCTAGTTGGTAGCATGTCCTGATGTGTTTGATCTTATTGGCATTTGCTGGTATTATGCCTCTGGCAGTTCAGGCCAGAGTCATAATATCTAACTGATATTTAGGAATAGTAAGGCTCTGCCCTGATTGGGAAAAGTAAACTGTCATGTTGATAATTCACACTCAAGGAGTACTTGGGTAAATTATCTGTTGCAACAAGCCAAGAATTGGGTAATGCCTCACCTGATCATAGAAACGGGCAGATCAGTTCAGAAATCTGTCATAAATATATTATTGACAGCCTGATAAATAAGTGTTTCCTATGTCACCCCTCGGTAACTAAACCAGGACTCTTTCAAATGAAAAACTGGATCCTGTGAGGTGCATTTGCAAAAACCCACAGATGTCAATGTGTTGTTTTACAGACAAATTTTAAGAAGCTGGCACTCAAAAATTGAACTTTTTCACATCTGTAGGATGTATTTCAGTTATATCTGCACAACTTCCCATAGCAAGTGTTATAGTGGGCAGAACCTCTAAGAGGCATTCAGATAATGATCAGAAGAACTTCTGGCTGTCAAATTCAAACAGGCCACACAAATCATCAAAACAGGTGTTTGGCGTGTGCTAAAGCACAGGATTAAACTGCATAATACAAGTGGAAATATATTGTTCACACTATTAACTGTTAAAACAAAATGCACTTGAAATGATGTTGGCACTGAAGTGCAAAACACAAAAACAAATAAGAAAATAGAACAACATAACAAAAACACACAAGACACAACACATCAAGACATCAAAAACACGACAGTAAATCAATGAAAAAACAGTGAACAGAAAACATAGTACTAAACTAAACAAAACATCAGTCTAAAGTACTACAACAAATTTTTAGAAAAAACAAAATCAGAAAAAAAAAATTAACAAAAGTTATATCAAAAAAGGAATTAAGAGGGCTTTTAACTTTTTTTCCATTTATTATGGTGTTTTCTTACTTGTCATAGTGTCTTTTTGTTCTGTTGCTGTTTTAGTTTAAATTTTAGTTGCTGTTGTCTTTTGTTGTTCATTGTTGTTTATTGTTTATATTAGTCTTCAAAACATGTTCTTGTGTTTCCCTATTTGTTGTGATAGGATTTACATAGATTTTATTGTGTTTTACATTTGTTGTGTTCTTTTAAATTTGTCGTTTTTTTTGTGTTTGTTATTTCTTGTTACATTTTCTTATTTGTTGTTGTGTTTTGCTCTTCAAGGCCATTTAACTAGGCTCTGTAGAATGCTACACAGTAAATGCTGTCGATATCATTCTTTGCTGTTCTTATTTTGTTGGGGATCGTAATCCAGTATTGATAAGAGCGCTGCCTTTGTGGCACTCATGTTAACTTCTTCATGGGTCACCATTATACACAGGCTTACAGTTCCGTCTCTCCTTTGGAGCAAGTTTACAATGTCCAAAGTATCTGTCCCTATTCTTAAGAAAGGCTTTGGTCCTGACATCCCGTGATTGAGCACAAGCTGTTTGAAGATTTTACAAGATAGATGTTATTGTCAATGGACATTGGCTCTAGCAAATCCAGCTCTTTTGCATGGTCAGAAATTAACATATTGAGGGAAAAAAGCTGTTGCAAGGGGCCTGCTTTGTTTGCACTGTAGGTAGTCCCAGAATGTTTTGCAAATAGCTTGTGGTAAAAACAAGAAAGCCATTTTCAATCAGTTATTCATCGCTCTTATGTTAAATCAATCCATGAAACAGAAATTATGATTGACTTTTAAAAAAATATACCAGATAGAGCAAAGGTTTTGTTGAAATATAGTCCTAAGTCAATAAAGAACATGAACCATGGCACTGGGCAGAGCTGGCAACACCTTTCTACATGTCAACTTTTGTAAATCTTTTGATTGAGAGTCCCCTGGTGGCAGAGTTTATGCCCTGTGTGTTAATTCCTAAACATATAAAGTTTTGCAGTTTTTCCCAAATTATCTTAGAGAGTGAATCAGACTATTCCAAGAAAAACAAGGAAAGGTCCCAAATCATTTAAGAATAAAGGAAATGTTTAATAACTGCACCTGCCATGCAATCAGTCATCCTGGATCTCCCTGACAGCCATTATATATTACCTCTTATGCTCCAAATCCACTCACAACTTTTCATACGTCACATGAGCCCACCCAGATATCTCCTGGGCCATAACTCAGGACCTAAATTTAGGCAATATATTAAGACAGCCCTCCCCCTCCCCCCCGGAAAACGTTCATGACTCTTTGCCTTTTTTTGGGAGCAAAGCGTGCCGTTTGACAGAGGCCGTCCTTGTGTCCTGTTTAGTTTTACCACAAAGACTCAGGGAAGGTCGCTCAGAATACACAATGTGACATGATTTAAAGAGTGTTTTTCACAGCTGAGAGAGAAAGAGAGAGACGCTGCCAGAAAACACATGACACATAGAGCATTAGAGCTTAAAGAAGACAAAATGCAGATCTTTTACATTATATCCTCTGAGGGCAATGACGAAACGGCCCTTTTTGCATTATAGAACTTTGTAATTTCCTGGTAATGACACCACAAATGACAAATAGTATTTGTTGCTAACTTAATGATTGTCTAAAGCTTTCTCTTTTCAGGTTGAACAATCAGAAAGCTTGGGCCTTTCCTCATTTTCAGATTTATATGGATTTTCCAGTTGCTGCTGTGTTCATAAACAGTATTTAAGCTGACCTCCCTCCCTCGCTCTTTGTGTGTCAGCGTTTTCTCTGAAGAAGGAATTTAGAGCTCAGAAAGTTTATAAATAAGCCTTCTATCAAGTTCCACAACAGGTGTGACCCCTGTGTCCTAAAACTGAACACTTTCAGTGGGAGCTGTTTAGTAAGAGAGGAGGGGAGGGCTAACTGGCTCATGATACAGAGACTTTGCCCTGCGATGGTATGTGATGAGTTATTTAAAAGATACATTCATATGTGTTTTTCTTCTCCTGTTCTGACAAAGTGTCCAAGCCAAGTAATTTGATCAACAGCTGCAATGAGGACACACATGTTAATTTCTGTCCCTGCTGGGGGAGCATAAGCCATTCCATAAAGCTTTCAAGGATAAATGCCATATCAGGTGATACAGCACATCAGTTATCAACTAGTGGATCAGACCCTAAAAGAAGGTATACTTTTTCAGTGGGTCCTGAAGTGTGTGCCCTAAAAAAATGTCATAGAGAATCTCTGATGTACAGTAGCTCAAAATAAACATCCTGTAAGTCCACTTTATTTAACCTTCCTTTGCCATGATAATATGTAAACTTTGGTTGTTTTCCCAATATCTCAGCTTGTTTTTTTTAGACCACTGTGGATTAGAGCTGGAGGCTGGAGCCAGTCATCTCTCTACTGGAAGGTGGAAGGAGTCCAGTTCCTTGCCTCTGCAGTTTCATTTTGATGCATTCTTGGGTAAGTCTTGTAACATAGAGAAACTAAACAAGTAGGATCAACAGCCAGGGCACCAAAGTATAATTTACTGTTGGTACATATTTTGTTAAAGACATCAGATGTACTTCATGGCTATTTTTTGCCACCACAGTGTGTGCAGTGCCGGAATGAAAGTAAAATGGAGGGTCAGTTGACTTCTTACCTATTAGCTCCCAAATTCAATTAGTTCAGCATCAAGTCAGAGTCTCCCTCTCACACACACACACCCACCCACACACACACACACACACACACACACACACTTTTACAGCTAATTTTACTTCTATTTTATTAGCTGCATTAGTCCTGAAAAGGGAAATACAGTATACATAACCCTAGATTTGAGATTTGATTAGCATGTGCATTTTAACTAAAGATTATTGAAAGTTTAAAGAAAATACTAGAAAGCAGATATTGTGTCCACAAGCAGGCGATGAAGCCAGATTAGCCTCTGACCTATGACCTTTAACATCTGATCAGGTCAGCTGTCCTGAGGAAGAAAAATAAGCACAGTTTGACAGAAATCTTTAGACACTTCTATGAGATAAGGCATTCACAAGCAAAGGATAACCAGAAAACTCCATGTCCTTGACCTCTGACCCATGATCTCTTAAATCTAGCCAGTACATACCCATTTCATGCTGAATGTTGATGCAATGTTTAAAGGGAAAATGTTTTTTTTTTTTTTAATCATGTGTCAAAAGTTAACATTCACAAGCAAATGATGATTATGACAGTCCATGACCTTGACCTTTAACCCATGATCTTGGAAATCTAATCAGGTCATCTTTAAGTAGAAGTGCATATAAGTACAAAGTTTGATGAAAATTCCTTTGTGTTCATATAATCCTCATGATCTTTACCTTTTCTGATGACCTTAAAAATCTGAAAACTTCACCAAGTATTTAAGTCAACATTTGTGCAAAGTCTGATGAAAATCCCTTGAAGCTCTTGGGAATATTGTATTGCTATGCAGTGAATGCATGATATCTACTGTACCATGACCTTTGGCCTCTGACCTCCAAAGTAGCAAACAGTTCATCCATGAGTCACAATATATATCCATGCAAAGTTCAAAGAAAATAATTTGAAGTATTCCTGAGAAACTGTGTTCATAAGATTAAAATTTAAACTCAAAGGAGGACCAAGTGGCTCTGTGATCTTGACTGTTTAACCTTTGACCTCCAAGATCAAATTTTTTAATCCCTCCTTTTTTCTTTTGGTTTAAGCAAAAAAAAAAAAAAAAAAAAAAAAAAAAAAAAATACAGAAAAATTGGGTACCTTAACTTTTTCTTTTATCAAAATTGGTCCAACAGTGACCCCAATATACTCAAGTGTTTTTTCTTGTGCAACTTCTGTTTTTCTGTAAAACATAACGTAAGTAAGGACTTGAATGTATTGTATTGATTTTCACTGTCAGTTGTCTGTTGGCAAGTTTTATATTTAGGAAATAATCATTTGATTTTGCTTCCAGTTCTTGCTCCCACAGGCCCAGTATAACACCATAGGCAGCCCTACTTGGATTTTCTAAATTTCAAACATATTTGATGTTTATGATTTGAGTTGGGGAGGCTCTGACTCAAGTTGGTGCATTAAAGTGATTTCACTGATGCCACACACTTGAAGGTTACTTGGACATTTTACCACAAACCTGATGGTCACCATAGTTTTTGCCCAAAGTTACCACTGTCAGAGTTTGCCTTGAGAAGGACAAATCAAGGCAAAAATCAGGCATAAGATCTTGTTATAATCATTGGCATCAGCCTTTGAGATTACTGAAGACATTCATTGAGAAAAAATTACCAGTGTCTGGTATAAGAAATGTCATAGTATAGAAATAGCTGGACCATCTAAGGACTGTGGTAGATCTAATAACACTGTGGCACCGACTGGATTGGAAAAAGTCAGTCTGTGTTGTTTGAACTAAGAGAAAAAGCAGATTTACAGCTGCAAATGTGGCAATAATATTACAACAATATGAAAAACCATCACACAATTATTGCAGTTGAGCAATTTGTCTCCTACAGTGATATTAAGTGGAATTTCACAAGGAAGGTGTGAGCAGAGCCAGGTGTGCCTGCATGCAGCTGTTAATAACACCTGGCAGAACACTCAAGGAGCTCTTCTTGTTTTCCCTCTGAAATGAAATGTAAAACATTTCTTGCCTACATTTCTTAAGTTTTCAATTGAACGTTTGAGGGAATGATGAAAAATTGAATTTGATAGGAGCCCTCAGATCCCAAAGGAATTATTATGGTCAATCATACAACTTTATCACAGTATGAGATGGATTGAGTGACAGAGTCAGAGCTGATTGTTTGTTGGGGAACAGGAATGCTCACTCATGTGAGACTGATGTGACTCGAACCTAAACATGTTATCAGTTATACACTTTGACATTTTGATTTTATATTTCATATGCAGCCTTTATGAATGACGTCTGACAAAAATGTGAAAAATGTGTTGCATACCGTACAAGAGTTTATGAGAAACATTCCTTAAACCAGTTGACCAACATTTTCAACCTCGAAACACCTCACTTAGTGCAACTAACTCAAGCATGAATTGCACATCTTGTCTGACAGTCAAAAGTTTAAGAAAATACAAATGCAAAGGCCTCGTCACAAATGTCTCTCCTTCACTGTGAAACAGTGAGGCATCCAAATTTATGTCACAAAACCACTGATTTATGTAAAAAAAAAAAAAACAGTGCATCGTGTACAAAAATTGAGATATTACACCACAGATATTACATTACAAAATACAAGCTTCTTTGCATTACAGGAGAGCCAGGGGACATAAAGTTGGAGGGGTTCATGTCCAGAACCTTCATTGCGGAAGTGGTAGCCGGAAGCTATGGTCTTGAGATCTTCTGTATCTTTAGTGGCAGCAACCTGAGGACTGGCTGGTGGACGCCAGCAGTTAGGAAAGTGGTCAGGCTAAAGAAAAAGACCTTTTTTAGGTTGGCTATCCCATGGGTCTCTGGAAACAGTTTACAGGCACCAGGTGGCTAAGAAGGCTGTGGCTTAAGCCATTGCAGAAACAAAAACCTGGATGTGGGACGAGTTTGCAGAAGGTTTGGAAGACTATCTGTTGGCCCCGAAGTAAATGGTTTAATGAAAGGAAAACTGGGCTTGGGCTACTATTAGTTAGAGTGGAGAACTGCTGACCTGACCTAGGGATATTTTTGAACAGTGGAAGGAGCACTGTGAAGCTACCTGAACCCAACCAGCATGTTCTCTGAGGCAAAGTCTGATGATCAATGGGAAGACTCCCCCACATCTTGAGATAGTCTAAAACCTGCCCGCTGGCGAGGCACTGGAGGTAGATGAGATTTGCATGGAGGTCTGAGACAGCACGCTTTGCCTGGAAAACCACAGAGGTAGACCACATTTAAAAAAAATGCATTCTGGTAAGACAGGGGATTGTGCAAATGGCTGTAGTTTGCTGTGCTTTGATGTGTTGTGTAGAGAACTGACATGGGATTTAACACATAATTTTATAACCACAGCATGGCTGGTAAGACCATTGGAGAAATAAAAGATGACAGCAAATGGTGGGCAAAATGTGCTTATTCATGTCACTCCCATGTCCTTAAATGTCCCTTCCAATCCCCTGTCAACTGAGAGCCGTCTCAGAATGACGAGCAGGTGAGCCAAGAATGAAAGCTGGCTGGATTACTTTACATTATTTCAATCAATTATTCAAATGTCCCCCATTGCTTTCATGACTGGTCGACGAGACATGCCAAATAATGACCACACACACACTCAAAAGGTAGCACGCATGCTCACTTCATGGCTCACACTCACTTGTGAATATCTAGTTGAGTATGAAAATTCACATGCACAGGCTCCTAACAACAACTGAACATCATTTTTACTCCTGTTGATTGAACCCAACTGTGGAAAGAAGTGTATGTCAGGTCAACCTGTGTGAGGTCAGCAGCAGTGCGTAGTGGAGCCAGTTGCATTCACTGTCTCTGTCAGCGTCATCACGGAGAAGCAGCTGAAACATCAACAGCAAGGATGGGAGAGGAATAAGTATAGTCAAACAAGAGCAGGAGGAACAGGGTAGCCTTTGTCCCAGACTGAGACTTTAAAAGAGTGTCAAAAGCTAATAAATATTTTAGAATTAGGTGTGTGTCAGGGCCGATCTGCTTTATCAGGCGTCTGCTCTGTTTACTCTCCAAGGAAAACAGGTGCAGCCACATGAAGGGGAATTTCATTTTAAAAATAGCATTTAACAATTTAGTCCTGCTGTTGAGGCCATCTCTAAGAGAAATTCTCATGTAATCAAACACCACGGTGACTGAAAACTTCTCAAGTTGATCCAGTGAGACATATGGTGTTTCAGGGAGGGGAGGTGCTGCAGGGGCCTGAGGGACATAAATAGGATTAAAATGTTTGGTTTGTGACAATTTTTTTGAATCAACATTACATTACTCATATTTCAGAGTATCATAATCCAGGTCAAGAAAGTGAAAATAAACAAACAAAGAAAAATGATGCACATGTTTTTGGTTGTTTTCTTTTGGCATATAAAAGACACAGTGGATTAGTTTAAAGCCTCCTTAGTGCAAATATGAAGAATTATTGTGCATAACAAAATATCAAAGCTTTCTGGTGTCCTTTATCCAAAATCTCCAATTACCGTGTTGAAACACAACATTTTCCTGCCATGCTTGTGTAGACAGAGCCTGTTTATTTTCATCATTAGAGGACTGTGTTGTCTCCTGAACATTCAGGTCGAGCTCTCACTCCCTCTGAGCCTTTGCATCTTATTTTTGAGTTTTTCCATTGCCGTCATCAAATGCTGCCTGCGACATAATGAGAGATGTGGCAATTAATTTTCTTTTAATCAAGGTCGAAATGAAGTAAATTGGTGCAGCTTGGCGAGCCCTCATTTTCTATTTTTGCAGTGATGCAAAACAAATACGATAAAATTATGGCCCTCCTCACCTTCTGTAATTAGAAAGCATGAATGATCAGAGGGAGATGATATGTGCTGTACAGCACCTCCAATGACGCCTCTCCCCCCAGAGATCAGATTTCACCTCTTTTGAAACAGATGACCATGTTTTCCTCCCCTTGCCTCCCTTATTTGTCTGTTCTTTTTCCCTACGCCTGGGTTACAGACAGGGGGAGCAGCTCAACGTGACATTGACTGCAGTGTTGTTTTATACCTCTCAAATCTTATTGAAGACCACAGCTGTGAAGGACCTTGCTGAGTCCACAAATTTATATTAACCATGTTGTTTCAGCATCCCACCAAGTGGATTAGGAATCTATTAAAATTAGATTTTACCTGATCATCTTATCATCACCATATGGTAAAGTGACCTCTATGATTTTGGTTTGAAAATACACCTTTATTAGTGATCCATGCTTTCATTACACACTATGAACTTTAAGATCCAACCGACTTTACATGAGAACTTTTGCCCAGCAAAAGCTCTATGTAAAGAAAGTGTGTCTAATTTCTAGTCAAAAATGTAATTGGATTTTAAGAAGGAACATTTACAAGATAAAGATTAGGCTTACAAACTACCTATCAAGTGGACATTTTCATCTGCTAAGCAACTTAAAATGTACTGTCCATTGTAATTGGCTATTCACCATATGCAGATGTATAACCACTATGTTCAAATGTTATCAAATGTTGGTGACTTTTACATGAGCTGGATCACCTCAAGAGGCCTCACAAGCAGAAACATGCCTAAACCAAAGTGAAAAGTCTGAAACTGGAACTTTCATGCATAGGGAGGATTCTAAATCATTTACAAGCCTCATTGACTAAATCATCAACATGTCACTGAAGTACATTCCCAGGGTCAATTTTGCTGTGAATGCAGGTTGTCGTATCTAAAGCAGAGAGAAACATTGTGCTGGTGGAGTGTGATGTTTTCCGACAGCCCCCTGACTAATTGTAGACAGCTTTTAAACGTTCCCCAACTCCGATGTAATGCATGGAATATGTGCTCAACTTAGGGGAACTTTGGTCTAACAGAGCTTGGTGCTGCTGAATGTTGTACAAAACTATAGCAGCATCACTCTACAAAAACCATACGAAGAGGATGTATATGCCATTTTACCACATGCAGCCGCAGTTGGCCTCTGTATTCTAACAGCATGCACAGAGGACAAAAGATAGCTGTCCCCAAAAGGGCCCCTCAAATTGAACAACAGGAGGAGGAGGCTGCTGGAGCTGACAGAGATGAATTCAGCTGTAACTGAGGGTAGCAAAGGTAAGCAAATGTCAACTCTTACTGGCATTTACAGGTGTGTTGGATCAATGTTGGGAATTTTTAATTAAAAAAAATTGAGTAAAGTTTTTCAACATACTAAATGTGGAGTAAAGGTGCGTTCACACCTATTGCGACTTGGCACCCAGCCAAGTTGCATTGCCTATCCATAAATAGCTCATTTTGTCACCGTCGCGTGGCTCATTGACGTCACGCCCGCTCGAGTTTCACTGCAATCATATAATTTCATATATATCATATATTGTATGTCTTAGCTGACTTTATTCCAACTGTGTTCTTTAGACTCATCCACCAACCGTAAACCATTGCAGCTAATGCAGATGAGGAAGGACACTGACTCTTCTGTTGTATATGGCAGAACTAATGTACTCACTAACTTATATTCCCACAAGGACGTGGATTGTCACTCTGTGATCCTTTCTTTTTCTTTTCTTGATTTTTAAATAAGAAAGAGCATACTAAGTATACATGAAAAGTATACAGGGAAACAGCCAGGGAACAGTGTAGCCAGGGGTTAAAGATGTTGCATTATGTAACTACATTCAAAACAGAGCATATTTTCAGGGTTTTGGCAACTTTTTTGTTGTCAGATTTATTTAAAAGCTGCATAAATTGCTCAACATCTTTGAAAAAAAGATAAAGTTGTTTTTTTGTCACTGTATTTGCATTGTAAATGAAAAACTTGGCCAAAATAATTAACAGGTTTATAAAAAAAATGTTTTTTCCTCTTTCTTTTGATCTTTTATAAAAAACAGAATACAACATTTTCCCACGATGAAGCAAAGTCTTTTAAAACATAGTCAATGATAAATCTGCTAAAGTCCTTCCATAGCTTTGGTATCTGGACAATGTAAAAATAGATGTAATACTGTCTCTGGGTGGTCCTCACAGAAAGGACAGCCTGTATTTATGTCTCTCTTGAATTTTGCCATATAGTGGTTGGCAGGATAATATTTATGAATGATTCTGTCACTCTGTGTCACTTTGATTGGCTGTTGCGGCATAACCACGCGCAAAGTCGCCTGAAAAGTTAAATTTTTCAACTTTGGCGACCGAGCAATGTGACCTGGTCGTGTGTCCAAAGCGACCCCAAGAGTGCCCGTCTGCAGGGACAAGGGCACCTCCATGTCTCCCAAGACGCAACCAAGTACATTGACTTTGCATGGAGAGTGGTTGCCGAGGTTGCATTGTGTTCGGTGTGAACGCATCTTTAAATTCATACTGGATAAACATTAGCATTGCTTAGCTTACTTAAACTTAGTTCTGTGGAGCTTGACTTAGCTTGACACTGTTGGACAGTTCTCTCTGCTTCAGCAATTGCTGGCCAAAACATCTGTGGTTGAAGGTATCTTTAAAATGTTTGAATCTAATTAGAAATAAATTAAATAGAAATCTACACAAATATGCATTTGTAAGTTTCCGTCTTAGCCATAACACTGGCATTTGCTAACATTAGCATTAGCCCATTGATTGCCTTTGCTATAAATTATATTAACATTCTTTTTTTTACATTTTTAGTGGCTTTACATTTACTAAAATAAAGCAGGGGAAGCTCACAATCTATAATAAAATCTGACTTACATGAACATTAATAATGATCACAGAAATAAAAGGTGCTGCTTTGTCAAAAGGGGGAATAAAATTCAACATAAACAGGGAGTTCTTTACATGAGCTCTCATGTATTTACTTTGTCTTGAGATTGCCCAACTCTGTCAGGCATTGATATCAGTACAGCATTTTATTAGCATTGTTGATCTACAGTGTTGCAAGAGCAGGAGAGAGCACGGTGCATCAGGAGCTTCTAAACACAGTCAGGCTTGCATACACAGCGCACAAGCTGCCCTGCTGGCTCTGCTACTCCTGTCCTGCCCCTGCAACACATCTCTGCAACATGTCTTTGCACATCAGGTTTGTTTTTTGGATGTGCTTCTTTTATCCAAAATCCACTAAAAAACATCTCGGACCCAAACCCTGCACACTGAAGTCCAAGGCATTTTGTAAGTATTGCCAAAAAATTGCAAAAATTCATATTATGAGACAAGCCACTCCTTACAGAGCCATTTTGATGCATCAGGCTCATGCATTATAACATTTTTGTCAGGTGCAACAAACTCTTTTGAGAAGACAGAACACATCTTTTCAGGCCAGTCTTCCTTGTCCTTTGCAGTGATGAGGAAAAACTTTGTGCTTAACAATTATGTTCAGTGGTTGAATTTCATAGAATGTGCACAGTATTGTATTTCAAATTAAGTTTTGGAAAGAGGGAGAGAGAGGGAGTTGCATCTGTTGCTCTGAATAGTCAAAATCCCTCTGGAATGTCCTGGGCGATGCAAAAATGCACTGAAAATTGGATCTGGTTCAAATGAATGGATAAATAAATAAATAGATAAATAAACATTTCTTTTCATATGTGCCAATTACGGTTGAATAAAAAGACTCAGAATGCATAACACTTTACCATCTCCAAGGCCAGTGCAGAGGAGGGATCACTTTTTCACTCTATTACCCCTCCATGACATTCATATTGAAGATGAAACTTCACAGCATAAATATCATACCCCTACAGTTTGTTGTCTTAGCATGTAAATTCAGAGAAAAAAAATGCTGAGCAATGACAATAGTTCAATGACATTCAAAAATATTATTAACAGTATGGCACTATCTTTGAAAAACATAAATAATATATAAACCAAAATCTTTCAATATCTTTCTGCTATTTTCTTTTAGGTTGTCAGCAGCTCATTCCTGAAGTTTGACAGAGAGTCATTCACCGGCTGAAGTATTTCAGCTCATGCCCTCTGCTGCTCATGTGCCACATACATCTGTCGCACCACATGTGTGGCTGTGTGGCCTCAAACACTAGGTGTACACAGTGTTGAAATGTGCTGGAAAAATATATACAACGGCTTGATCGAGCATTAGCTCTAAGTCAGCACACTGAGGTGGGTACGGCGACAGCTGTCCAATCTTCCCCCTCGACCCCCGCCTCCTCCTTCCCTCACCAGCCACCATCGCTTTTCAAAAATGCTGCCTGTTTACCATACATAGGCAGCTGCCACCACCGTTAACTTCCATAAGACAGCCACCTGCTAAAGGACATTTGTACTAGTCTTTATTTAATTAAGGTGAATGCCAGTTCATCGGCTGCCTCATGCAATGTGACTGAAAATATGTCGACCTTGATAAGACTCCTGTGAGTCACTGTGCAGAGGCTTGTGGAAAGTACGTGTCTTTTCTTTTTTCTTTTTTAAGTTTTCCCTGAGGATGGTAAAAATTTAACAATGTTTAATAGCACAACTTCTTTTGGACAGAGTCAGAATTGGTATGCCTCAGTAAAATTAAGAATATAACTCTAGAGTAACAACAAAATCACGGGGTAGAGAAAAACTAGGTGAAAAAAGAAGTATAGATACTTAGAACTGGTATTGCACTGAATTTTGTGAAAAGTGCCAAAAGTTAGCATCATCTTTAAGTGAAAAAGAGTTGCAGTGTTTTTTAAAGGCATGCACAGATTACTTGATCGAACCTTTGATTAAAAAGTAAGTTCAATGGACCACCACTTTAAAACTTTTTTGGACACTTCTGCATATTTTGGTTTTATTATAAATTGGAAGAAAGCCTGATGTCTGATTGACTTTAACAATGTTTCAAACCATTATTCAATTGTTTTTCTTGTGGCTACTAGCAAACAATATTTGTTACTTCCAGAGTGAAACTTGAGCTTGTTAAGTGAACATATACCAGGTGTTTTGGTCTAATGGCAGCATGCAGGGCCCTTTGTAAAACAGTGATTATACTACCAGACTAAGCCACTGCCTTCCTGATCTCATGTTGGGTGGGAAGTATCTTATTACTTTTACTGGCATTACTATAACTGATGAGCTTTGTTGCGTATTTGTACTTTTTAAAGTAATTTTTGAAACTAGTACTTGGATTTTACTTGTACTTGGCTGCATTTCAAAATCACTTCTTAAAACTCACTCTTTTAGACTTGCTTTTACATGATGCTTTTTTTATTGCTTACATACTTGTTTACCATCCATGTTAGCTATTTATTTTATATACGTACTTATTTTACAATTACTTATTATACTATTTTCAAACTCTGCTGTTCTTACTCAATTCATTGGTTTCTCATTGTTTTAGTCCTGTTTTTACCATGCTTTTATGTTTTGATATACTCCCTTTTTAATTATTATTATTTTTATTCTATGTTATTGCATATATTTATTTAGTTTTTCTCTTTTACCCGTCCTCTATCTACCCTCTTCTTTTCCATCTTCCTGATGTGATGTCGTCAACTTTCAACTGCCGTCAATTTATCTATGTATCTATAAATCTATTATCAATTTATTGTCTTATATTATATATATTATATTATATTATATTATTGTCATTATATATAAAACAAAATACCTTCTTCACTAATGTTCTTCATTTGTACGTGTTGACATGACAGGCTTTACTAATTTAAAACAATTTATATAGAATAAATTACTTCAGCTGTTTCCAGCTTACCAGTTTACCATTTTCTTTCCTTTTGTTGCTTTAATTAACATGACCCTCTGTGCCTTTTCCTTTGACTCTTTTGGTCTTTGTTTACCTGATCGTAGATTTCATTAAACCCAGAGTTTTGCCTTTTTCTGCCTTTGTTTTGTCTGTTAAAGTACTTTGTAGACATCTGTTTTTAAAGTTGCTATATAAATAAAGTTATTAATATTAATATTATTATTATTATTATTATCATTATTATTATTATTATTATTATTACTATTATTTCACACAGCAAAAGCAAAACTGATCAAAACTTTATATCAATTAATGTTGACACAACACAAGAAGGTGTTAACTTTGGTACTGATTTGAAGTTTAGTATCACATTACTTGATAGTGGAATGATACTTAAAACTGATAGAATAATAGTTAATACTTGCTAAGTAATGCATCCAAAACAGGAACTCCACTATTGGTCCCATTTTGGAAGTGACAGTGATAGGATATGGACTAACAAGGAACAATGACTTACAGTTATCGTTTAATGTAACTATGCAAGACATTTGAGAAAGTATAAAAACAACACAACAAAAATATTGCATTTATTTTAATGTCCCCCCCCCCCAAGAATAACTCTCTGAAATGTTATTGTTTATTGTCCCCCCAACATTGAAGAGGGATTTTCGCCACTGCTCCAAACCTATGTATATTGAATTTCTTTTTCTAAGAAAACTGAGACATTGTGGTTTTAGGTGCAGTTGTGAGTTGTGGCTATTTCTTGACCAAGAGCTGCTGTCCTCCATATAACTGCACATAGCAGCGGAAAATGTAGTTCTTAAAGAGGGGTTGCTCTGATGTAATACTAACTAGCATGCTCCTATATGTACAATAACTTTAAGGAGCTTGGAGGGTTATTTTCTGTTTGTAATTCAATGGGTTCTGAGTCCTCCCTTTCCAGGCTTGTTGGTGCTAAAACTGACAGATGTGATCTGAACATCTGATTCCCAAAATCTATTTTACATACACTATTTAAATAGATGGTTCCCCATGAGGAGCACTCTTTCGTGTTACAGATCTTATAATATTGTCATTTGTTGCTTTCTATTATCAGTGTATCGTGTTATATGAAGATTATTCCCATGGTACACTTTGACAATTAGTATTTCTTTGGCTGTTTTAATTCCCTGTAACCCAATGCCATACAAGCTCTGATTTTCTCAGTTTGATACAAACCCTTCAGTTCAACAAAACTGTAAGTCCTCTCTAACCTTGAACTGCTGTGTGATTAGCTTTTAATGTTTTATAATTAGTAGTATCAATGGCAAAGCAGTCAGCAGGGCAGAGGTGGGCTGGGTGTGCCCTTGAGAGCAAGCCTTATGAAGCAACGACTGGGGATAAATGGACTGGATCATTACTGAATCAAGTGATCTGCAGAATAATCTATTGATTTTCAGGTCTTTCTTACTTCTTTATTATTCTGTATCACAGTATTGCAACATCAGGAGGAACCCACTGATGGATGGGATGCTTGGACCTCTGCAGTGACCGTGGGGGGTTTGCTTAAGGATGTGCTATATATATATGTGAAACACATTCCAGTGTACTTTGCATGCAATATTTACAAGAATGCACATGTATGCCTTTAAAGGAGTGCTTAAAAATGGCCTTCTCAACTCGTCACAGCAGTATTTATATTTTTACTTCTTGAATATGTCAACACATCTATGTTTTTGTGAGCATTTTACCAGGGACAAGACATTGGCTGAAGGGTCTGATTCTATCATGTACATACCATTGGTGACGCAATGTTAGATGAAAAGACAGCCCAAAAAGTATGAGAACTGTTCTTGTCATTTGAAGCTGCAGTATGTACATCCTCCCCTCTGGTGTCTAAAGCAAATAGTCAATCTTATTAATATTTAGGTAAAAACTTACTTTACCTCTAATATTTCACACTGCTTTTAAAGCCTGGGGGATCGTAAACTCTTAAAGTCATAACAGTCTGGGTTTTTGTCAAGGCAGCCTCCCTGTCAGAGCCACCATGTCAAGACACAGCATGAATATTGTTGCTGTATGAACACTGAATAAGACTACTGAGAAGCAGGAACTGCTCTGGAGGCTTGCATTGTGTATCGTTGTAAATGTTTTCTGCTCCTTACCTGTAATAGACCCAGGAACAGACTGCTTATTTATTTATGTACTTTTATTTAGGGCTGTTTTTTTTTTCTTTTGTGTGTATGTGTGTGTGGGGCTTCATAAGGTGTGTTTATTATATAGTGAACTGCCTTTATTGTTTCATTGATTTGACTTATTTCACACAAAAAGAATGTGAAAAACTGTTTAAGTAGCTTTCATAGTTTGCAGCTCCACATGATTTTGGAAGTCTTTGATTAGTGCAAGTCACAATTTTTTTACAGATTTGATTAATGGCCCTCTGATTAAAAATTCACTGAACATTTATGTCGGATTCCCTCAACCTCAGATTTAAAAGTTTTTAAAATAAAGGCTTTCCATTCAAAGAAAAAGCTAAAATGTAAAGGGAAGGTTTCCAGTTGACATAAAATAATGCACTAGGGGGAAAAAAAAATCATGAACCTTCTCACCATACCTTGAATTTCTTTGGATCAGACATTTATCAGTGCACAAAAGTTGAAGCAGAATATGAATCTTAAACTTTCAGCAAAGATAAGGATGTACATATATTAGAGGGTATGCAAATGATGTCGCAGTTGAACAATTGAGCACCAATTGACAACAGCAGTCAATGGGTCGTAAGCAGTTAAATCGTTACATTCAGCTTAAAAGTTTCAAGTTTCTTTGTTTTAGTTATTTGATAATGCTCATCGCTGGGAGTGTACATCCTCAGCTGATGATATAGGAATGTTTAGATGTGAATTATGTATGAAGAATTATGACAAATTATGATGAAGGCGAAGCAATGTTATTACAGCAGCTTGATATGGTAAGAATAATAAATGGACTTGAGCTTATATAGCACTTTTCTAGTCTTTTTGAGTACTCAAAGCAGCTTTACACTGCAGGTCATATCACTGCAGGGGGACAGTGGCGGGTCGTTGCCCTGCCAAAGGGGCTATCATGTCACTAAGCACAAACACATTCAGGAAATGATAAATATGAACCCCACTAATTTCTCTATTCTCCAGTCTTTACTGGCACTGAGGATATTTCACTGTGTTTTCATGCCTGTTGCTTACATAGAACCAAGAAAAGCCAGATTACGAGAATACAGTACAGAATTATAGACACTGTGGGGCACATAGTGGGGCTTCATCATGTAAATGTTATATCATAAACATAACTTTATGGCTCCAAAAGTTGATCTAGTCATCTTTTGAAGCATAACTCAGATTAGAATCAATATTTTCCGTAATTACCATACTCAAAAATAAGTAAGCCTTTTAAAAATGACTAAAAACATAGTACTTCCAGGTGAATTAAAGTGTTTTGCTGTTTTTTTTTACCCCCAATATCAGTTAGTTGACGCTGCTGTCTGCCACTCAGCCAGTCTAGTGCACAAATTGTGACATCAAATTGTGTTCTATCAATTTACATCTTAAATGTTTAGAGGTCTATGAATCAGAGCAAGTCTCTTTCCTTCAATCCCTCTTTACACATGGAAGAGATTAAAGCACTATCTACCTTGTAAGTTGACTTTGCTATTGATTCCTCCCCATTCTTTATTATGTACAACAGGACACATCACAAAACTGCTAATTTGCAATAATCTGTTTGTCGATAGTTCACAAGACTACAGAATTTAGATAAGGAAAGTTCAAGTTTAAAATACATTATCAGAGCCTCTCTATACCTATGGGCTTTGCTCCTGGGATACCATCAAGGAGTCTCATGCTCAGAATATTTTACAGTAAATTATTGATGTTTACAAAGTGGTAGGAAAGGTAAGAGGGAAGAAAGATAAAGACAGGATGGACATTAGTGTTCTGCCAATAGGAGGGTAAACTTTGAATAGATTAGGGACAAAAAAGAAACCAGTTGTACATTCATTGTTGAACACATACGAAGTGCACATGCTATCTTAAGACTATCAATACTAAGTGTGCTGTATGGTGTTGAGTCAGGTTACAACTGTAAATTGAATGAATGGACAGTAAAAGGATCTGTGAAATTGGTGGAAATGTTAAAGGTAAAAAAAGTGCTTTAATATCAGATGTGACACTACAATAAACTTCTTACCTGCAAATAAATGACTGATTTTTCTTAACTATCCACAATTAGACCTGACCTTGACCTTGAAACTGATCTCAGTAATATCTTAATATCAATTTGGTAAAAGAGATGCAGGGATGTACAGGGCACACAAATATTGTACTCAAGTTAAAGTCCAAAAATTAGTCCACAATTTGGAACAAATGATTTTTACATGCACAGCCAAATCGCATTCAATTGTTTCTATCTATCTATCTATCTATCTATCTATCTATCTATCTCATTTGTATATTTTTTTCATCATGTAACATGGCTATATGACATGGTCACAAAGCCCCTTCAATCACATCTTGTATCAAAAATAAGTATGTAGTTTAATTCTTGGCCTTAGCTAATAATTTACACTTTCATGTTACTCTTGTTGGAATTTTTGGTTTTATTTATCAAATTCTGACTGAAAGTGTTTTGTTTTTATTCAAAAAAGGTGATGAACAGCTCTTAAAAGGCAAGTATTGCAACTTAACTTGTGTTTGTGCTCTTAATGATTTTCTTTGTTGCAATAGCCATTTAAAATTTATTTTAGTTGTATAAAGACTGCAGAGTGTACAAAGAACTCTATAAACATGTTTCTTACATTCAAAACAACACACAAGGATGACAGGACAGAAATGAATCCTTTATTAATAAAGTACACCAGCAGTCTTTACCAGCAAATGCCAGAGAGCAGCTAGCCCAGAGGCGGGCCTAAAGTCAACGTGCACCACCTTCTGCAGAACTGGATGAAAACCGAAGACGTCTTTTATTATTTGTGAGTATTCATCTGAACACACATTAGACTGTTGGAATATTTTAGACTGAAGTTATAAAAGGTAGTTTTCTTAAGATATACTTTGAATGGCGAGTGCTAGCTTGGTTTTGCAAATTAAGCTAGATCAGCTCAGTTGTTCATGAGGCAGTATGCTAACAGATTTGCTAATGAGTAACAAGGATAAGCCCAGGCACAGGAGTAGACTTGCTTGCTCCATTATGCAGAAAAAGTAATTTCTGCCGTTTTAAGACAATATAAGCCACAATAGAGTAAATAAAGTGGCAGGCAGAAGAAGGAAGAGAGGCAGAGGAGAAAGGTACGGTATTTTTCAATCATTAACTTTGAGAAAACAGACCCTCTCTAAAAAAGTTGGACTGTCAGAATGATGCTGATGTTCAATATGAGAATAATGGCAAAAGGTTGATAATGAAGCTTAAATATAATTTTGCTTTAAAGAAAAATCTAGTTTTTATTCTTGAAATTGCATTTCAAGTTTACTCTTCACATTTTTTGCTTGTTTCACTGAATTGTCAGCCCATTCCAGCTTTAGATATGACCATTTTTGACAACATTTATTATTAAAACTTAATAAAGTAGGACAGCCTCTGCAAGATTATGAATCTCAATTACTAGAGCCTCCTGGCCAAGACAAGCAGCAGCACAAACATGATACAAATACTAACACAGATCAACAAATATTTACTTTTTTATTACATGTAATTTACAAAAATGCTACCTTACACAGTTTTATTCTTAATATTTCTACTTTATTTATATCTCATTGCTAAGGGGAAAAACAGTTATTTTTTAATAGCAGCTGATCCTTAATTTTAACAATCATTAAGACAACCATGGACAATGTGTGACCTCTTCAATGGGAACAATGTGCATGGTAAGGTCCTTCTTACTCGATTTATTTTCATAGCGATGGTGGCACATGAAAAAGAAAACTTGTTTGCGTATTTTCTGGTATTACTTTGCCAAACACTTGTGACAGTTTGTCAGTCGACACTGGCCCACTACTGAACTCCAGTCCAGGTTTTTAGAGCAACACCTGCGGACCGAAAAATTCAATTAAGGACTCCTCTTCCCATTTGGAGCCGGTCTCCAGGGCAGATCTTCCGGGCGACTCGCCCCGCAAGAAATTAGAAAATGCTACAATAAAACCTGAAAAACAGAAAAAAATGTGGCAACTTTTACAATGAAAGTCCCGAAGCCATCGTCTGTAAACACACTCGTCATTTTAGTAGGAAGTCAACGACAGACAACGAAGTACCACAGGTAAGAGTTTCCTTCTCATCTCAACTACAGTACACGCTCCTCTCATTTACAAACACATCATTCACCGCAGAAAGCGACAACAAAGTGCTCCTATCTGAGGCTGTGAGACTGGAAACGAGAATTGTGAAGCAGTTTTAGACAGTTCTAGGGGATAAAGAGGGATATAGACTTGGTGTGAGGACTTGTCGGTAAACACGGTGTGACTTGTCTCCGGTGCAGCAGCGGCAGCGCCGACAGCAGCAGCAGGTCTGGAGCGACCCACACTGCCTGACAGTGGACCTTTGAGAAAGCCGGCGAGAGGAACCAGCTTTCACAAAACTTTAGATTTTCACTCTTTAGACAATTTCTGTAATCGGCAAAATAAGTGATGGTAGTAAAAGTCACAGCGCTGGTGAATTTGCAATATTTAGGTGCAACTTTTCTCCGCTGTTCGGGCTTCTCATCTGTGAAGGCGAGCTCGAATCTCACAATTTACAAACAATAAAAGTGAAAACGCCAATGGACTGTTTGTTGTTCAGCAGCGGGCCATCACATGTCAAAATTGTCCGGTGACACTTCTCCAAAAGAACTTTATTTTACACAAAAGAGGGACGCTTGCTTTTACCATGAAAAACTAAGTGAAACTTCTTTGGCTACCCTTAAACAGGTAGTTGCTTTCAGACAGTATCATTTACCGTAAATAGAGGAACTTCTATAAATCCAGTCGATGTTATAAGCCCTAATGAGGAAGTTTTGCTTTTGAATGTTTTCATATGTCCCGATATTATCTTCATTTCAAGTTGCATCTGTTCCAGGATCATTATGTCTGCACCACCAGATAGAAGACAAAATTAAATAAGGCAAAAATCATATCTTTATCACCAGTGTCCTCTTTCGTTTTTAATGTGTTAAAGTCTGTTATGTAAATATACTGTGAATTCAGACAGTTAAAAACTGAATTGATTGTAAGCTGGATGTGCTGAACTACTGATCTGTTCTTAATAGCATAAAGTCTATTCTGTAGAGGTACTGTATACCACAACATGGTTGATGGTTACCAATCTAAACTTACTGGTCTCCTGTTGTGTTTTCAATACTAAAAAGTCTGTAATGCATGGGCATTATAAATACATGCAATAACAGATGTTAGTGATCATTAGCCTGGACTTATTGTTGTATATTTTATATAAAATAATCTTATTTTATGGACACAATTTTATTTGCTGTATATTACTGATAATTAAACTACAAAAAAGGACTTGTTTTATAATGAATGTTTAAAAATCTTTCATTGATAGACAGCATAAACACTTACAATCCCACAAACCAGCAATAATTATGCAACAAAAATTGGTCTTATGTTGTGTTTTTGACATTGAAAAGTCTGTTAAGCATAGATACTGTTGATGCAGATACTAGCAATAAATTACCTGGATATATGGCTATTTTTATGATATATAAAATTCTGATATTCTCAGACACCATTAAAACTTAAAATCACATTAGTGATTATAAAGCTTTACATACTTTACTTAGTAATTTTGTAATTAAAAAAACGGTCATTTAAATACAAAACAAATACCCTTAATCACAAATGTTAGTGTTAATTAACCTGAACTTAATGGTCTTCAGTTCAGTATTAAATTGAAGTGCATAGTCACTACTAACATTCAATCACAGCTATAAGTGATTATTATCCTGAAGTCATTGTTCTCTTTTTAATATTTAAAGATCTAATACAACCACATATTAACGGGACTGTTGAGCTAGACTATTTGGACTCACTCTTGTGCTTTTTATACCTAAAAATCTGTTACAGATAATTCAAATACATACAGTGTCAGATATTGTTGATTAACAATCAAAAGTAACTAAACTACTCTTATATTTATGATATGCAAAAGTCTATTATCCATAAACAATTTTAAAACATAGAGTATAAAGACATGCATTCATGAAGGTCCTGTTTTTATTGTGAAGAAGTCTATTATGCTCAACTTGGAACCATGTAATCACATATTTTAATGATCATTTAATCAGACTGATTTTTAACACTGAAAAGTCTGTCCTGACTGACCAACTGTGTATTAATAGATATCCAAACCTCTGCACTGCACACTATAAAAACGTACAGTCTCAGATATAAGTGATTATTAACCTTGACTTAGAGTATTTTCAATATTTTGAAGTCTGTTGTATAAGTACATCATAAATACTTGAACTTAAATATATTGGTTAATATATCCCTGGATCAGCTGAAGTTACTGTTGTGTAAGCTATTGGCAGGTTAGACTCTGTTACCTTAAGTGCAGACAGACAGAGAGATGCTTTCACTCACTCTCTCACACACACGTTAACTGTATTTGCTGTTCGGCAGGTTTTTCAGATTAAGAATCATCAGTCTGTTTAAAAAGACACTGTACATATTCTTTGTGTTTGGTTTTGTTTTGATCTGAACAAAATCCCAGAATAAAGCGAGAATTAATGTACCTGCTTAAGAAAGAGGTCACCATGTCTTCTCTTGTGAATTTAAAACTGACTCTGCTGTTGCTTGTTGCTGTGTTTGTTATTATTCTCAGGAACGGAGATGAGAATAGGAAAGGATCACTGGCACTTACAACCCAGAGTTCTCATATTCTCACCGGATCTTTCTCCTTTGCTAATTATTGTGTTGTTTTCAGAGCAAATATGTCATATCCATGGCGACCAGGCAGGTTTATTGTCTCTGCCATGCAATAGCTCACAAAAGTAATTAATTATCCTTTTTTTCTCCCTCTCTCTCTGCTGTCTGTGGTTAAATAGATCATTCATGGAAAGCCGTCTTCTGTATAGAAAATGCCACTGCTAGTACAACACAAGGTAAACATGAATATTTTTTATTTGACTGTTGTGGTGTCCTTTTTGAGCTTTAGTTACTCTATCAAACACTTTTGATGTAGATGAAATGACTTTATAATGGAAAAAAAGATGTGCTTTTAGGTAGTTTCCATAATGTCCTCATAACGTAAAGCTGTGCAGTCTAACTGTTGTGGATGTACTCATGCATGCAAAGCAAGCACACACTTGACACTTAAACAGGCGAGCTTAAAAACTCATGTTAAGACATGAAAAGGCTCTATTTTGTGTGATTTGAATAGCATTAACCAGACCATAGGTAAGTTTACTTAAGGGGTGTCTCTGCTTTTATGAGGTCACAAATAGAATAACCAACAGCAGGTGACATAGGGTAAACATAGGGTGACAGGGTACATTAGTTCACACTGTTGCACTCTTTTATATACACTGTTATATAAGTGTTCAAAGAAAGGTGTAATCCTGTTGGTTCAAGCATTGCAAGACCCCTATTCTGTGAATCACTGGAACGTGCAGCATGTGTCCACCGTCCAGACCGTCTCTACAGCTGGACACCAGCCAGCCTTGAGCGTCAGACTGAAGGTTCTCATCTCTCAGCATTGATGAGAAACTGCAATATCCATCTGTCAGACATACTGCCCTTCTCCCTACCCCTCTTTCACTCAGCCTTTGCTTCCCATCTTCTATCATTTTTCATCATCACTAAAGGTGAAAGTAGAGCTGCATAATGCTCCTGAGCTGAGCACAGCAGAGATGCTAATCGTCCATTTGAGCTGTTTTAATAGCAGTTTGGTTTGTGTATTTAGTTCAGTGTTTATAGATGTGTTCCTCTAGGCCTTTTGATTGGATCTCATGTCTCTCTTTAAAATGGCACTTGAAATGGTGCCTGTGTTGTTGTGCTCCTGGCTTACACTACAAGGCTTGAATCTTGTTGCTTAATCAGTTTGCAATGCCTCAAACATTCTTATTTTCTGCAGCACTATCAGTTAGGGAAATGCCTCATGTCTCAAAAGTACCCATCTGCATCTGTCAAGGGGTGTGCAGAATTAAACCCATGTGTATTCCTCTTCTGTTTGACCTTGGCTGTGGACCTCAGCTCTTTGATGTCAAATCAGCATCAGTAATCCCAGGCGGCATTTGACAGGCTTCAGGAGCCATTACTTTAGTTTCCCAGCACATAAGCTTTATCAATTGCCCCCACTGTAATGATTTTGTATACATATTCTCACTACCACAGCCATAGTGTTTTGCCTTGTAAAAATATACTGCCTTTAACATGGACTGTTATACCGGCACAAATAGCACACATGTTTTTTTAATCATCATTATTGTTTTTATTTTAGTGCTCAGGAAATGTCCTTTTTGCATGCTTGATCAGCCAGTAGAGAAATCCAATATAATGGAGGTTCAAGGTGAATTGCATCCCATGCATTTCCCCCCTTCGACTGAAGGAATATTCCAGAGCAAAATAAACAAATCACACAGACAACAGTAATATAGGGTTGATTTTGAAGGCATGAAATAAGTATCGATTAAATCCTGCAGTTCAAAGATGAAAATGGTCTTTTTAGTAATTTGTCCTGGGTCCTTTCAATACGATAGAGAGGGAGAGGAAAGAGAGAGAGAGAGAGAGAGAGAGAGAGAGAGAGAAAACAAGACCACAAAAAAGGTAGAGGAGGATAAGAGAGGGTGTTATAGGACAAGCAAACAGCAAGAAAGATAGAGAAGAGCTTTCATAGAGTTGAAAAAGGGACATGCTACCCCTTTCCGAGCTCATTATCATTCTTAATAAGTCTTAAGGAAAGAAGGAGCATTGAGTGTAAATGCACGGTAATCCTTACACTGGCCAAGGTTAGTAGGGACGTCAGCACATGTGCACGGTTCCCAGCTGGCCACTTTGGGACAGGGAGGGAACCAGAGGAGCACAGTTAAGGATGGATGTTCAAGGAGAAAGTGAGGAATTGTAGACACTGTATAAAGGTTAGGCCCTTTCTCCCAGCCGGTTGCTTTTCAGTGCGTGCACCACCTGGCATTTAGTGCATAAACACTTTTTCATCATAATGAAAACAGTCATATTTGGCTGCAAGAACTGATGAAGGCTGTAGCTATTCAGAGCCAGAACAATGAAATGACAGGTGAGGAGTAAAAAGCTATATTCTAATAGGACTTGCTTGACTTTGGCACTGTTAACCACAAGGGATTCAGTCTTGTACTCAAAGTAACTGTTGGCTGCTGTGCATGCCTAATTTACTGTTCTTTGGGTGTGGTCCAAAAACAAGCATTAAAATGAATTGGATGAACTGGTGACCAATTAACTCCTTTGACAAATTGCCAGCCACTTGTAGTGGTTGATCAACCACATTGCTTTAATGATATTCAATGTTGTATTATTTTATATTCTGTTCTAAGCGTTGAGTCCAGTCTTGTCACCCAGTGCCAACTTGTTCATTCTACAGTGTGAGTTATTAGCAGAACTCTTGTCCATTAATCAAATCAGATGTGAGACAAGCCTGACACACTAATCTTAGTTCACAGTGAAACCACAGCAGAGGGAGATTTTTTTTTCAGAGCAAATCAAATCAAGTGCAAATAAGTGTAGATGTTAGAGAAAAGAGCCATATCGGTTTGAAATGGACCTACCATTAAGTATATGTATTTTAGTTATTGTGGTATATTTCTTCTGAATATTAAATTTGTATATGTATAAAAATCCTCTTAAAATTATGGGCGCAAGATATTTGATTTTTGCCAATATCAAATATGCCAATATTTCAAAACTCATTATCTCTGATATTTATTTGTCAAGTGCACTTTACTCTATAAAATTGACTTAATGCTTTCAATATGAAAGTCTATTTGTGTAAGGAACAGATGTAAAACAAGAAAACAATACTTGACTCTTGAAAAAAGTGAAACTCCTGAGTTTTAATATACCCTTACAGTGATGACAAGGTAAAGCATTGTGATACATTTGTGTATTTAGCCAATAATACAGCTGATATATTGAATACAGCAGATATGTATGCCTGATATGTATGGCTGTTATGTCGGCTGTAAATATCATCAAAAATGTCAATATTTTCAAATGTAGATATCTTATGGAAAATGTTGACATTCCGACTTAAAATAGCAAAAAAATATATATCAAAAAATCTTTTTCAAAAAGATTCTCAGTATAATCCCCTAGAATATTTTTCTCATAAAAAATTATATAGATGGAGTATTGATTTAAAGTAGATTCAGGTGGGCTGTGGAAGAGTTTTTAAAGTAAAACTGAATGTCATTCATGTGCACTATATAAACACCAGTAAAAAACACTGGAAAAATATCTCATTATATAGATTTGCACCATACTGTAATTTATAAAACAAAAATCACAACAGCAAAAACATACAAACAAACAAAAAAGGAAAACAAAAAACAGAACAACAGACACCTTTTTTTGCATTTGGCTCAGAATTATCTTCTTCCCTGAAGGGTTCAAGCTGAAATTTTTCAAATACAAATATTCTGAAATCTTTGGTGTGATAAGCACAGATGCAACAATTAGAAATTTCATGGCAAGAATTAAGTCTGATAAATAGTTTTGATGTCATGATTGTCTTTATTATTGCAAGCTAATGATAAAAAGGTGATCACGCAGGTAGTGTTGTTGCCTCTAAGAAGAAGGTTACTGGATCAACTCCATGTTTGAATCCAGTGTAGCAAAAACTGACCAAAAACATGCTTATAATTTTAATTGGAGATTCTTAAATGACAGTAGTTGTGAGTGGTTGTTTGTCTCTATATGTCAACCCTTTGACTGGCTGAGGATCAGTTCAGGGTGTACCTCACCTTTTGCCCTGTGACAGCTGGGATAGAGCCTAAAGTGGGTAAGTGGTTTCAAACATATTCTGCCACAGGCACAGCTAAAACCAAGCCAAAATCTCAAGGCACAACATATTTGTATACACAAAAGAGAAGCATCAACTTGTATTTCAGTAGCTTTGAGTCTTACATGTTTATTACGATTTGTTAATGTCTTAAAAGACATTGATGGGTGACTGTATGTATCACTTTTGGAATCTATTGTAAAGAAGTAAGAATTTCTTCAAAGCTTTGTAAAATTTCAAATATTCTGCAACCCTGAAAACTTTTAAACTGGATAGGTCACACTTTTTAGAATTGGGTGAACTAACAAATAGGAGAAAAACAAATAATATTCCTCTCACCCACTAACTCTATCAACTGCAAAAGATGATGCTCTCTTGGTGGTTTATAGTTTTGTTTGTTTTTCTGTGTGTTTTAAGCTATAGTAGTTTCAGTTGTTTGTAGAAAATAATGCAGCTGAAGTTAATCAAAAACTTGTTCATCGGTTGTTGTGTAGTAAAGAATAACTTAAATAATATAGTTATAATAACTAACAAAATTCAAATAAGGTTGACTAACAAATGGGAATAATACAAAAAAATTACAGTACCTACCACCCCCTGCAGTTCTAACACTGCAAAACCCTTGGAATTTTTGTTTAATAGCAGAATTTTCATCTGTCTAAGTAAATTCATTCATCCATCCATTTGTCCACCCATCCACCCATACATTCGTATATATCCATTATATATACCGATTATCCTTTTTTGGGCTCGTGGAGGCCTACCTCAGCTGACGTTGGACAAAAGGTGGGGTACACCCTGTACCAGATGCCAGCTGATTGCAGGGCCACACAGAGAGACAGACAATCACACTCACAGTCACACCTCAGGGCAATTTTGGGGATTGAACCAGCAGCCCTCTTTCTGTGAGGCACACGCACTACCTGCTGTGCCACTGTGCCACCTTGTGTAGATGATAGATAGATGAATTTCATCTTGTCATTTCTACATAAAATCTTATCACAGTTATCTGCCATTTTAGCATGTTATTAATTGCTGCCCTTTGAAAAACAGAAATAACACAGTCTTAAAACAGTTAATTACAAAAATAGTTGAAAAGGAATAACAAAAGCAATAACTAATAGAATAGTGGTAAAAGTTGATTGTTACCAGCATTACTTTGAATAACTGCTTAGATAAAATATTAAGATTATGCAACTGTTCGCCTAAAGGAATTTCTTTTCAATGGGGGATAAGCTTTCAAAAAAGTTTTTGTATTTGTACTTTCACTAACCTTGCAGAGCAGATGGACCTGCCTGATTCATTGTCTGAAATCATGCAGGTCCATCTTACCAAGCTCCAATCCTCAACAACTTCACTCGGTTAAAAGCTGAACGACCCAATCAGGGGAAGAGGCGGGAGCTGCAGATGTGATGATAGCATGAAGTGACTGCATGTTTGAGAACAATGGCGGCCTCTGAAACGGTCTCCATGAATGCGGTAATATCTGCAGTTTTTTTAAAAATGGACTCAATTTCTTCTTTAAAAGAAGAGCGGAGAACGCCCTTAAATCTTTTCTGACAGAAAACAATGTTTTTGCTCTTCTCCCAACCGGTTTTGGTAACAGTTTGATCTACCAACTGGCTCCTCTGCTCCTGAGAAAGATGGGAAGGACTCCAAACCCCATTGTGATAATCGTGCCTCCGGTGGAGACAATCATGGACGATGCCGGTTAGTCTATTGTATTCGTGGTTACTCAACGATACCTGGCAAAATATGCTGTCCTCAGAAGTTTACCTGGATAACTTGGTGGGGATTGTCGTTGACAAGGTTCATGTCACATATAAGTGGAAAATGATACATCTGTGTTGTATACTTTGATGTAAGACAATAGTGTAAGGACTGAAACGTAGCTTAAAGTTCCTGTAAAGCAAAAATAAATTTGTGTTGTGAGTTTGTCATACCACAGAAACATGTGTCATTGACAACTGAGCCAAATTTGAAAGATTAAAAAAATTGCTAAGTATATAAAATTAGGTCTCAAAATCATGAAAAAACAAGCACTTCAAGCTGCTATGAAATGCTGGGGGCGTGTCAGTGAGAGGTACTGGAACCACGCCCACATGCGGGAGGGGAGCTGCCTCCGTTTACTGTACAAGGACGTAACCTACAGTAACAATGGAAGCTAGCGCTAGCAGCTTCATCGGACGGGCCCAGCCCTACCTGTTTGAGCCATCAGAGCCAGAAGCTGACTCATGCAACGGTGACAGTAATCCAAAAAAACATATATATATATATTTTGAAAGGCTGACATTTTACAGGAATGATTTCTCTTACTTATCATACTTCCTTCATACAGTTACTTTTATGATAGTTACTTTATTACCACAAGCTCCCCAATTACTCCATCTGCCCAATTTGTATCAGTTGTGAGGGGTAATACCAGCTGTGGAGTAGCCTTAGTTTTGAAATAACTGAAACATGTATGCTTCATGCGCACAGAAAATGATAACTCACATAATGCCTCCATCTGAGCTAGCTGCTCCCGTCTCTCTCTGTATATGGGCAACTAATGTCCATGGGAAAAAAAAATGCGCTCATGGCGCTCATTTTAGGTGTCCAACAGTCCATGTTTGACAATACACACAAACGTAAAACCCCAGTGTACATGTATTTTCTTGTCAAAGCTATATCCTATTGGTGGCACATAAAAAAAAAATACCTGTGGTTAATCATTGTGTTGTCATATGGACTCCACTCAGGGAATGAGGCCAAATCATGTCATGATTATGATGTAAAATCACAGCAAATAGCATTTAATTGCCAGAATTCACAATATTTATAAAATAAGCACACACTTACACTCTGGCGGACACGTAATGCTAGTGACAGAACCTGCTGTCGGCGGGATGGAAAGGGTCCGCGGGGGGATACACAATGCCGGCGGCCGTGATGGTGTTACCTGCTGTCGGCGGGGCGGGAGAATGCAAGCCAGGGAAGGAGAGGGTCGGTTCGGCCCCACTGACCAGCATTAACGGACTCTTCAGAAATCCAGACTTTACCTGGTGATAGTTTTTGTAACTGTCGGGGGTACAGTGGGCACTGCAGAGAGGGTGTTGGTGGTGATTTTGAACTCTCCACAGTAGCTCCTCTTGACAAAATTGATCCACCGTTTCCTTACTTCGTCGTCAGTAGGAAACTTAAATAACCTAATGGAGCCGTTACCCTGCACGCTGTGGCATCCAGGAAAGATGCACGAGCGACGTGGAGACATGACTGGTTAGCTGACTGGTTGACTGGTTAGCTAGCTGCAAACTATCGTAAGAGATGCTGTCTGAGACTCCAAAATTAAATTCTGAATGGCTTAATGGCTTTCACATGTTTGAAGGAAATACATTTATGACATATTTAATGTGTTTAGAAGAAAATGGCTGAATTTGCTTTACAGGGACTTTAAGCTAAAGGCAAACAACAGGGTCTAGCTGCTATGTCATACTGTGGCTTGATATGATTGGTCTGTGATGAGTGTGACGAACAGACCGATCATCCAATCACCAGCTGCAGTTGTTTCTGAAGGGTCTGCCCTTAAAAACATTCTTTCCCAGATGGACTAGTGAAATATTTCCATGATGGATATATGGAACTGTCCGTCAGGCATATCAAGTTAGGTATATACATCTTTTTTTAATGATTAAACATCAGTGGAAATACTGCTGTCTTGTAGGGTAAGGGTACTTTATACTTTCACGTGCATAATTTCAATTAGTTTGCAATACTGAATTATGTGCTTTGTGTGAGAATCATCCTTTTTATTTTTCTTTGTGTGAGTAGTTTTAGTTCAAATGACAAAATTAGGAAGTTTCATTTGTATATAATTAATTAAACCTCATGGCATAGCTCTCGAAGTCTACAACACCGAGCGTGTAGTCTGTGTTTTACATCTGCTTTTTCACCAAGAGGAGGACACATTAAAAGGTTTTCAGGATTTTTGTGTGTTTTAGAAACTACATACACAGTCACTTCTGCTTTACAACTGTTCCAACTTTTGCCACTATGCCATGGATTTGGGATGACATGGTATGTATTTTCTGTCCAACTCAATGTTTCATCAAGTCACTCCACAACTTTAGCAAGCCTTACATCTAATCTAATTTTCCTGTGATTTTAAAGTTGCAGATAAATATCCAAAGTTGTAGTTAAATCTTGAGAAGTCTTGCTGATGTCGGGACATCTCTTGTGATTGCAATAGTTAGTTGTAGGGTGGTCTAAATAAAGGACAAAAAGCTTAACAGCTGACCACAGATATAAGCTAACGGTACGTTTCAAACAAAGATTGAAGTTCTGGTAAAAAAAATCACAGTGCTGTGCTTCCCTGTCATTCATACACGTGTGCATGTGCAGATGGAGATGAACCTGCATAGCATTATTCATCATTAGTCTTTTCCCAAATATGCTGCAGGCTTGCATGCTAAGCATTATTCACAGCCCAAGTCAGGACAGTGGTACGCTCTTTGGCTAGCTATCTGTTTCACGTTCAACCCTGAGTTGGAAAGTTTCTGCAATTTCTGTCCTCAGGTTTTGCTTCTCCAAGATACTGTGGCTTAAATAGCATGTCAAAGTAGATTCACTGAATTGATTGACAATTTGAGAGATATCTCCTCTTTGATGGGTCAAGACCCAAAACTTATATAAAAGAGTTCAGTAGAAGTGACTACACACATTCATTGTAAAAAAGAGAAATGAAATCCCTCACTAAAACCCCACACATTATTTCCACAAGTATACTGCACCCATTAAATGCAAATAGAAACCTGACATGAAAACATCTGAGCATTAATTACAGTGACTGCAGTGATAGTAGTGGTAATATTGATATTACCAAAAGTAACAGGCAGAGGCCTTAAATTTATGTGCAAGAAGAAACAAGCTTGAATGCACAAATTCTAGTTTTGTCTTTATTTACCCTAAAAGATTCCCACTCTTTGAAAGATGTCAGTCTGAGGGCCCTAATTTCCTGGCGTAGTGCAGGGTGGTGCACCCCGCACAGTGGTCATTTCATCCTGCGCATCACCATGCGCAGCCCTTTGGTAGACTGGCTGTGCCGAGATGGGTGTGGTGGCGCACCAGGGGGAGGTGTCGACAGTTTCAGCTTGGCGGAGTGACAGTGGGCTCACCCCGCACAGTGGTTACAGTCGTCCGGCGCACTACCGTGCGCAGCCAATTTGGCACATTTGGTTGACCGGCTGCGCCGAGATGGGTGTGGCAGCGCACCAGGGGGAGGTGTCAACATATTCAGCTTGGTGCACTGACAATGTCGAGCCAAAAAACTGCGCGGAAGGTGCGCTGAAAGCTCGCCAGCTCCAACCTGGTCTATTCTCGGCGCAGGCGTAGCGTGCCCGGGGCAGGGGTAATTTGGCTGACAGGCGCACAGTGCGCACACGTCACCAAAACCTCACAGGCAGGTATCCAGAGTGTCAGGCACATTTCAATGCAATAAACAATCACAGCCACCGCTATTTAATGTAACCGTCTGAACCAGCACATACATTTGTATCTATATTAATTGTCCCGTCACATCTGATGTCAGATCGAAGATGTTTGTCATCATGGAAAGCAGCTGGAAGTGTGCCGCAAACTAACGAGTTCACATCTCTCAGTCAACCAAAAACAGCCACATCATCCGATACGGAGTATAAATCCGGCTTCTCTCATCTCATGAAATTTAAAAGAAAAGAGAGGGAAAAAAGAGAGGGAGAGACGCTCGCTGAATAAATGTAAGTCACTGGGTGTCTTAAGGATTTACCTGTGATTGCCCATATTTCTCCATTTTCATCTTTACTCTTAATGTGATCTAAAAAGATGTAGTACATTATTGCAAGTTATTTTTATATTTTAAGTTATTTTTATTTTTTTTTTGCCTTACCCTTAATCCCAACTTCTATCCCACCAAAGTCCTCTATACTTATCACAGAGAGTGTGGGGGACGCGATCTCCTCCGCTGAGCTCAAAGTGAAGCTGTTGGAGGGGTCGCCCCCGTGGCCACCATGTGCCTTCTTTCATCTGAGAGCTTTTGTTTGGCCCTTCTCCTTACATCATTAAACCGTTTTTTACATTGGGCAGCTGTTCTCAGAATATGTGGGCAAACATGATTGACAATAACTTCCTCCCAGGCTGTTTTTGCATCATCAGCCCGTGGAGGTCTGTTCACATCACCATATATATATATATCTATATATATATATATCTATCTATATATATATATATATATATATCTGTCCATGATGAGGTTAAACTGTCACTGCGCCTTGCCCGCAGGGTGTGCCTGGCTGCGCCGGTCTGCGCCGTGCAGGAAACTTGCAAAATGCCCTGGACAAACCCCATTGGAGCGGCGGAGGCATGGCGCAGGTGCACCTGTGCCTGTCCAGGTTGCACCAAAAATGCATATGTATAGAGGTATGAGAATAGAAATGCACTGTGTAGTAGAGCCTTTTAGATTAATTATAGTGACACTTAGGTTAATTGTGGCACACTATTCAATGCTTCCCTTGTAAGAACATCTGGAAAAGTCATTTATATAGTTATCTCTGATAGGTTAGTAAGATAAGTTACCTCTGATAGGATTCTACTTTTTCTGACTGTCAGCATAATACTGTTAACTGTAAAAAGAGATTGCTCTCACCACTTAAACTTTGTAAATATAGTAGATGGCCAGCCAACAGCTGGTCAGGTCATCAAAAGAAACAACAAATACTAACCTTACTAAAACTGAACTAAAAATGAGTGATCATGACTTGTGTGATGACGTGCCGTTAGTTGTGGGTACGAGAGGATATCTCATATCAAAATATGCACGGTGAAAACATTTGCAGATGGAGTCACAGGTAGAAAGAGGGATTGAAAATCTGCTGTGTAAACTGAGGAGCAGGGCAGATTACAAGTTACCTGGTGGTGCAGATGCATGAACAGTGAGCCCATCCCTACAAACTCGAAGTCCTGTAACTGTCACAAGTGGATTTAGGCCCTGTTTACATGACAGTGTTGTCACCAGAAAGGGAAAGGTTTTTCCTTTTACGTTTTCAAAAGCGCTCATTCTTTCACATGGAGATGCAAGAATGACTGAAAATGCTGTAGCGTGCATGCCTGGCCAGTAGTTGGCGATGCAGGTTTGCAGTGAAACAGTGGTGTTACAACATGCGTACGCTTTCCAGTGAAGGCAAACTTTTCATAAAGAACAATGGCAAGTGGACACACGAAGACGCAGGAGTTCCTTGTCTGGACAACAAATCTGTCTGGATATTTTTGTCTGGATAACAACCCGAGCACAGTAAGCAAGCACACATGTTGCTCGGTAGGGGCGTCGGTGGCGCAGCTGGATAGTGTGCTTGGTCAGTGATCGGGAGGTTGCAGGTTCAAGCCCAGCTCCGGGCGACACATGGCGATGTGTCCTTGGGCAAGACACTTTACCCCAAGTTGCTCCCACTGCTGCGTCAGTGGTGTGTAAATGGGCATGAAAGGGCGTGAAAGTGTTAGCTGATACTGATGGATAACTAACATAGAAACTCTGAACCATCAGTGAGTGAATGTGAGAGCGAATGGGTGTGAATGGGTAAGTGTGACCTGCGGTGTAAAGCAGCTTTGAGTAGTCAATGACTAGAAAAGCGCTATATAAGCTCAAGTCCATTTAGATGGCCGAATCTGTTGTTGTTGTTGTTCCTGGGATGCATGCAGCCTTCATGTGAAAAAGTACTGCACATGCATTACCTTTTTCCCTGAAAACACTGATTCCTGTTTACTAAGAGACAGACACCAACACGTTTTCATAACTTGTCACTCTGGACCCTGGTTTCAAAAGTTTGCGGATTCAGGCACTCCAGGCACTGTTCTCATGTAAACGGAAGGCGCAAATGCAATAAAAAATGTCAGTTTTCAGTAATTTTCGTTGTCCTGTAAACGGGGCCTTAGAAACACTGTTTCTCCTGGACCTTTTATCTGAGCTCTTTCATTTTGGTAAGCCTTTGAAACTCATGTCGTGTGTTGTAGTCCTGATCAGTAAAAGGGGCACTGCAAATACGATGGTCTGGCATTGCAGACAAGTGAGTCCTGGTGTCCGTTATTAAACAACAAGCCAAAGATGGCAAAGGCCCATGCCATGTGACAGAATGTGGGAACGTCAGAGTGCTGACTATTTATTTTGCATGCCTTTACATCTGGGATATTTACAGGAGCAACACATCTTTGTACTATCTAAGGAGTTAGATTTATAACAGTTTGTAGTCCAGTGACTGCTACCTGACCTGGCTGCAGCACTCTGAGCTGAACATCTGATGAGGTGGTGCATTAGATGGTGGTGCAGTCTGATTGTGTGCCTGGTCGTGATCAGAAGGTTGCATGTTCAAACCCAGCTCAGGGGTCGGGTCAGTGGTGTGTAAATGTATGTATTAATGTGTCAGTTGATGCTGATGGGACAACTGACATAGCACTGAACCATCATTAAGTCAGTGTGAGTGTGAATGGGTAGATGTGACCTGTGGTGTAAAGCTGCTTTAAGTTTTTACAGGCTAGAGAAGTGCTATATAAGCTCAAGTCCATTTACAATTTAATGAGAAGAAAGCAGTGCGCTGCTAGCAAATGGGTACATAGCCCATGCATTGCATCACAAAATAGTACCTAACACCAAGGCTTTGTCAAGGAAAAGTGAAATGCTGTAATGAATCTTACTGTAGCATCTAGTTCAGCCCTCAGTGGGGTAGAAAGGAAGCTTTCGGTGGCACCCAGTGGCACTATTGACTTCTAAACATCGATACGCGTCCGCCTCCAGATATCATCCCACAGGGAAAAAACTTGCAAGTTTCTTTGGTGGCAATCATGTTTACTATTGCCATTGGCCACAAGCAGTTACATTTTTCACATCTTCATTATCAAGTTAGACTTTGTCTTTTTTTTGTTTTACTAACTGTGTACACAGATCATGATGATGGTCCTTCCTGGGAAAATGTTTGCAGAACTGTCAAAGATGGAAAATTAGTCAGCCGAGCAGTGAATCTGAAGCCTTTTGTGCCCCTTTGTGCCCTTTGTCTTTCTTGCTTAGTTATGTCTCTGTGTCTTTCTGTCATGGAAGGAGGATTTACACAGAGTCAGATGTTCTCAGACCTTTGCTCTTGAACCTTTATCAGTTAGTTCTATTTTTTGCTCTTTTAAAGGTTAAGGACTAAAAGGCGTTCCCTTAAGCATGTCAACAACTTGATCGCTTCGGTGTCAGTTGCTCTGTTCTGTGTTATGAGATGTCACCTCTCTTTTGAGTACGCCTTTTTTCCAAAGAATTCCCTCTTTTTGATTTACTTTTTGTCTGGGAATGGTTGGCAACGTTCTCCAATAATACCCCCTCCTCCACTACCACGGCCGCCACCGCCAGCCCTCAACTCCCTTCAGGGAGCCTTGGGAGGTAGAGAGCTATCACCATGGTGATCTGAACACAGATCCCCCACACACTGGTCCATTGTGACTGGCATGTGTTGAGGTGAGAGGGAACAAAATGTCACAGCAACAGGTTTTTTTGTTTTCTGTTTTTCCTTCAAGTCTCAGTGGCATTGTACTCAGATCCATGCGCTCTGTTACACTGGGGGGACTGTCAGTGAGAATGGGAGAGTTGGGGATACATGTTGATCTTAGAAATTAACACAGTGACTAGGGATTAGATGGCATATTCTAATTAAGATTTTATTTTTTCCTTGTATTGCTTAAAGCATCAGGATAGAGTAAAAATGTGTCATGTGAGTGTACTTCTGATTATTACATTGAATGTGTTAACAAATTTTGCCAAAAGGGTTATGTTAAGTTATAAATAATATAATAATTTGTTACCCTTTTTTCTCACAGCTTCACGTCATAAATCAAGAAATATCAATCAAGACAGCTTAGGAGATTGTTTGTATTGTCATGGCATTGTTTTAATTGGCTGAAATGTTGACAGTCAAAATTAGTCTACAACTTACACTATATTGCCAAAAGTATTCGCTCACCCATCCAAATAATCAGAATCAGGTGTTCCAATCACTTCCATGGCCACAGGTGTATAAAATCAAGCACCTAGTCATGCAGACTGCTTTTGCAAACATTTGTGAAAGAATGGGTCGCTCTCAGGAGCTCAGTGAATTCCAGCGTGGAACTGTGATAGGATTCCACCTGTGCAACAAATCAAGTCATGAAATTTCCTCACTCCTAAATATTCCACAGTCAACTGTCAGCTGTATTATAAGAACGTGGAAGTGTTTGGGAACGACAGCAACTCAGCCACGAAGTGGTAGGCCACGTAAACTGACAGAGGGTCAGCGGATGCTGAGGCGCATAGTGTGAAGAGGTCGGCAACTTTCTGCAGAGTCAATCGCTACAGACCTCCAAACTTCATGTGGCCTTCAGATTAGCTCGAGAACAGTGCGCAGAGGGCTTCATGGAATGGGTTTCCATGGCCGAGCAGCTGCATCCAAGCCATACATCACCAAGTGCAATGCAAAGCGTCAGATGCAGTGGTGTAAAGCACGCCTCCACTGGACTCTAGAGCAGTGGAGACGCGTATTCTGGAGTGACGAATCGCGCTTCTCTGACTGGCAATCTGATGGACGAGTCTGGGTTTGGCGGTTGCCAGGAGAACGATACTTGTCGGACTGCATTGTGCCAAGTGTAAAGTTTGGTAGAGGGGGGATTACAGTGTGGGGCTGTTTTTCAGGAGCTGGGCTTGGCCCCTTAGCATCAGTGAAAGGAACTCTGAATGCTTCAGCATACCAAGACATTTTGGACAATTCCATTCTCCCAACTTCGTGGGCACAGTTTGGAGCTGGCCCCTTCCTCCTCCAACATGACTGTGCACCAGTGCACAAAGCAAGGTCCATAAAGACATGGATGACAGATTCTGGTGTGGATGAACTTGAATGGCGTACACAGAGTCTTGACCTCAACCCGATAGAACACCTTTGGGGTGAATTAGAGCGGAGACTGAGAGCCAGGCCTTCTTGTCCAACATCAGCGTGTGACCTCACAAATGCGCTTCTGGAAGAATGGTCAAAAATTCACATAAACGTACTCCTAAACCTTGTGGACAGCCTTCCCAGAAGAGTTGAAGCTGTTATAGCTGCAAAGGGTGGACCGACGTCATATTGAACCCTATGGATTAGGAATGGGATGTCACTTAAGTTCATATGTGAGTCAAGGCAGGTGAGCGACTACTTTTGGCATTATAGTGTACATTTTTCATTGAAATGACGAACAGGCAGCACTTTGGTTATGCACAGGTTACAGTATGTCCACAGAGGGTAGCTTGTTCAAATTCAGAGAGCTTACCTTCACAAATTCATTTAGATTAACAGTAATGTAAGGGATAGGTCAGATAGAGATGTTTTACTAAAAGATTTTTTTAAACTGCTATCAGTAAAAAATGAGCTAATTTGATAAATCTTAGCTGTTACCCTAAGACAATTTAAAAATGTTACCTAGGAGTAAACTCTTTTCTAGCTGGAATTGAGATCATGCTGCTTGCAGACAGTATCGCTCATGCTAGAAGGCCCCAGTGGTCCACAAGGGTCTAGCTAGCTCAGCTCTTGGTAATGCCCCTTAAGCTCTCATTTTGTACTGACCTTTCACCTGTCTTGATAGAGGCAACATGCCATTTGCTACAGGCCTCCAGAAGGAATATGACTTTTAAGGTAGTGTGGCACAGAAGAGTTGCAGCAGATTTTGCCCCTAACCTTAAAGAAGACGTGGGTTGTGTTCAGTGACAGATTCAGGGTTGACACAGTCACAGAGGTTGGGAGAGAGGGTCAACCTGTGCCAGGGGGCTCAAGGGTGGCTTCAAACACACAACCCCTACATCTGGCAAAGTGTCTTGAACTGCTGGCCTTTGTAACCATTATGATGAAACTTTTAAAGTAACTGTGTGGTTGTCTAGTCTATAGACACACTGTGTTCTCTTTTTTTTTTTTTTTTTTTTTTTGGCTGTTTGAGTCTGTTAATGTAGTGCATGATAATGCCTTGACCTGTTTTATTATGCAAGAACCAGAAGCCCCATGAAAATTGTTGATTTGTAGCTACAGTAGTCTAGTAGTCAGGTGTTTGAATGCCAAGTCTGTAATTCTGCCATCTATGCTCCCTGAGCAGATGCAAAGGTGTATATCCTAAGAGATCCTTATATGTTTGGAGAAGTCTCCGTGCTCCTCTAACTACAACCCAAAACATAGTCCTGCTCTTTCTAAATCAGTGTTGCGGGGTAAACCCACTTCAGGACTTCTCTTGGCAAAGTGAGTAAATAAATTTTTCAGCATTTATTACAATACAGCTTGCCAGTGGGGACTCCTTGCTCCTCTCCTATAGCCGCTCCAGTAATTAGCAAATTGATTAGGAGAATTTCAACACACCTCCTTGGCTCTTATCTACCCATTCTGGGACAATATTGCTGTGCCATGGGACAGCGTAAATATTTTAAGGGAAACCCTCTGTGAATCTCATTAAATGGCTATGGGGCAGAGCAGCTGTCTCTTGCTGAAGGTCCCAGCCAATTTTCTAAACTATGATTAAAGAAAAGTTTTGGATTATTTAAACATGCCATGTCCTGTGGGTTTTTGTCAGTGCCACTGAAGACTTCTGTGATTTCCCTCTTCCCTCCATGCCAGGACTGCTTCACTCCCTTTGGATCTATTAGTTTGAAATCGTTTGGGTGATGACTCTTTGAAAGTGGTGGTCATTCTGGGATGCCATATTCAAAATGCAACAAAGACCTCTCTTTTATGCACAAATGCTAATTAAAATTTTTACCCCCTATCCCCAAGCTGCGGAGGGTAAGACTTGGTAGCAATTTGGCAGATAATCAAATTGCATTTTAAATGGAGCCGTTTAAAGATGACTAGGGCCTGCTCACAGGAAGACACAGTGGCACAAATTAAGCTGGAATAAGCTCCTGTGTGCACAGGGTAAAAATACAACAAAATTCTCATCACAATAAAAGAGTGCTTATGTAAATGGACAACATGAAATGTTTGATTTATGTGTTTTTAATTCATATAGAAGCACTCAGGTACACAGTAAGTCTTGTTTTTTCTTCACATGCACGCATGCAGGAATTTTGTTTTTCTTTTAATTAGGAATTCTTTCTTACTAAGTAACATTTTTTTCAAAATGTGTCCAGACAATTTGACCAATTAAGGCAAAATGCTAATAAGACATGATTTGTTAACAGCTGTGGTACCTTGGAATCATTTTGTTCTTAATTTTAGATTTTAAGCCCGACAGAAATGGCAAACTGGGTGGAAAATGTTGTCAACAGCTATGTTTGTCTACAAAAATCTGCGCTTTGGAGCTGTCCCCCCGCATTTGGCATACATCATTAAGTTCTTCGTGGCCCATCAAATTGCCCATTCACACGGCATTCCAGTACATATTAGTGACATCTCGTTAGCAGAAAACAGAAAACTGACACAAAAATTTTGGGAAACAGGGCTGATTTGTTTATCCCTCAGAATAAGAGGAAAGTGTTATTCTCATGAAGTGATAAATTTAGATCAAATGTAAGTCCTCTAAAGCCTGTTTTATCATTTTTCTTTTACCCCTGAAAACTGAATGTACCAGCTGATCTATTTAGCCTTCACAGCCTTTCTTACCCAAGCCACATTTCCTGCAAAGTTTAACATTCATCACAAGACAGACACTGCCATCAGAACTCCTTCATATCCATAAAACCACATTATGGACAGCACAACAAGTGATGCTTGACTTGTAAGTTTAAAGGGTTCTTAATTGGCTGTGATTTGCTGCCTGTATAGCACTGGCTGCGGAAATAGCATACTGATGCTGCATGTATCTGTCCTCCTTCTCTTCACATCAGAACAGACTGACATTACAGTGGTTTTGACCTGCACACTGAAGGTTGTGTAGATGTAACACTTACCTCCACTGTCTTCACCTCAAATATCCACACTCATTCAAAGTCCCATGGGTCTTTAACAATGATCTCCCAAGGCAGTTTTCCTGTGATCATTTTAGATTTGTGGTTGAGAGCAGCAGCATACATTTAAAGAGCTACAATGCATATAATGAGCTCTGTGCTACCATATTTGATGCTGATAAATTAAGTGTTTATCAGCACGGGGAAAGGAAAACAGTACATGAAAATCTTTGAAGTAGGTAAACTGTTTTAAAGTGATGTGGCCAACCAAAGACGAACTTAGATGACTGAGATTACTCCCACGAATCGACCAAATGATTGGTTGTTGTAAAAAAAGCAAAACAAAGCAGCTGATTATGTATGCATAAACCTGATCAGTGATAGTGTGGTCAGTGCATCTGGACTGGTAGTGTAAATAAACTCAGTGATAATCAACCAAACCACTTGCAGCACAATGTAATATTTTTAACCTCATTATGATTTAATGAAAGAGCAGTTGACTCAGAGCCAATTAGCATTTACCAGATGATATTGATTTAATTTTCAAATAAGTAAATATGTGAACAGGTGATTACAACACAGTAGCTTTTTAGGAGTAAAAGTGAAATACCCTTGGATGACTGTGTTTTTTTTTTTTTTTTTTGAGGATGTTACACATGGAGCTTGACTGTGACATACTGGGCCCAAGCACAGTTTCTTCTCTCCTCTCCTCTCCCTTAGGCCTGCTTTTATGCCAGAAACATCATTCTATGGCCAGGCACACTTTTATGCACACATTCCAATTCAGCAGGTTGTGGTAGTCATGCATTTGGTCACTATTTGTTTACATTCATTGTGGACGCACTATCCTTCTACTTTGGAAGCACAATTAATCGCTATTTCATTGTTATTGGGATTTGAGCCTTTACAATAAATTACACAATATACTATCAATAACATTTTTGATGTGGTCAAGCAAACTTTCATGGTATGAAGGCCCTGCTTGAAGTCAGAAGAAGCTAACGCTGGCTATAAGCTACTTTTGAATTAAGTTGTGCCAGTTTAGTGAAGAAAAGGCGTTTTGGATTTCTTAAAGATTCAGAAGAGTCATGTTGCAGATGCAAGTGTTGTGTAAAAGAGAAAGAATAGCCTAGGCCAGGACACTAAGTTATAGCTTATATGCATACTTTATCTTTTGTTAAATTATTGTAATTGTCATTATTGCAACATTCAACATTGTTATCATACATCACATGATTTTCTCAAATCTTGCAGACCTAGCTTCTACCATGGATGTTTTTATTGTTTTTGAGAGGCTAACAATGACTGTCTTCCTCCCTACACATGGACTGTGTAGCTCAGGGGAAGAATTAAGCCTGTGCTGCATGGACATGATGGTATGTGAAATAGAGAGGATGTTCAGAATTTCTCTCACAGGTTGACTCACTGATGAGTACCTCAGTCTCAACCACAATTGTGTTTACATCTCCCGTGGACTGTACATGATTACTCATGCCAGTGGCTTGGTCTGGCAGTAAGCCTTCCCTTCAATTGGAGGGTTGAGAGTTCAAGCCCAGCTCTGGCTGTCACATATCAATGTGTCTTTGGGCAAGACACTTAACCCCATGTTGCTCCCACTGCTGTGTCAGTAGTGTGTAAAGGGATATGAAAGTGCATGGATGTGTTAGCTAATACTGATGGATAACTTAACTTAGAAACTCGGAACCATCATTGAGTGAATGTGAGAGTCAATAGATGTGAATGTGTAGATGTGACCTGTGTGTAAAAGCACTTTGAGTAGTCAAAGACAATAGTAAAACATACTTTTTTATTATTTATTTGATCATACCAAATACCACCTTTGGACTTAGGTGCCATGCCTGCAGATGGTACTTCTGTCTGCACATTGATTAATAAACTGGACTTCTATGTAAAGTTTACCTAGATCTGTGGCAGGCTCGCAAGTATGAAATAACCTTTATTTAATAACCATTATGGTGAACATGACCCACTTGTTCATTTGTTTTTCCTGAAAGATGTTTTGATTTAAGAACACTAATAAATTGTCTCTTTCCTCCATGCTACACTCCCTTTTCCTCTGCTGCACTTTACGCTTCAGATATCCTACATATCCTGTTTCAAGTGTTTAGTGCAAGCACATGGCCATTGCAACTTTTGCACATTATCCCATCAGAGCAACCTGCTTTTTGTACAAAATATACCTAAAGCTAGAGCAGATTTTTTTTTTAATTTGACAGTAAAAAAAACAATGCTGTGATAAAAGTAAGATATGTCCATGACTTTATTCATCATCAGTGTTCTTTTGTTTTACAGTAGACTTAAAAATAGAATACATCCGGGTTTGATTGAGCTCTTCTTTCCAATGACATTATCACATGTGATTGTCTGACCAATGAGATTTTAGTCAGATGAAAGCACATTAACCAACCAATCAACAATCTGAAGCCTGACCCTTTTTCCTTGATTACATAATTTCTTATCAGAATTGCCTTGAATATGTTTTAAGATTCTAAGTACTGAAGTTTTAAATCCTCTGTCTTTTTTATTCTGGTTGTGATGCAAACAAGTGAGCAAGTTGACATGACACTGTGTCAGGTTTTTTTTTTATGATGATGTCCTCATCTGCTCTTTGCTTCAGCTAACAGGCTGAGCAACTTATTGCATGTTTAAAACCTCCTGCCCAGGTTACTCTGTTCAAAGTATCATGGCCTTTCTGTGACAGTCAGTTGTCACTAATTCTGCATTTTTCATGTTTCATAAATGTTTGACTAAATTATAAAAACTATTGGTAAAACTAGCAGAAAGAATACACAAAAAAGCAACTACATTTCTCTGTTAAATTTCTGATCATAAAAATCTTGTTGCACAAGGGGCATGTAATTGATGTAGTAGGTGTCTGATCATAAAGCTGCAGTCAATATTTGAGTGTAGCTTTAATTTACACCCTGAACAGTGTGCCAGTTGTATGGCAGATGTATGATTAGACACAGCTCTGGTAACACATATTTACACTACAGTCTCTCCAGAGCATGATGAGGCTGCCTCTCTTTGCTGCACAGTAAGTAATATCACATGACGCTAAAATGAACAGTCTCAGAGTATTTATTCAGTTGGAGCAAAGGGTATTGGTTAAAGCTGACCAATTTTAGAGCAGTTGGGGATGAAAATCTCTCTCTAATTACTGCACTGTGTGGATCCTTTGGTCCCAGTCCCTCTGCTGCAAATGACGGTATTAGACAGTCTCTTTTATTTATAGAAATAAAATTTTAACTTCAGAGACAATAGGCCTGTTCTGTTTTACGGTACAGCAGACTTTATCTTTTTAATAAAAAAATCCTGACTTGGTGAAAGTTTAATTAATAAGGGACTTAAAGCTAAGGGAATGAGCAAGGGAGTTGGGTCTTTAAGGGGGTACTTATTTTTCCATCTGGGCTATCCTCCAAAAAAACTGTCAATTAGTGTGTTAAGCTGGAGGGACAAAAAACGTCATTAGTTCCTGCAAAAAGAATAATGGGTTTTAAGGGTTTTGCTTTGGAGGCAGGGTAGAAGCACAAGAATGAGTCCTGAGATTCAGAATTTTCATTAATTTCATGTAATCATCAAAGTTTTAAGTGAAGGCTTTATTGTTCTAAGGTGCTCCATTTAGGTAGTATACATTTTTTTTTTTTTAACTTATTATGAGTGGTAATTGTCAGAGATATGACCCTTAAAGTTAGCTGTTTTTTTTGCCAAGTACACTACTGTTATAGGTAGATTGTGTTGTTTGTTTACCTGTATAGCTCTCCTGTCTCCTGAGGGGTATTTCACCAAAGTGGATTGAAGACATCCAGGATAACCAACAAAAGCCAGGCTCGACCAAGTCCCCTCTGAGCACGCTGGCTTAATGTGTTTCACGAAGACCAATCCAGCCTGAGATAGAGCAGCTTGGTCAAACTAGATGTAACTAATTTGGATAGTTGCGCGTTCACAGCTTTCTTCAAAAGACTGCGAGGTAGATCACAGATACACTGATCGAGAAAGGGAGGACACAGCTTCAGATCGAAACTTATAGGGAGGTCATTTTGCATATAAAAGGAAATGCAGCCGTAGCAATAAAGGAGCAAGAGTGTGGCAGGCACTAGCAGACTGCCAGAATGCGTAAGCAGCCTAAAATATACATCCACTAACAAAGTCAGAGTGTATTTACAGAGCAAATTCAAACCATATATATATATATATATATATATATATATATATATATATATATATATACATACATATATAAATGGATTAATTCAAGTTATTTTTTGCAGAAGATTTGAAAACTAAAAAATTGAGAAAGTTTGAAAATATAAATACTGAATATTTACAGTTTTCATTATGGAAGGTTTTGTTAGGTTTTGCACATGCACATGTTTAGGCTTGTATTTGCATTACTAACGCCGTTTATTTTCCCCAGTAACGGGTAATCTAATTAATTACTCTTTTAAACTTTACAACAGCGTTACTGTTACCGACAGTGAAATGTGGCGCATTATTGTGCACTGATGTCTGTCAGCTGTCATCCGACCTGCCTCGCTCAGCCAGGCACAGGATAGGAGCTGGGCTGCAAACAGGCACACAAGAGAAGTCAATGCCAGAGTTGCCAGGTTATTATAAGCAACTTTCAGATTATATTTAAAGTTACTTGTACATATTGGCAGTTGTGGGTTGGTTTTTTTGGGCTTGTTCAAAAGTGCAGTTGCGCAATTGGCTTGTTTTGCCCCCAAACCCAGTAGGATCTGATACATAGTCTACCATCAATATAAACTAAATTCAGAAATTATTCCAATTATTTTATCCCACTCTAAACACAAATGTAAATTTTACTGTAAAAAGAGGGGCAAAAATGATGTTTCCACCTAAAAGAAATCCTTATAGCCACAATTAAGTTAATTTCTAATGTAACTATAACTGTTTTCTCCATAATAAAGCTGTAGAGGATCAACATAAAACTTTGATGAAAGCCTGAATGTCTGTTTGGTTACAAAAATCAAGGTTAGACAGACTGTTGCAATAACATAGCAATAAGTAACAGTAGCCCCTCCATTTACTTCTGTATAAGGAAAAGGACGTTCCACCTCCAAACAAAAGGATGGGGAATAAGGAAATAAAGAGCCAAGTAAGAAAAAATGTCACTGTGAACGTGAAATGTAATGTAGATGAAAATTAAAACATGCTACATGTAGATTTTTCTTTTAAAAAAGTTATTTATCGCATTAAAAAAATATAGCCAGAGGTTGCTTGTTTTGGGCTTGTTTTATGGACCTGGTGCTTATTTCAGTCGCAAATTCCGGCAACAATGCTAGATACAGTAATGGCAAGTCCGGAGCGGTCTGTGGAGATAAAACTGGCATTTCCAGGATGGAAGTACAAGAAGTAAAAGGCAAGAACATACATGTGATGTGTACATTATGTCCCAAAGTAAAGTGTTTGTCTGTTGTGAGTAAGTCTAGAAAGCTAGTGACCAAATGCACAGATAACGCTGTCGATGATGCCAGCACTGCTGGTAGCAGACCAGGTAACAACAAGTAGCACAAGCAGCACAAGCTTTTCAAAAAAGTAACACATCAATTACTTTCCCTGGTAACTAAAGTTTATGAAGGAATAATTCCATTAGTAATTCAATTACTTTTTTGGGAAAGTAACTAGTAGCTATAACTAATTGCTTTTTTAAAGTAATTTGCCCAACACTGGTAGTTACTTATGTAATTTGTGTTTGCTTTTGGTTTAAATCCTATTTTTCTTTTTTATCCATATTTTAAAGTGTTGCTGAGTTCTTTGAAAAACATTTTCAAATAAATCATTAATAATAATTAATAAATTACTATTAATATTATCAATATTATCATTCCTATAATTCTTCTAATCATTATCATTATTATAACTGAAAAATACATGCTGGTTTTAGATGAGAGTGCTGATTGAACAGCAGGATTTATTGAGCCTGCCTGTAAGCCTAGTCTGGGGCAGTCTAGCTGCATGAAATAAATCTTCATGGTAACCTATGTGCCTCCATTTTTGTGAAACAAATCACAACTAAATTTAGCCAGGATAACTAGCAAATCCCAGCTTAATCCCTTTTCTAGGTGTTGTGAAATACCCCTCTGTTCTTGTATTGCATTGAGCTATTGGAAGAGAAGTTCGGATTTACCTCTTAAGTGCTGTTATATGTAATAGATGTCAGACAAATTGTGGATATGGTTATATATCATTGTCGTGGCAGGTGTAAAATGGTAACTGGTAAATGGGCTTATATTCTTATGTAAGTCTTAGCTTATATAGCGCTTTTCTAGTCTTTGAATAGTCAAAGCAGCTTTACATTACCTACCCATTCACACCCATTCACACCCATTTATACCCAGTCACTCTTAAATTCACTTACTGATGGTTGGAGTTTCTATGTCAGTTATCCATCAGTATCAACTAACACATTCACACCCTTTAATGCTTGAGGTTAAGTGTCTTGCCCAAGGACACATTGCCATGTGACGCCCGGAGCTTGGCTCAAACTTGCAACCTTCCGATTACTGACAAAGCGCACTATTAGACTATGCCACTGACTCAATATTAACATTAAAGTACTGCAGCACTTCAGTCTGATTTTTTTGACTGAGCAGGTCAGTACTTCATGACTCAGGTATAAGATAAATAAGGAAAAAGTGAACCAAATTTAAAGATGAATTTCAAATTTAATTTTATAAATTAATACATTTATGATATTGAATTAAAAGCAGAGGCTATTGTATGCACTGTGGAGAAGCCCAAAGATGTTACACTGTGGTTCTGAGCATGCAGAGATGTGCACAGAGCTTCTGAATAGCACTGCTTGTCAAGCAACTTCAGAGTTTTACAGATTTTGGAGTTACTTTGTTAAAAACTTCCTACCTTACTGAAGACCATACAGTGTGGTGGTGCTCACATGAAGCTTATATAACTGGTCATAGTGCAAGAGGTTTCAGGCGCTGAGCCCAAAATATGTCATTGACTTGTGCCACACACAACAGGAGATGACTTTTGCATCACAGTGTGAGAGCAGGCAAATGATTGGTTACAGGAGATCCTCCAATAAATTAATTGTTTCCACTTCATGGTTAAGTATGTGCTACTCTTCCAAATCGAGTGCTGGTACTTGGTTATTACACTTTAATAGCTCGCTTGCCAAACTAACGATATATTACTCCATGTGCTGGCTCAGATCAGAGAAGATGAATTGGCTATTAATTAGAGTTGCACTGAGAGGGCACAGGGGAGAGACTACTCATAGGCTTGCAATCAGTGTCAACGGGGGCCCTTTTCTGACTAGGACAGCCAGGGCAGGCCCAGGTCACAGAGACTTAACATGAAGCCTATTGAATCTGGTGGAAGATGCAGCATCAAACATGGCCACCGGCTTGTAGAGTCAAACAAAAGACAAGAGAGTTTAACATTTCAGGGCTGCAGTTGCTTCTGATAATTTTTGTCGGGTGCCCTGTCAGAAAAGCAGATATACGTGGAGGTTGTTTGACTCGGTGAAGTTCCTTAACAAAAGCCTCACGTCTGAAGGACTTTGAATTAGAAAGTTATGGAGGAAATATTTGACAGGTAAAGATGATTTGTGAGGAATATTATTGTTTGGCTCACTTTTCTTGTGCAGCCTCTGAATTAGCCCCTTTATCACAATTAATTAAGCTTGCCTATAGGAGATGTTCCATCTTGAGCTCATCCACACAGGATAAATAAGTCAAGGCAGCAGGATATATGTCTTTTTATTGGCTGACTTGAACTCTGAAGCATCTGTAGTGTGGGGGGAGCTGTCTCTGTGCTGCGACTTTGTGGAACAGTCTTTGCCATCACTCACTTTGAATGCGTCTTTTATGACTCGTTTTGTTAAAAACCTCTTTTTTTAATGCAAGGTATCACGAGTTATGGCCTGTCTATGCAAATTAGAAAATTTTGACAGTTTGTTATTCATGTCGTTGCCTTTTTAAACACTTAATGGTAATAAATTTCACAGTGACAGGCTGCTTCTAAATTGCCACTAAATATTATTAAATATTTTAACAAGTTCCTTGTAAATATGCCCTAAATGTTTGAACGATGGGCAGGAAGAAAAATGGCTTTGCATCAACTTATTAGAGGCTATAAAAGTGGCAGTGATTTATTTTAGATGTGGAGCAACTCAGGCCATCTTTTTTTGTTTTCCTTATTCTGGTTGCTTGCTTTGTCCTGATGTGCACATTAAAGAGAGAAGCATCATGTTGAAAGCCTGCCATTTCACAAGCCATGAAAGTCGTAGGAGTAGATAGTGTTGTACCTACCTGAAAGACAGAGCGATATATTGCTGCAGCATTTTAATGTTTTAAGGCTTCTCAGACCCATTTACAGTTTAACACTTTGTTGCATCCCTGGCAGTATCAGAGTGTATTTTCAAAAAACACATTGACTTGATCTTGGGTTTGGTTTTAATAGTTTGATGTGTGCCTGAGCAAAAATTGTTTCACTTCAGACTGATTTATTTAGCTTTGGCATCATTCATTTTATTTTCTGCTGTTTGCAGTTGACCTGTTTTTTTAGGTTTATATTAAATCTGGAAGCAAAATTTTGTGTACAAGTACCATCATCTGTCACTGCTTGTCCAATTACACTGAGTTGCCTTAACTGGTCAGTAAATAGCTTTTAAGCATACTCCTGCTGCTCTGAACTCGTGACGATTATGGCCTTTGTTTTATGTGAGTCAGCAGTACAAAATTATGTTTTCTGCCTCTTATGTTACTTCCACAATAATCTTTTTTCTGCACATAGTACATATTGGATGTCAAGTATCTTTAATTGACAAGCAAAACTCATGAAAAGCTGAACATTTTGACAATAAAATTGAAGTAAAGGATGACCCAATAAGACTTTTTTCTTTAACCGCCTGTATCCACAAGTGATCACTTATGTGTTATATAAGTTGATACTGCCATACTTTTTTTATTGCTGTTGATAACTGTCAACCAAAACTGGGATCTGGGATCTACTTTTATATTTTAAATCCTGATTAAAATCAATATGATTACAATAAAGATGTAAACTGTTCTCTTCTTCACTCTCAAGAAGGCAAATGCTGTTGGCCTGCACCTACAAAAATAAAGAAAAAGAAAAAAAAAGTACAATTTAAAAGATAGCAAAAAATAAAAAGAACATAAACATTTCATAAAATAATGTAATGCTGGTCTGAAATATTTTCATCTTGCAGGCAGGAGGTCATGAAGATAAAAGAGCTATCAAAAAGCCTTGTGCACAGTCTTACAATATGTCTCCACTGTAGCAATACCTTGAGAGCATGGGACTTAGTAATTGTTGTTCTTAGTTTGTCATTTAAACTTGTACTTCGAAAATGAACTTTAGATCTGATTTGTTTCTTGCTCAATTTGATGAGTTGGAAGCTTTTTCTTATCCTCAGTGTTACAAAGATGTGCAGAGAGCATCAGCACAAATGGCTGAACCTTCATTTGTATTTTGTTTTTTACATTCACAATATCTTTCCAATATGGTACTAATTTATCAGTGTTATTTGCTTTTGCAATGTTCCTGTTCGTGTTCCTGGTGAGCAGGGGTGTAAAGATGACCTTACATTTAATAAACTGTCTCCTAAGCTTTAGGCAACAGGGTCTTTCAGGATAATGTTTGAAATTATTTTCATTTCTTTATTTATTTGTCTCTTTTTATTATGCCCACCTTAATACAGGCCCCTGTTTCTGATGCTTATCCTTTTCTCCATGCCTGTTTTGGTAAGAAGCCACTTCAGTATTCTACAAATCTCAGTGCTGTCTTTGCACATCACTCTTAGTGGTTAGTGTGACGTGACGGCTGCCATGTCAGCAACATGGCACATCTCTGTTCTCCCTCTCTGGAGCCCTCTGTGAGTTTTCCCTGGGGTTGGCAGAATACGAGTGCCCCTTGTCTGACTTGCTGTAACCTTGCCATCAGCTCGTGTGTGCGTGTGTGTGCTTTTCTGACTCTAAAGACTTGAACAATGATGACTCAAGCCGCACAGAGTACACCTCAGGGAAAATACAGTGAAAATAAAAATAACAAGTGGATTTTTGACGGCAGTCAGATGTGAGTGGAAGCACGCTGGCACTGGGCTAAAAGCCTGAGCAGATTCTGCCCCCCCAAGTTCATTAGATTAGGCTGTCTCGTGTTCGGGAAGTGCTGAAAGGCACTGCAGATCATATCTGCACAAAATGCTGTCCTTACGTCCACAGACTGTTGCCAGTCCCAGTCTTTGAATTTCCAAAGTCATTCTCAATCTAGTTAAGGACTGATATTGTAGTTGTCTCCCCCTCCCCGACCCACCCACCCACCCACACACACACACACACACACACGCACACACACACACACACACAGTTGAGGGTTCTTATTAGAGGGGTTAAGTATGGGGATGCTTGTGTTGGTATTTCTGTGGTTGTTCATCTGTGCACTGCACATGAATTTCTGTAAATTATTTATTTTCCTGACAATGCCATATGGTGTTGAAAGTTGTTTGTCTTGGAGCATACTGGAGGATGCAAGACCTAGACTGGATTTCTTCTTGTGTGTATACAAGAGAGACCCTCTTCAAACAATGCCTGTTTTTTGTTATTTCTTTGCTGGGTGGGCTCTGTTGATGCAACTCTAAGCAACTCTCTACAAGACTTCTTCTCATCTGGTTCAGAGAAAAGAGATGATCAACATAATTTAGACAAAATATGAACACAGACTGCTGCCAGTTGATGGGGCAACTGTTCAAGAAGCTTAAAGGCCCCTCGAAAAATGGGGTCCTGATCTTCTTTGAAATGCCACAATTAATTGCTATGCGTTGTCCCAAATGCATGGATGATTAAATGTGCTCCTAAACTGCCCTGATTTGCGAGGGCACCTTGCCGATTTTATTTGCCACAGTTAACATTTTCATTCCTGCATTATGCATGGTGCTGTGGGGCAAGGAAGTGCTGCAAACAAATGGCCTGAGGGATTGGCATAAACACAGTGTGCTGTAAGAGAGAGAAGACTAACAGTTGAGCACTGCATCCTTCAGCCACCTCTCTCAGACAATCTAGTGCACTAGTGCAGTTCGCTCAACCAAATACAATGAGCTCGTTAAGTCAGTTACCACAGGTACTCAGAAATGCTAGTGCATATTGGTATAGATATAGACTGATATTGTAAGTTCAGGGTGGGGTTTGAAAGGATGGGATATGATCATCTGTATCTTTAGTAATCAACAATGAATCCATGTCTGATTGAATTCTTCTGTCTTACTAATTAAATATGATTCCTTCTTCTTCAGCATGTGTAGGCTGAGGTCACTTTCACTAGTTAATTCTGACAACCAAAGCAATGTGGGGCTGCTTCCTTTGTGTTTAGGGATTTTAATTCCTCTTTGCAATAATCAGTGACTGATGGAAGCCCTAGTGTTTTGTGAAGGCATGCCAAATGACATGTGCTCCCTTTTGAACATGAAACAGTTATAGAGTAGAAATATGAATTTTCACATTAGAGACACACTAACTCTCTGGTTAGGATTTACTTGATCTGGGATCTTGGCTGTAAGAAATGCAACACTGCACACATGGCCTGCCCAAGTTGTCAGCTGTCATGGCATTGGCCCAGAGCCCTATACTTGGCAGGTCTCCACCCTCTCACCTCCAGCTGACAATGCAAATACAGGCAAACGATGTGTAGCCACTGGACAGCTCTCTATACACTCATATAATTCCATATGAATAAGAAAACTTGGCTGTGATGTTTATAAATTATCAAAAGTATAGTTCTTTTCACACTTACAGTTTGCTGTTTTGACAGTGGAGTCATTTTGTCATTTAAACCATAAACTAGTCCTCACTATCAAGTTCCTACTATCATAGGCATTTTTTTTTTTACTACGCAGCCTGCCATCAAAGTGCTCTGCATGGCATTAACAGTAACTAATGCACCAGGCAATGGAAAGAGGGCAGATATTGTTTTTTATGGCCTGACCTTTGAGGCATTATTATTTTTTTGATGAATAACTGTTTACTCTGAATGCGGGCATTAAACAAGTTTCCCCAAGGTTTGCAGTCATTCCCCCTGACACAAATGGCAAAACAAAAACATCTCATCCTGTTCGGGGGCAAAGTGAAGCGAGCTGTCAGTGGATATGGAAAGTCTGTTTTAGTGGACTGGAGAGTGGTGTTAAATAGGTGGCAACCAGTTCATTAGGATGCCTTTCAGAGCATGAAAAATGACCTTTTCCCTTGTAATTGTAGCCTGAGTTCACAGATAGTTGACTGGAACCAGAGCATACTGTATGTTGACAAGGATCACTGGAAATAATTAGCGTTGCAGCGCACAAGTCAGTCAGTGAGCAGTCCTCACTTACCAATTTTTTTTTACACTTTCTTGCTTAAATGCAGGCTGATTTTATTATCACTGACATGTATGCTGGAGAAATAAGAAATGAATAGATTTATCAGGATAATTGAGTCATTAAATCATGACAATTATTTTATAGAATAATTAAACATAATATAATGTTTCCGGTGTAGAAAAAAAAACAGTACTCTGCTCTACAAGGTATTTATTCACAAATCCCTGCAAGCACTCTGGTTAAATTTGAATACTATCTAGAAAATTGTTCAACATGCAGCTTAAATCAAAAAGTGTGTCAGTGTATTTACTGTATCAACATAATAAGATTTTGTTTTAATCAGTGAAATATAAAAAAATATTGATTTGATCTAATACCCCCCTTAGCATTACCTTACCTTAGCATTATTTAATTACATTGTTGATACCCATTTGCACTTAAGCAATGAGCTCTTGTCCAAGCAAAGCCTCATTTGTCAAACTGGTTACCTCAATAAGATGAGGAGCTTCACCTGTTATTTGTTGGGGTGGGAGGAAGACCTGATGTGTTTTATTTTTGAGTGAAATTGTGATGTGAAACCATTTTTCCAATTGATAAATAGATAGATATTACAAAGCATGTAAGATAATATTGATACACCAATGTGTTTTGACATTTTGCAGAGAAATTTCATACCTTTGTTTGTTGAGTAATATCAATATCAGTAATATATTTTATTGATTAATATTACTTTGAAATTTGCAGCATTTATTTTGAATTGTTGTAATCCAATCTCCAGTCGTTGGTTGGTGGTACACATTCAGACATTTGAGTTCTGGCTTTGAGTTACATCAATTGTTATCATGTTAGTCACTGGGAGAGTAAAATTTGTCCATGTTGCAGGGGCCATGCTTTGTGTAAGTAACTCTGGATATAACAATACTATGGTCATTAATACTAAAATAAAACTTTAGAAAATGGAATATTAATTTTTAAATAGTCATGATATATCACATTTCTGAAAGTATTGAGATATATCCTAATGTGTCATATTGTTACCCCTGTATTGCAGTTCATTTGCCAAATTCTAGCCAGTACATAACCCCTATAAATTACACACAAAAAAAATATTTTTAAGATGTGTGTTGGCAAGAAAATTCTGTTCAAACAGATGTCAGTTTAACCTGGAAAAATATGACAAGAACAGACCTTAATACCCTTTTACACTTCTCCTTTTCCATCTTAAACCACAACATCATTTTCATGTTGTGGTCATTCTATGGAATTTTAACACAGAACATTATATATTAGGGCCAAAACCTGTACTCACAACCACATAAAGCACTCTATCTTTACATTGTCTTTAAGTCCAGAGCCAGGAAGCACAAGATTGTGCAAATCACCTAAATACTGTATGAGAGTTTCTGTCTCAGAAATAATAGCACCTACCTCTTTATCTGCTCCTTTAATACTACACAGCTGGACAGCCCTGCTGTGGACCCAAGCTCGCAATTAAGCATACTCATTTGTATGTACTCCTATGTAAGTACATGCAGAGATGCTCTGAGTACGCACTGAGTTGTTCTTGCACTGAGAAGAGTTGGCATAAATTGGATCACCAAACATACCTATTACTATAAATGAGTATTTTTTCTAACTCATGAAGTTCAGATTTATATGAAATAAATGTGTGTTCATATATATATATATATATATATATATATATATATATATATATATATATATATATATATACACACACACACACACACACACATATATATATATATATATATGTATATATATATATATTTATATACACATATGTGTGCGACTAATTCAGGGCAGCTGTGACATAAAGCATACATTAAGTGGGCTATATAGCCCACTTAATGTATGCTTTATGCCACAACTGCCCTGAATTAACAGCATTGGTAATGGGTGTCATTTTTATTTGGTATAACAAGTGGTCCTGGTAATTCTGTAACATTTTATGTATCCAGAGTTAAAGCATGCCTGACTTTTTTTTTCCAAACATAATATTAGCTTTTTTTGTAATCGTGGGTACTTTTACAGTTTTTTTGTAAATCATATGATCACTGATGTACCAGGTTACTGTAATCAACTAAACTGAAAGAGCATACATGTTTATCTTTTCAAAATTCTCCATGTAATCTGACAACTAGAACATCAGAAATATGTTAGTCAATATTTTTATGAACATCATAAGGTTAGCAGCATATGTTACCATTTTCAGTTAAAGTCATAGAAAGAATAAAGCATACAGATAAGTTACAGTTTTGCATCTCTCTTTTTTTTTTTAAAACTTGTTCAGTCATCAGAATTTTCCCTCCTACTTTCTGGTGTTTTGATAAGGCAGATGTGGTTGAAGAAAGCAAATATTTATGGTATCTGCAAATGTGATGCACATCTGTCAAACAGCCCAAGGGTGAACACCAGCACATAACATGGCAACAAATGCTGATCCGGGACTTGGCTGCGGCAAAATAAAATATGGCTGAAGTTTTCATTAAGGTGCTATTGATTAGCTTTTCCTTGCAATGAATTATGGACAACATTAAATAAAAGGGAAAATATTTTTATGACTTTGCTTAGGGCATGCCAGATTCCCCCTTTTGCCTCTTGTATGCTCGCCCTGACAGGCATTTTTTTTTTTAATTCTTGTGGCCTTAGTGAGATGTAGAACAACTAAAAGAAAAAAAAGGGTAATTTACTTTGACTGCCTCAACCATTTCCTCAAGTGTAAAATAATTGGGAATACAGACTGTCTGGGATTCAAGGATTTAAATCTTTCAATCAAAGGAAGGAAGTTTTTAGACATCCTCACTAAAGTAACAGGTTTTTCCAAAACAAAGAGAGACTTGGGCAACTATTATTTCACCTACAGATTTACAAACTAATTGGTCCTTAATATTTTTTCATTTTAACAACACAAGTGTTACACAAATGTTAAAAACTGAGCAGATACTCCCCAAATGCATGGGGAGTGAGACGAGTGAGACCATATTTAAAAACGTTTGTGTTGAATTGTAAAAGCTTGAGTGTCACAGTGCTGTGCCGGAAAGACCCATTTGAGGAAGAGAGAGAGAGAAAAGACATCTTTTCAGCTTTTTCTTGCTTTACCTGGTTGTATTGCAGAGTTTTCCTTAATCTGTGTTGTTCTGTGGTTGTAATTCAGAGACAGAGAGAGAGAGAGACAGAGAGAGAGAGAGAGAGGGAGAGACAGAGACAGAGAGAGAGAGAGAGACAGAGAGAGAGAGAGAGAGAGAGAGACAGAGAGAGAGAGATACAGAGAGACAGACAGAGAGAGAGATACAGAGAGAGAGACAGAGAGACAGAGAGGGAGAGAGAGAGAGAGAGAGAAAGAGAGAGAGAGAGACATAGAAGCTTCAGCCAGGAATGTGAATGTATGTGTGTGTGCTTTTCCATCTGTGATGGTTTTCACAGCAAGACATAAATAGACAGATTTTTGAGGTTTCATTAAGTATTTCTTAGCAACACATAAATTAATATCTTACAGATGACATTATATCTAATATGATATATTGTAGTATTTCTTTAACAGGCAGAGTTATTTTCCAGTGAAGATAATTTGACTGTTTACTAATGACATGTTCTTTGAAGTATGTAGCCAGGGTGAAATTCTTAATTTAACCACTTTAAAAAAGACATTCTTGGAAGGGATGAGTCCAAGAATGTCCAGTATCTGACATGCCAATACTTCCAAATAAATTTTTCGAACTGATGCAGATTAGCTTTGCAGCATATGAGAAAAATATGTGCACATATGCAAAACCTCTTCTTCGGTGTTGCAATAACAATATAGTTTGTGATTATTTCACAAAAGATAAAGCGTTCATATAAGTTATATATTGCAGTGTCTTAGCCTGTCCTTTTCTTCATGTTTTAGAGGTGCTTAACAGCAAAATATCGCCATGTACTCCTTGCTGAAACGTGTATCGATATGGATTCTAAAATCAATACAGCAGCTGTTAAATACACCTTGTGTAATGTTTTCAATGGTGCAGTACAAAAAATGGCAGTAGAACCAAAAACATTACATACTCTACATTTTAAATCACTTATTTGAGGACCTGAAATTTAAGTGTCTTGATTGTAAATCCTCCAAACCTTGTTCTTGTTCTTTTTGTACTTGCAAAGAAGAAAAAAAGTTTTTGTTAAAGGCGTGGTCAATGTCCACAATTTACATGTATCATGATACATGTGGTATAGGGATACGCGTTGTACCATGAGGTTGTTGAAAATACCCAGCCCTAGTGTTGACATCGATAAACTGTTAAGCATAATATTCTTTGTATATCAGACCTTAAAATGAAGATGAAAGTAAAACTAATGAAGACATTTTGTCTTGCTATATAATTCTTGAGTTCTCATGTGTGCCAAATCACCTTATTTTTTAGAATCTGCAGAGGGCCTAAAAGAGGACTGTGGGCCACAGTTGGTCCCCGGGCCATACTTTGGACATCTCTGCTCTATACATTTATACTGCACTGTTGGAGGATAGGGTTTTCATAGCTACCCCCCTGCCCCCCCCAACTATTGTAAAACCAGTTCTCAAGACGTTAATTACAAGTATTGAAATTTTGAACCTCTGTCTTTGTTGGTCAGGCAGGATGCACACCCAATAAACATATTTTGTTTGGTGGCCTTCTCTATAAATATATACCATGCCCCTGCTTTATGTGTTTCTTGTTTGATGGCTGTCAAACTGTGGTTAAAGGGGGTCAAAGTTTTAAAATTTAGAGTGTGGACTCTTGTTTGTCTCCATAGATTGTTAACTTGGGAAATCTAGGAACTTATTTTTCTTTCTTTTTTTGCGAGCGCACCCTGAATGAAACATTCAAATCCCCTCTGTGCACACAGTCCTGGCATTAGGTTTGACTTCATTGGAATGTTCTGACTGTTGGTGTTGAGCACTTTTATTAGAATTATTACATCTCTCTATGGTATAAGATAGTTTAACATCTGTGCTGCTTTGTATTCTTGAACACATTTTGTCTTCCTGTATATGAATTGTGTGTTCTCTTAAGGTTAAGTTGCGAGGCTAGTTTGATTACCTGGAACAATTCTTTATTCTGAATCGTTACAAAGGAAGTGCCATGAAGCTAATGCTGATTTTCATGTTCAAAGTGTGTTAACACGTAAGCACTCTGTCCAAATGTTTTGTCATATTCTTAACCATTTACATACCAGTTAAAAAGGATGGACATTTTTTAGCGGTATCAGCTGAAACAGTTATGACTTTTTATTCAGTAACCATGCCAACTATTTGGCCAGCTTCAACTTGGCCAAGTGAAATGGCACATGTAGTTACTAGGCATTTGAGGTATGTCTATAATCATTCATTCCATGCACACTATGTTGCGCATCACCAAATGGCAGACTCTGGTCCAAGTCCAGACCACATTACTTTTTAGTTCAGACCCAGACCCAGGCTGATTTATTTGTTTTTTGGTATAGATAGCCCCTTCTTGCGGTGCTGTTTAACTCCATGTAATACAGTGTCTTTAGCATTTACCATGGCTGCATTTGCTGCATAAAGATCATACACTGATGAATTAGTCTGAAAGTATCTCACATGACACTTCTCAGCCAATCATGGACCCAAGTCAGCATGGGCAACCAAGGAGGAGATGTGAGTAGGGAGAGAAAAGACACAAGGAAATGTCAGAAGCAGCAGATGAGATAAACAGAGGACAGAGGAAGACGAGCCTTTAATTGGGAAAAGACAGACTTTTATGTGTTTGTTTTCCTTGCCAGCAGTTTAAACTAGACTGCTTTGTCTGTTTTTTTATATGCTCAGGATGGTTAAATGCATTCATGCAAGACAAAACATACGTATCTACAGTGTTTACACCAACTTCAATCTTTCCACAGATGCAAGAAAACAAAAAAATTGTGAGCCCAATATAAGTGACTTATCAGCTATTCTAAATCATCATTATTTACTGAACAGCGTCTCAACAGTGATCCTTGTCTCCCTTTGTCAGCAATGAGCATTATAATTGAAGACCCCTGCACTATCTTTGGTTCAAGAAACAGAGGACTATAAAAGTGTCATTGGCATTTGTGTCATTAAAAATATAAACCTTCAAATTGCTTTTAGAGCAAAGCTGCTGCACTGTATTCCCATTGTAACATAGTTGTAAGGGCACTTCAGTTGTCAGTACTCTGGTGTTGCATTCTTTTGCAGGTAGCAAATTCAAAATCACAAACATCCATACACAACTGTCCTTTTTGAAGCACTAAAAGTAGTTCTTTAGGGGGGAAGAGTGAAAAACCTGTGAACTGAGAGCATTCTTAAGAAATTACACAGAGGTGTAAAATACCTTAACTTAAGTAAGCTCTACATAGTACACTGGTGAGCTATTTTCTTTAGAGCTGATCAGCCATTTCAATCAATATGTACTTTCTAGCTGACCTCTGAACAGTGAGTGTTTCCTACTTTTATTGTTAGGTTTATGTCTGAGCTTATATGTTGTATAAATCATGCAGTGAAACATGAAGCTTCTATTTGATCTTAGCTATTTGCTGAGTGTGGAATATGTTTGGCCTGACAATGGGCAAGTATCTGCAATGTGATTATTTAAACAAGAAAGTAGTGACTGTTACTCACCACTTGCAGCTTTCTAAAAGTAACATGAGTGATAATTTATGGTACAAAACCCAGAATTTACATTTGGAAAAAAAAGGTATGTAACTTTTTTTTTTATGACATATTGAACTAATGGAACTAACTAAACTAATATTGGTACTATGTCCATTCATGTTCAATGCGCATGTTTGAATTGCTGTATTTTCGGTTTGGAGTAAGAATAGCTTTATTGCCTATTTCTTGCAACATTTACTCTGCTCTGTCGGTGTACAAGGATGTGGACATCCTGCTGTAAAATGGGAATGTTCTGAAGTTGGGCCAAAATATCATCCTACTACTGTGTGAGAAAAGGCAGAAATTAGAGGATGCATCCGACCTGTCAGTAGTGATGAAGATAGTTCAAGATTTGAAATACCTAAAAATAATAATTAATAATCATTAAAAGTTTTAAATAATTTTAACTAGTCTTTACGGCTGTCCAGTCTTGTGGGTCCTTTGACTGTATATACTTGTATTGAACCACTGTTACCAAACACAAATCAGGTCTTTCAGGGACGTGGACATCAACTTCAAATATGTACATAAGCCCTTAAGCTGAAATGCTTTCAACTGTTGGCTTGGACAAAGACCTCTGGTAAGTCAATAACAGATTCATAACACAGTGGCCTCTGCTGCTGGAAAAAAAAACCCTCATCAGTTGGCAGAGCCAGAAATTTTTCATTGGGGTGGCAATAAGTGAAATGTCTTAGATGACTGTTTTTATTATTATAATTGTTACTGTAGTAGTTGTTTTCGTGTATTAATTGTTTTCGTGTGGCCTTGTAAGAGTAGACCTGTCACCATCTCCTATGAATTAGATTAACAGGAAATCTCCACAAATGCAAATATTAATAAACCTATATCAGCCTGTTCCTACTGTCCTAGATTGATACACTAAATTTTTCTCTTTTAGTGTCTTGTTTTCCCAAGAACAAAATTCATGTCAATCATGAAGTCAGAATAAATGTTTACATTTACTTATCTATAAAACATAGTGTACTTTAGTAGAAAACAACAACAACAACAACAAAGAAGTCACTGCTGTGGTGTGATTGGCTAACAGGTGGATTTCTGTATGCCTCACTTTTTTTTAACTTAAAAATGTTCTGGTGGTTGTTTAGGAAGCTGTTGGGGGCTTGATGATCTCTTAATGTCAAGTATGATGACAAATTTGTCAAACAAGGTAAATTCTGGGTGTGACTCTGTCCTGTTGCTGAGCTGTGGCTCTTGCAGCTCTATCCTAATAAACAATCACCATCTTAACAGTCATGATATGTCGTGATATTCCGTGTTTACATTGAATTCCACGTTTAATGTCTAATTCCGTGATTCTGTCCGTGATTCCGTGATCGCTGATTTTATAGGGTCCTACACCATATCCCAAGTCAAAGTTTATCATAGGAAAACCCCATTTTTTATCCTCAGGTGGCGAGATACATCAATATCCCCAGAGAACTACTAATATTTACTTGTTACAGCACAACAGAGTACAATCAAATATGGATGTTTGTCCGCTTAGGGCCTCTGTACACTGAAGACATACAGTATTTGTCACATTTTTAACTGATTTATACACCGTCCACTGAGAACAGCTCTGAAACCCACTTTTGGGCCTCGACCCACAGGTTGGGAACCACTGCACTCTTAGACTGCATTTTGAGACAGCTTGGTCCTTTACAGATTGTCCTTATATTATAGAGAATAAGTGATGCAGGATACCGGATGAATTTATCATTTAGAAAAGAAGTGCATGATTGAAAACAGTGGGTCAGAGCTGGACTGCTCAGGAATGTTGAGTTTTAATTAACCAAGAGGCTCAGTCTTACTTTTTTAAGTCTTTATGTTCACTAAAACTGTGCACATGAGCCAACAAGACACTGTTTAAATAACAAAAATCACAAAGTGAAGTGACTGATAATCCGTCACTGTACCCTGCACTGCCCGTCTTTATGTTCACTGGCACACGGTGGAGCAAGCGAACAAAGACGCTGACCGATTCAAAAGTTATTCAGATAAAATGTTCACGTGCACATGGGTTGAATGTTCTGCTTTGTCAAATTATCCCGCAGCCGTGGGGTGGCCAGTGGGGTGGCCATGGCCACCATGGGCCACCACGTAGCACCGCCACTGCCCCTCATCAACTCACAACTACCATGAAAAGCACACCCAGACCTCTTCAACCGTCTTAATTATAATTTATCTTTAAATCCTTGCTAAAATCACTAGAACGACCTTAATAAACAACTAAATGAGCCTTAGCAAGTAGTTATAACAAATACATTATTATTTGTTCAGATTCAGCTCAGAAAAATTACAGTTAGAGAAATAAATAAATGTCATTGTAATATCTGTAAAACTAATTGCAAGAAAAACAATTTAAAAAACTTGACAAAATTGCTGTTGTTTGGAAGTGCTTTTTTAGCATTATAAAATGGATACTACATCTTTTAACTAGAGTAAAAAAAGTGCTTGGAGGTGTCTTTACTTTTTGTTATAGATCATAAACGGCATCAAGAAAATATATTAAAATAGCTCAGTAAAAAAGTAAAAAAATAACTTTTTCTCCTTAACAACCCTTTGCTGTCTCTATTAATTTACCTGATCTGCCTCAGAGTGGAAATAGAAATGAATTAAAGCACTTAAATGGCCATGGTTGTCAGAACCAGTCCAAAAACCTTGACCAAAGGTCAAGGTCTTTGGGCTGACTGTATTGTTGCATCCTTACAGTAGGCATTTCTTCTTGTCAGACCGGTAAGCTGTAGTCCAATGGTTTGAATATGTTATTAAACACAGGGCTATTAAATAGTTTTACTAGTGAGAAGGCATCAAAGTCCAACTTTGGCTGTTCATTTAGTTGCCACCTCATGACAGTCAAATAATGACAAGTGTGTTGGAAAGCTATGTTTCAAAATAAATAGAAAATGCTGTGGATGTGACAGCACTTTACAAAAAGAATGCCTTGACTTCTACCTGCTCTTCAGTGTTGGGACTGCAGACACTTAGTGTGCCAGGTGTTTTGCCAAAGATTTTTCCACAAGACAAATGGAAAAGTGCCATATCCTTTAAACATCCCATTAATGCGTCTTATGAGCATCATCACAACTGAGCAGCAAAAGCTCCGTTTTATTACAGTTTCTTGTCTTTGTCTGGCATAGCTTCCAGTTTACGTTTTCAGGTAATTATAGCACTGTGCACACAAGAGTGGCATAAATTAGCACTTTGGGGGAAGAATCAGTTGGCTGGATGCCCATCACTGACTGTACGGCATGGACATGATAAACACACAAGCACACAAAATGCTTGTAAAAGGCACCTGAAGTCAGCTGCAACATTTAATGGAAAATTTTATGTGTTGGGTCTGTATGACTTTTATTCAAGACAGTTTTTCCTGAAATGTTGACAGCTTAGTCATGTTTTCACTTTAAAGTTTATGCAACAAAACAAGTTATTGTGTGTTTTTTTAAGCAACAGGTGATCCCTGAAGTGATATAGAACAAGGATTTATGGACATTATAAAATAAGTTCTATATTTGATTAATTTTTATATCTGAAATCATAAAGTTATTTTGGAACACTAAACAGAAAAAGAAACTCATTTGTAGGACTGAGCAGGTCAAGTGGCAATCTCAGTGTTAAAATAATGAATCCAGTGTTCAATGTAAAATACTGCAGTTTCTCAAGTATCCACTTGAAGCTGAACACCAGGAGTCACATACTCCCTGTCAAAATACTCAGTTTAACAGCAGAAATCAACATATTTGCAGTCTGGTTCAAAAATGGTTTTGGTTGGAATAGTTGGTGTCCTTATGGGCACACACCTTATGGGGTTGTATTACCAGTATGACCACAAGCCTGCGTAGTGTTGCTGTTTGTCAGTGAGTTTAAGAGGTGCAACAGTTGAGCTGAATGTCACCAAGCGGATCAGAGTTAGGTTGTGCCCTTAATCACAAACTCTTGGTACTTAGTTTAATGTAGTGGACTGTATTGTGCACGATTAAAATAGACAATTCAGACTCTACTCTGGCCACTGGCACTGACCTCGTCACTTTTGCAGAACTGCAAATAGATAACCTTACATGCTAGATAGACAGTTCAGTATGTACTGGACAAGACAGATTTTTACAAGTTCATCCTTCCTCTACAAAAATTAGTAATGGCATATATATTCATTCATGAGTTTCATCACTAGGAGGCTAATCCTCTCCACTTTGGTATTGCAACACTGTGCTAGCAACTGCTAACAGAGTTAGCAGTGATGTGATGTGAGACTACCTGTTGTCCATCACTGCTGTTTTCTTCGATAAAATGTAAAGCTTGTTGCAAAGCACTGACCTGACTTTTCTTTTGGTTATCATATGTCTGTCAAAATAACTGCAGAAATCTCCTCTGATGTTTCCATAGAGGTCCCAGATGTCTCAGTGTGCCTGTGCTGGACGTTTCCTTAACTGTTGAAGCATTGTTGTTGTTGCAGCAGTCTGTCTCTGTTGTACAATGCTGAAGTTATGGTCAGTGAAGAGTTATCTTTGTGTACCTTGTGTACTAGTCTTGAAATGTTGATTGGACATAAAACTTTACATAAGATGAAATAATGTAACATAAAACAATGTGCGTGAATGATGAAACATTATTTGAGAAAGGATATCACAAAATGAGAACTCAAGTATTGGGACATGGGTACCCAACCCTAATGTAATTTCAGGCCCAAAAATAAGACTGCTCGACATTTCTGTGCACTGTATTCATGTAGGGATGTTTTTTGTCAGTCTGTCTTGTAGAAGAGCAGCTGGACATCATTTTTATCTTGTGAAACCCTGGATGGAAATGCATTATGGTCTACTTTGCTGGTGGAAGTGACCGTCCTTTGTTTACTTCTTATTACAATGCATTGTGCGATAAAACGAGTGTCATAAACAGGGAGAGATTTTCGGATACAGTCTCTGTTTGAGATCTTGTTTTAAACATGATGACCTCTGAGGATTGGCTTTCAAAGCCCCCTGCAGTAACTACATTATTGGCTGATATCAATCAGACTGTGTTCTTTATTTTCTTTAGTCTGTGATTGTTACAGATGCTCCCAAAACAGGCTCTGGGTCAGATCATGTTTCATCTTTTGTGTTTTTACATCTTTTTAAACAGTTAACTTACTCCCATGGATACATCCTCTGCTTTTACTTGGATGTCAGGGCAAAAAAATACAATCATTCAAGACTGAGTGGCTTTTCTTATAAAGAGCAAAGTCAGCGTTTGGACCTTGCCTGTGCACATGCTTTATGTGTGAGGAATCATGTGTGAGGTTTGATGTGGTCTGAAGTTTGCCTTTCATAGATGCCATGAAAGAGACCTAATGGCTGTGCTGTACGCTCTGACAGCTGAAGCTCATGATAACGACTGCAGGATAGAGAGCAGTGATTCCTCCTTATTACATGTGGAATTTCCTCCCAGCTGATTCAAGTATCAGCATATTGCTGCCATATTCCTTTCCGCAAGAGTCCAAAGTATTAATATTGCGTAGAGTAAAGAGGTTGGATGAGAGGTTATCACAGTGACTTGCTTTGTTTAAGCTTTGACATCCCGCCATTTACCTTGTAAGCTCTCTTGAGCAGAAAAATTAAACAATTTGTAATTTTCACAGAAGGAACTATCTTGCAAGCAAATAGCAAAAATAAATATGAGACCTGCATGATAATATACACCTTCTTTTTATGTACATACTGTGTGTGTATACATGAATCCATACATGCATGGAAACACTGTATGTAGCGTGAATACAGTGTGATCATGTGGTAGAAAAATAACAATAAGTAATCTCATGTCATTTAGCTGTTCTATGCAAAGTTAATGTAATCCTCTAATGTTTAGTGTAACACATCAATCATGCAAAAATCTATTGTTGCATTAGCCTTGAAAGAACAATAATAATAAAAATGCTATAATGGTTTTAGCTTCCTTTCCATAAATCATGCTCAGGGGCTGGGGAGGGGGGCATCTTAACTTGCCACTTCAGCTCGTCTGGGCCATCCGAGGGATGCTGAATACTGATATGATATCGAACAATAACAGGAGCCACACTTGGTCACTTTCAATCTGAAGTGGTTTGAAATACTGCATCACACAGTCAGTGGCTGCTTCGAACAGTAGTTGACCCAACACCCTCTGCAATGACATAAAGCAGTTTTCTGTTCAATAGCCACTCAGCGGGTGACTGTAAATCAGCAGTAAATGCATAAAAACAGAGCAAAGTGGAAGATTTACTGCTTTACCACAATTCTTGTTAAACAAATATTAAAACAACACCCAAACCAGCTGAAACACCATTTATCAGGCATGCTCATCTCAGTTTTGGGCTGGTGGGGGAAGCTGCATACCTGTTATGTACATGAAGAATTGGTCATTGGTCATTAGCACTGCCTTCACTTTTTCATTATATTATAATATGGAAAACAAAATTGTCCCTCCACCACTTCTCCCCCGTCCAGCAGGGTATACTCCCTGCTGAGAGGAGCAAGTGTAATGGCCCTTTTCCACCAGCCCGCCTTGGCCCTACTCTACTCTTCTGTACTCGGCTCTACCCGGTTTGCGTTGCGTTTCCACCGGCACAGTACCTCCTAAAACAAACCAGTTTTAGTACCTACTCTGCTTTGGTTCTAAGCGAGCTGAGTCGATACTAAAAGGTGACGTCGACCGACTGCCGGATACTGATTGGTCAGAGAATGTCGTCACCGATGGGTAATGAGCATGACGCCCAAAACAGGATTGCAGTACATTTGTCACTTTATGGCAATAACTTGCTGCCATCACATTGTTAAACACAGGACTTTATCATTGCAAGCTAGCTAACAAGCTAGCGGTAGCTTCCATTAGCTTACCCTCATACGTCTTTTCTTTGCAGCCCGATTGCTCTTGTCCTCGGCTTCAAACTGTTGTATAGCTTCCAAAACTCTCTTGTACTTCTCAAGGGTATTTCTTCCGCCTGCAGCCTTCTTCTGCTTTCCTCTTTCATTTGGTTTATAACAAAAAGCCACAGATCGAGCATCAAGTATACTATTGCCTCCAAGTCCTCCATTGTTTTGATTTTTGCGTCGCGCTCAAAATGACATGAACACAGTGTCGCCCAGCTGTTTCACGGTGACCCCGCCCCTGCTGGGTAGGGAACCGGGCTGGTGGAAAAGTAGCACAATGCGAGTAGAGTAGAGCCGGGTAGAGTCGGGGAAAGCCGAGCCGGGTAGAGTAGGGCTAATGGAAAAGGGCCATAAATGACCATGTCAACTGGACACGCTGGTACTATCCTGATAATGTCATGGTTGCATGTGTGAAAAGGGCGTAATTTAACTTAAGTTCATAACACTTTAAAAATCATCAAGGGCAGTAATCATAAGCTTTGCGCATGATTTTTTTTCATGTTTTTGACCAATAATTTTTGGTGCTAATATTGATTTATTATTATGCCCATCTCCAATTTAAAGTGAATAAGCAGTCTCAATTGCTTTTATCTGTGATAGAAATTCTTTTAGCTTCTTATCAAAATAGTTGGGTGGCTTGGTCAACAATCTCTGATGTATGCTCTTAATGGCCTGCATTTATCAAGCTGAGGTAAAAACCTGCACAAATATGGGTATAGAAATAATCTTACAGCAACTCCAACGTGTGATTCATCCAACATGTGAATTTGGCCAGTCCCAAAGGACAAACAAACAACTTTTGATAAATGTGGTGGCTGAAAACCATCATCATTTTAATAATACACTCCTAAATATTCTCAAGAAAGCCTAATCTTTATGACATGTATTATGGTGAAGGGAGAGGAAACATCTCCGAGCAGTAGACAAACATCGTCACCACTACAACAGAAAAAAAGAAAGAAGTTAAGAAAAAAATATTGTTTGGCAGCCTGAAAAAAGGAATGAACACAGAAACACCAGGTCTGCAAAGAAATACTCTAAATTAGTTTCTGTTAGAAGAGAAATATTTTTAAATGAGAAAGTTGTACTTACTGCTGAGCAAATCAGTATTATATTATTATTTTGAATCTTTAGGAATATTGATACCTAAAGGTTTAACAAAGGCATATAGGAAAGATGTAGTTTATTATTATTAGAGCCATGGAGGTGTGTGATAAGATGATCTGGATTGCAAAGAACTAGAATGTATCAGTAGTCAGCCAAAGCAGAGAGATCTTAGGATCTTTTATGGGCTCATTCTTTCTGCTGTAGTTCTGTGCTCTTCCTCAGAGGAGCGGGGCTCACTCTGACAATGAAACTGAAACTTCAGATTTTTTTTCAGGTTTTATGGAACTGCTTTAGATTTTTCCAAACATGCAGGACACAAAAATGTTTATTTGCACAATCTGCACAAAAAAGTTTAGATGTGTAACAGCAGCACAGCGGACATTTACACACAGACAGACAGAAACCTAAACAGACAGAAAGCATCAGAAACACTGTTTTCAGCAGAAGCAGTGCTGATGTTATATTAACAGGTTTATATTGTATTAAGAGGTTTATTTGTGTCACAAATAAACCCGTTATGGATGTTAAAATGAGTTTTGTACTCTTTATTACACATTCAATTGCAGAAAATCTGAATATACATACAAATTTTAATACTGTATAGTCTCTGTGCAAGTTACAGATTCATAAATTCAGTAGGGCTAAATTAGTGAGAAAATATTTAATATTTTCAGGTCTGCATGCTTTCAAATTAATGTATTTATCATTGACTTAAATTTGTGTGATTATCACCAAAATAGAGAACCAAAATCAAAAAAAGAGAACATAATACTAAATCATAATCCTACAACTGTGCCCAAGATAGTTAAATTTGTTCAGTAGAGTTGTTCAGTATACAATGAATTATAGTTTCATTCTTCTTTATGGTAAGCCTTCACACCCCAATGGTTCCAATTGTAAAATGGCAAATATTTAAATACACCATGCGATGAAAATGCAGTTGCTGAAGACAAGTCAGAGTTTAAATAGATATCTTTTAATTTATATTCTAGGTTTACTATTTGTGTGTTTTAAGTAATAATAATGAATATAATTTTGGATGTAGTTGGTTATTTACAAATTAGTGTTAACCCTGAGAACAAAAAGAACCAAGATTAAAACAAGATCTTGAGACCATTGCCATTGAATAGAAACAAAAAAATTGAAACTTGTGCTCCTCACAGTCATTTAAAAAGTGATGCTTTTGGCAGGAGATTTTCAGAGCTGGAGTGTATTATAAAATTTATTTTAAATGTCATATCTCATTTAATTATTTAGCTTTAAGTCTTTGCGGTCTAAGAAGGCACAAGTATGATATAAAAGTTCACCTTCTTGCAGACAGATGTTATACCCTGCTGCTGGAAACTGAAACCTTGCATACTCAAGTTCAGACCTGGTGTGGGATTTCACCCTATTCTGTGCCCACACCTAATACCAATCATATCAATCAATGCATGAAAATTATGGTGCATCAATTTTTTTGGTTGGAAGTAGCACAATTTTTGTAATGACAACACAAACTTGAGGATTAAGACTCTGGCAAATTGTGCCTAAAGTCTTAAGTTAAGTGTCTGCCAGCATTTGGTTAAGTGTAAATATCATTTATGTATATGTGGAGCACAAGTTTAGATAACAATTTAAGATAAATGTTAAAGTATAATAATGTAAAAGTATGCACACAATCATGTAGCCAAACATATATAGAAGGAATGCTGAAGAGCACAGCCTTCAAATTGGATAAGTGGAAGTGCATCTCTAACGTGTGGTTTCAACCTGGGACCTTTACAAGTGCTTGTCAGAGTAGTGCTTAGAGTACTGCCTGAAGAGGCTGTCGATTTCACAGAGTATATTCTCTTCCCAGGAAGTGGGTGGAGAAGATAATTCTACAAAAGAGGAGGAAGAAAAAAGAAAACCAGAGAATTAATAAACCATTTTAGTTGGCATAATCATTCATTTTGAGCCTAAACTGAACAGAGCAACAAAACAAATCTTTTTTGGGGAGAGAATACATGTATTTTAATGCCCTCAAGCAAAACTAATTAAAGACGACACCTCATTTACATAAATAAGCATTATAATTTGCATGCATGCACAAGGGAATAGAGTCAGAAAAGAAAGCAATATTTTGCAGTCTGCTAATTTCATTTTATTCAGGATTTAAGCGTAATAAACATTCATTTTGAGGGGTAAAGGAAAACAATCAAAGGGGAAATTTTAACTATCTCCAAAGATGCAGCAGCCCTCTATTGAAAGGGCTCTTTCCGAGTCACCAGATGACTCCTAATCTGGAGTGGCACTTCCTGGCTCAGCTCCAACACCAACTCCTTGAAAGGTAAAAAATTTTAGAGCCCAATTTATTAGTATGCAGTTCTAGCATCGGGTAGAGAATTAATGGCGGTGACTGATAATGACTGTAATCGTGGCACAAATGGGGTGTTGAAATAGCAAACAACGGGCACAAGGCATGTAATGGGGATTTTATTAATTACCCGAGGTCCCTAGCATGAGCAGTCTCAAGGATTTACTGTGACCATGCCAGCCGGTCGAGGAGGGGTCGGCTAGTCTAATCTGACAATGAAAGGGTCACTACAGAGACTGCTGTCAGAGCAAAAGGGAGTAGTGTTGAATGCTTGCTTCGATGCAGCTTGTATTTCAAATAACAGTGGGTTTGTGTTGACTTGACTCATTTGGTTTAGTTTACTTTGGCCGTGGTGTTTGGGTCATATAAAATCTCAGAATCCACGCGTGTAGTACTAAAATGTTGGAAGAGATGAAGAAGAAGACAAAAAAGAAACAAAAATACTCCAATTCTTTTTCCAGAAATGTAGAAAACAACTCAGATTTATTTCCTCCTGTGTTACACTCCACATGATGAAGCAGCAAAGTTAATGCAGTACTCCCTCTCTTTCTTTGCTGGCCATTAGAAAGAGAAATCAACATATGGTAGCACTGTCAGGTAGGATAGGCCATTCACACATCAACTCATCAACAAGAGAGGATTGATTAAAAGTCCTTTTTATTACTCACTGGATCCTTAATGGACGCTAGACTTTCAAAATGGAAGAAACAATTAGAGTTTTACTGCTTTGTGGGCACTACTGATTTATATAAATCACAGCACGGGTGTAAATTTTCCAATAAAAGACTGAACCACTCCTAGCATACATAATCAACATGTCCTCACACAATCTCTTTGAATTGGTGGGACTCACAGTCACACCAATCAGCAAATGGTGTATGCATGATCAAGTATTTAACTGTTTCTATATGCTTAATGAGTGTTTATACCCTAAAATTAATATCTTAAGGCCAACCAACATGGCCATGAGCACTTATAATTCAGTCTTTAGACAAAAATTAAACTTTTCTTCACTATTGTTCATTTTAGCTTAAATGTGAACACACTACCTACTTTCCCCATGAATCACTTTGATGACATTTTGATTATAAAGCTACAGCAGTACATAAGGGAATACTTTTTTTAAAGTTATGGTAGAAGATTTACATTTCTATTCTATAATATTGATTACAAGGATGCATTAATTTTATCTCACTGAGGCAGGAAGTCACAAAAGGGCTTGGTTAACTTTGCATAGCTCTCCGGAAAAATGGTTGTGATGTTGTCAGTAGAAATATGAGACAAGTGGAGCCACGTGGTGTAAAGCCCATATTAAAAGTGCCACTCCCTGTTATTTTGTTAATAACCTCTGTTTAGAAAAACATTTTTACATAGGGTGGGTACCGAGATGAAAGATTGACACTCCACCCAAAATCGACCTTTGGAGTTTTTGAAGCACTGGCTGCCATATGCTTTAGCAATCATGTAAATGTATTGATTTATTTGCTTAATTGTTTTTTTTTTTTTTTTTTAATTTAGTAGAGTAGCAAGGAGATATTGAGCAGTTTAAGCTAGTTTTTCAATCCTAATGCAGTTTATGATAAAACAATTTAAAAAATAAACACATTGAAAATATAACCTTTTCAAGTGCTTTTTATCTTATAATGCTGGACAAGCAAACAATTTTGACGTGCAAACAACTGTAGTTTATACTTTTGGACAAACACTTAATTGGCTTGATGTCGTATTCAAACACATCATGATGACATTTTTCCTTTCCTCAGATTATCATTTTTCTGAGCTGTCAGTGAACACATCATATATTGGCCAACATCCACTCTTTAAAGCCCATCAAGGATTGTTTTAGTTTGTTTTTAAGCAGCCATCCTGCTGACTTTAACAAGGATTAAAAAAATGGATACATTTTTTTTTAACCAATGGGACTCTCAACAAGGTCAGGGTGTGTTTTTTATGGCTGTTTGGAGCAGATGAGGATAATTTTCTAACTGCAAGGGGCAGTATGTAATGAGTCTGTTGAGGAGTAACCAGGTGAAAGATAAGACATGCTTATTTTGATGCTCAGTGCTGATGTGCTTGGAGTTTTTATTCTCCTTGCAAAACCTGATGAATGTTTGTGCATCAGTGGTTTAAAAAAACACTCAAACATTATTGTTTGTATGAATAAAAAGGGAAATGGTAAAACATAACAAAGGATGAGAGTTAAACAACCTGGCCGTCCCATCCAAGTCCCATCTATGTGTGGGAAACACTACTGTGTGTTTATGTAAGGGCTGAAACGATTCCTCGGATAATCCGGATAATTCGATTACAAAATATCCTCGGGGCCAATTATGTGCCTCGAGGCCTCGTTTAAATCCGGACCACTATACAGCACACAGTGTTTGACACGGACCGTCATTTCTGTGGCGCATTGCGCGTGCGGCTTCCGCTGTTGGCAGCTGAAACGTGTATGTATGGTGCGGACTCTAAAATCATGTAGGGAGAGAAAAGAGAGGGGCAGGAAGAAGAGAGTCCGCAGAGGAAACAGCAGAAAGTATCCCAAGAGTGGGGTCACTGCAAGTTGAAATGAAAAGATACACAGGGCAGTGTGTCTGTTGTCAAACAGAGTTAGCTTAGCATAATAGCACGTCGTCAAAGCTGCAGCACGCAAACAGTAAACATCCAGTCCGTGCATCAAGTCCACAGAGCGGACACTACAGGATAACACTCATGACACATCAGCAGAAGCAGTTAATGTGGTCAATAACTGAGATTAAGTCTAGTAAATAACGTTCTTTGATTATGGCTCTGTGTAAAGGCTGCTTTAGAGCTTTAATCAATGTGATGGCTACTTGCCTTGTATCATGTGTATTTTGTTCACACACTTTTCACATTTAATAACTTTACTTTTAATTTCATTGCAGTGGGTAGAACAGGAAATACTGACAGTGAGTAGAGGAAGCAGGTGTAGGGCATCCTTTCATATATTAAATAAATGTACATTAGCTAGTTGAATTATCTTAGTATCTAAGTATGATATTATTTGGTTCTAGTAATAAAATAAGCCAAATAAGATAATCAATATGGTAATTAGCATTGTTATAGCATTAAAGGCGATAATATAGGAAAATAAGATAAGCATGGATAAAAACAAAATAAAAATAACCAAACTTAAAAAATATTATATGACTCAGAGTAAAAATAAAACTGTAAGAACAATATAAACAAAACAAATTTAAAAGTACAAAAACATTGACACCATTGCACATGGTTAAATATCAGTATCGTTTGATGAGATGTAAGTGGATTAGTGCTCACTGCAGAGACAAGTTATCATTTTAACTAAAGGACCTGTTTATCCATTTAGATTTTTACTGTATGTACAAGTGGTGCATTTTTGAGATATCAGATGTCGAGATTCCTGTCTTCTCTCTGGTATAACAGGACTAATTGGTAAAAGTCCTGTGACGCTCAAAGCACCAAAAATACATTTGAAAAATTCAAAACCAGTGTCTCATTCTAAAAATCAGGACCTGGTTGCTCAAAATAATCTGCAGACCTTGTTCAAAAAAAGAAAAATAAGTTGTTAATTTAAGAGACCTGGCCTATTTTCTGTTTTGTATGTTACTGATGCTTTCAATAAAGCCGAAGAGATTCAGTGTCTTAAATTGCAGTGAACACAATGTACCTGTTATCCGATTTCTCAATTAATCGCCAAAACCCTCGATAGAGTACTCGATTACAAAAAGAATCGGTAGTTGCGGCCCTAGTTTTTTTACTGTCCTTTTTTTGTTTTTACCTCTGTAATGCTTCCATTTCTACCTCCAAGGCTGGCACAGAGGGGGGTCACTTAGTCCCCCTTTTACACCTCCATGACATGTATAATGAAGATGAAAAAACTCAGGGGTTGAGATATCTGCCTTGTCACTCCAAACCTGACTCTTGATTGTAAGTGATTATATTTTCTGATTAAAAACATACAAATAAAAAATGACTCAATAACATTTAACTGAAGTAAACTGAAGTCCAATTTGAGTCAAAATATGCAATATAGGTTGTAAACATGTCCCTAAAAGTACATCATGTAGTTTGAGAGTTTTAGACCATGGCTTCTCTCTGTGTGGTAATCAAGACTGAAATGATTGCTGATGTCTGCACTGTATTTGTATTTTATTCTCATCTCTTTCACTGGATTGGTGTCAGATTTTTGTGCACTTCAGCAGGAGTGTTCCATTTTATTTACCAGGATTTCAGAAAAAAAGACACTTTATTCATTATTAAATATACAGTTTTTTAATCAAGTGCAAAGGAGTCAGGAGAACAGTAGCTGACTGAGGAGTATGTCAAATTGTATAATGTGACATCACTTAAAGTGGCATAGGTGACATTATATGTGGTTGGTTTTCAGATCAACTGAGGCAACAATAATGAAAAAAAAATGCACTTAACCAGACGTCTCCTGACTGCTGCTCATTTTTGCTTGAGGCGAACAGCTTGAGGCTACTTTAACAGCTAAGCATTTTGGGTAATTCATGCTGCAAATTTTTTAACAAGGAACATGAAACAGTGTAATTAAGAAGAAAATAAGACTTTTTTTCCAGCCATTTTAGGAAAAATATCTATTCCCACAATTTGACACAGCATTAAAATGTGAAGCACTGTTGCCTTAAAGGAAAATTGAAATTATTGACAAATGAGTGTGCCGATTTAATAAGGATTTTGTTAGTGTTTATTTGTTTTGAATTTACTGAGAATACTTAAAGACAAGGCATGTCCAAATTCTTATTTTCTTCAGTTATTATTCCAAACAAACATACATGCACTCACAGACACACACACACCTGCACACACACCCACCTACACACACACACACACACACCCCCACTGGAATCAGGTAATTTTATGTTATTTCAGAATAAACCCAAAAGAGTCTTTCTGAAATCACTGGTAAAGGAACAAAGAGGAGGAGGGACAACATGTTCAATGTCTACACTCAGAATTTACCCAAAAACACACGCACTATTACAAAACTCCTTGTAGACAGTGATTCACATCTTTATACATCTCAGTACAAGTCTTTCAAGCTGGCTGTTTTTCTGTCAGCAGGACTAAGGTAAAAAAAAAAAAAAATCATACATAACAAAGTAAGGTGGGACAGCTTGCACATTGCATTTATGGGATGGGTAATGATGAACCTGGATGCCTTTTTGCTCAAGTCACATTGCGTGACAAAGGTGTGTGTGTGTGTTTTACAGTATATTTATCCCGTACTCATGCCCGAGGGCAACTGTTGGTAACATAACCTCAGAAAATCTCACTATTCAGGTTCACCTTTTCTCTTTTTTGTCTAGCACTCACTTTATAGCTTGATGAGCAGTTTTGAAGAACTCTAAAAACTTTGAATGTTTTTAATTTCAAGATATAAGACTAAAGCTCAGTTTTCTTGGGTTATTTTGTACCATAACTTGATGGCCTTTTTGTATACTGCATGACTCCTTTTAAAATGACATTTTGAAGTGTTCACCGACATGGGAGTTTGCCCATGGCTGAAGCTGAGTGAAAACATTGCCAATCAAAAAACAGAAACATTGCAAAAAGGTTTAACAGTTGAAGGTAGAACCTTGCCGTAGCAAACCGTCCAAGGTAACAGCGGTATGAATTAAAGAAGTGTCATTGTGCATGTGTGTTAGACAGACAGAGACAGTTTGCCCACAGCCTGTGCCAAAGAATGGGTATATAATATATAATTCTTTGTAAATGAATACAGGGTTGTGAAAGATGTGATTAATGTCAGAGCCCCCCACCCCCATCAAGACAATTGCCTAAAAAATGATTATCGGTATGTTGACAGGTATAAAATCTTTGCTGTACAAACGTACTATATTGGTTTACCTCATCATAACTGAATATTTACTTTTATAAGCGTGTCATTTATTTAGGTTGCTTTTTTTCTCCTCTGGGATTGAAAATATTGGCAAATCGGGTACTGACAAATATCCCATATTGTGCCTTCCTACTAAATTTGTTATCAGACTAATAACTCCTCTGATAAAGACAGAGCAGGAGTGAGCAGCATGAACTGTTTAAATTAGGGATGCCCTTATCAAGCTTTTTGTTGACAACACCAGTCACCTGTTTGTAGGTATGGGAATTGATAGGATTTTAGTCTTGATCTTTATTCATCTTAGATTTAATAACAAAAAACAAAGTCAAAACAAAGTAATACATGTGTACACCAAACAACTGTACATGCCCATCAAATAAATTAAAAACATGTATACCATCAGTGAATGAATGTGAGAGTGAATGGGTGTGAATGGGTAGATGTGACCTGTGGTGTAAAGCAGCTTTGAGTAGTCAAAGACTAGAAAAGCACTATATAAGCTCAAGTCCATTTACCATGTATGTCAACACAACAAACTAGTTTGAGAAGGGACAGAATGAAGCAGAAAGGTTTACTGATACAAATTCCATTATTGATTCTTCCCTACAAGTCAATTCTTTATTGTTTCACTTATCAATTCCTGTGAAATTTTACATGAATCAAAGTTGGTCTACAAAGGTTTTCAGGGTTAAAAGTGTCAAACATATGGCACTTCTGATGTTAATATTGTTCTGCATAGACAAATGCTGCAGCAAGTTTCTTGTGTTTCCACGCTTGCTTGAAATCACAAAGACACAGGCACCAGTGTGCAATAAGAATCATTCTGTGCAAATGAAGCAACACTTTTGGTGGTTTTGTCTCTGATCTGCAATTTTGACTGCTGTCTTTCTCTATGAGAGCGTGACTTTTTGATTTGTAAGGCATCTGGAACAAAATGTGGGGAATTGATAAAGGAACTGTAAAACAAATTTACTACTGACATTAATTCTTTAACCTATTTGTAATTGATTGTCAGCTGGAATTGTTTTTTGATTCCCATCCCTACCTGTTTGTGAGATCGGCCAATACAGATACTGATCATGCTTCAATTTTTTTTTTTAATGGCTGGTTGAGTGATTTCTCAACAAAGAAGTACAAAAACCTTTTGGAGAGCAATGCAACAAGTATCCCACAATAACTGAATTTACCCTTAGTAAAGCTCTGGCCTTTCCAGGGAGTGATCTTTAATCAAGCCCCATCCTCCTTGGACACCGTTAACAAACTCTCCTGTCATTGTGCTTCTACCCATTTTTAACAGCTGAAAATACCCCTCATGATGACTTGATTGACTTTGAGAAGGAGATTTTTATCTGTTTCTGTGGTTGAACCTGTGAGAAAATATTGGCATTGTTGGATAGTTATTCTAAAATAAGTAAAGAGAAACATCTGTAATTTATCGACTTAATAGTTGTTTTAAACATCCCTGTTGGCACCCACCCTGATTTTTGCAATCAGTGCATCAGTTTTTGTGAGTATCTATGACAGTACTGAGTGTCTATGACACAGTTAACTGGTGTCAACCCAAAGCATAATTTCAAACTATATAGCAGTTGAACACTGACAGTTGTTAGAAAAACTTTAGAAAAACATTAAACTTCTTAAAATACACCGTAAATACATCTGTACTTGTATATATGTTGTATATATGGTCTAAGTTATAAAGACTTCCCTGACAGCAATGAATGAAAACTATTAACGCTAAATAAACTTCTCTTCATCTCAACACAAGTAATAAGGCTTGATGAAACATAGGCTGATCCTTTGGCTTCATGGATGAAACATTCACAGTCACTTAACAGTTAACACACCTCAGCACCTGTGTTTGCTGTTTTATCACCTAAATCAAAATATGCAGTTTTTCAGAACCTTCCCTCATTCACATGTTCTGACAAGGATTTCACAAGTGGCCTGGCCCTAGGTTATGTTTATGGTATAACTATGTGCTTTGGTATTCCCTGTTTTAATTTAAACATTGTTTTTAAGGGAGACAACAGGAGGCAGAGTCTAGTCTCTAAAAACAATATCTGAATTTGAAAGGAAACAACACACAGTAGAAATGAAGTTGCAATAAAGTTGATTGTATGTCATAATTCCACATAACTTATTTCTACCACAACAAAATATTGCTGTTGTGAAATCTTGGAGTTTAAGATTTCATTATGAAATATTATTATTTCATCCACAAATACCGTAAAAAAAATCTCTGTGTGACATATATAGTTACATGCTTTGAAGCTTCTCTGCAGCAATTAGTGCTGTTAACCCCCCCCCCCCCCCCCAAAAAAAAAAAAAAAAAAAAAAGCAGTCATAGAAGAATGGAAAAACAAATTTGAGCTAAATAAAAACATACCCCTTTTACTGAAGAAATAGTCATGCTGCTGAGGCTTTTTGTTTGTGTTTTTATACCTCAGGTACCTGTTTCAAGGGTGTGTACATTTTTTCTAGTTGTGAGGTCATGTGTAAAAAATGTACTGAAAACAGTCTTGCCATAACATATCAAAACCTGCTTTTGCATAGTGATCTAAATATTTCTGAAATATCTGCCTCATCTCAAAAACACCCATTGAATGTTCCTCTCTTGTTTTTTTTTCTTTCTTTGTGTCTTGCCCTGCCTCTGAGGTGAGAGGAGACTTTGAAACCAAAGTTGGCAACATTCCTTGGCAGTGACACACACAAGTATCACCTTATTGCTCACTTTTTGAAAACATGAAAAACACAAAGAGTTGAACCAGATGTTCAGGTTCTGATCGAAGTACAGATTGCGTGCATTGCAAGAAAAGTGTAAGCATAAATCACCCGAATAAATGTTAACAACGTACTGTCAGAATGAAATGTTCCTTTTTCTGCTTAGTTTAAAGCAGTTATTACCTCTGTCAAAGAGGTCACGGGTTCTCAGAAAGAAGCATTTCTGTTTGTGTGGAGAATAATGAAAAAGGTAATCTAATTTTTGTTAAGAGTAAACTGATATAGCATGAATAAAGGAAGATTTTTTTCTTCGATTTGGATTCGACTCAATCAAGAAATAAAAGAACATTTTTAATGTCAAGCAAAAGCTGCACTCTTCTGAAGTCCATCTTGTCATTGTTGTGTGTGCACGGAGCCTCACTGATGAGTTTTCATTCGAATAAATATCATGTAACAAGCCCTTTGACCAAATCCCTGTAACAAATCCTGTATGTTCGAAGTTTTATGTTCAGAGTTTTATGTTTGCGGCTGTCTTTATCATTTTGAAAAAGTTGATTTTTTTTTCAAAAATCCTTGTCTGAATCCTAAAACATCCAACCCAATTCAGAGCACCTTATTTACATCTTTAGCAAGAACAGACTGACCTTTCATTGTATGTAAAATCTAAAGAGGGGCACTGACAAATTTCCCATGTACAAGCTCCAGACTATTTTAGTGTGTTTCAGAGGAGATCCCTCTGAGTTCCAGAGGTGTCTGAGACAGGCGTGTTGCCTCACCTGGTCTTGTGTTTACCTCAGATGGTGGGATTAGGAAGCAGCCATGTGGAAGATATGAATCTAATCCATCATGCCTTTGCTTGGCACTCAGATTCAGTCCTCTGCTGTACTTCCGCTCGCATAAAGGTAGAGCTACGCCCTTTAGGAGTACAGAAATATCAACAGCATTTTGAGACTCTCACATTGTGATACAACAATATTTTGACTGCCATGTGGGCTGCAGTTTTCCTGGTGGAGGGGAGTGACTTTTGGGCTGTACAGGGATCAGTGAGAGGGGGTATTAAGAAAGTTCTTGAGTAAGATATGCAAAATACTGTACATTATATGCACAGTTTTAGCATTTCTTAATTTCTGTCAGTCCTACTGCAAACAGTATATATATTGTATTGTTTTTATTATCTTTTAGCAAAACTTCTTTATTTCAGTAGAGCGGGCGGCATAGTGAGCTCAACCTAACAGACAAGATCATTTACCAGCAATCAACAACCAGACTGCAACTGGAAACTCTAATTTGTGTCTTTGCCATATTTGTTCAAGGGTCAGTCAGTCTAAATGGAAATGCTTGAAATCAAATGCTCATTCTGTCAGCTGAGGCAACATCACTCATTGTACATCAGATCAGAGTAAGAAAGAAAAAAAGAGCTGTGACTTTTGCCTACATAAAAGTTGAGTCCCTGCCCAATGTTGGCCCTCTTTGTCATGAACAGAACCCCGTGTGGCATATATATATATGTAAGCATTACACTTCACCGGTAAGGATGCTTAGATATTTGCTCATTCAATGCAGACATATAAAATGTATTTCTTTGTGGTCATTAAGCACAGTGATGCCAGGAACGCGTTACTTAGTAATGCGTTACTCTGATATGACCACTTTTTTTCAGTAACGAGTAATCTAACACGTTACTATTTTCAAACCAATAATCGCATTAAAGTTAATTATTCACTTCACTGCGTTACTGTTTTTGTCATTTTCTTTGGTAAAAAGATATTTTTTCTTCTCTGGAAGTGACATCACATATGCGATAAGTCAAGTTTTCAGTTGTCCCCTGCATTTGTGTTACAGCCAGTAACACAAATATAAACAACAATGGAGGGAAGAGAGAGATGCGTGTTTTCTAGCCGGAAATACAGTCACTATTTTGAGTTTGTGTCAGTTAAAGATGACAGTATTGAGGTTCGTTGTACACTCTCTGGATGTCCACAAGGTCTTAAAAAGTATTAAAAGTTGATAAATCAATTGTGGGAAAATTAAGGTCCTTAAAAAGTATTAAAAAGTCTTAATCGTGGTTTTATGAGGTATTAAATTTTATTGGTATTTAAGCTTTGACTCCAAAAAGTATCCATGAGTTTGTATTTTACTCCTTGCAACTATACAAACAATGTGTCGGTGGCGTACTCGGAGCTAGATTGCTTTGGGACCGCGCGTGTATGGGTGCGATGTCACGCGACAGCCCATTTCACAGTGCTGCGTGGCAAGTACTCTAAATACCGCCTCCCTACTGGCGGAGTCCCCCGAATGCAGTGCGTTTTTAAAGCGGCTGCTCCTGAGGTATCCTGCATTACTTATTCTCCATGATTTAAAAACAATCTTTGAAGGATCAAGCTTCAAATACAATGTACTAGTGCAGTGGTTCTCAACCTGTGGGTGGAGGCCCATAAGTGGGTCTCAGAGCTGTTTTAAGTGGACAGTGTATAAATCAGGTAAACATGTGGCAAAAATGTCTTCAGTGTATGGAGGCCCTAAGTGGACAAACATCCATCAGAGTGTGTCAGAGTATACCCACTTGAATAAACTAGACTACACCACTGATTTGAGGATGATTTAGATTGCTTCATTGTCACATCTTGCTTAGTTTGACTTAATCTGAAATATATTTTCTCCTTGTGTGGCCTATGTAGTTAGTTTTACTTTCTGTTTGCCTTGCCTTACTTGATCTCCTCATGTGTTTCACCTGTCTTGTTTCACTCACCTGTGTGTCTAAATAGGTTTGGTTTTCACTTAAGTCTTTGCCAGAGTCTCTATGTCTCTATGCCAATGCAGTTTTTTGCAGTCATTTACATCATGGGTTCACCACTGCAGTTAAAACCGCTTCCCGTCTGCCACCTGTCCCTCATTAAAATGACAGGAGATGGTGTGTTGCCGCGCGGTGGTGTGAAAGGGCATTAAATTGCAAACTACAACCGTTAAAGATGTGTTACTAACAACAGCTTAAAGTGGCGATGAGGTCTTAAAATTTTTTGAAATTTTTAAAAAAAAGTCTTTAAAAGGTATTAAAATTAACCTCAGGATTCCTGGATATACTCTGACTCTGTGCTGGCGACAAAATGTTATCTAAGCTTCAAAAACACTACGTCAAATTTGAAAAAACATTTGGAGTCGCAGCATGGCACAGTCAAACTCCCAGAGAAATCCCACCATGTGGTGCGAAGCAGAGAGCTGCAACTAATGCAGGAGGTCTTCCACCATCCAAACAGCAAAAGCTGGGTTTCAGTAGAAAACCAGTAAGTGGGGGAGGGTTGGTCGGGCAGTATGTTGTAGAGGAAATGCTGCCCTTAAACAAGGTTGACTCGCAATGTGTATAATAAATACATCGATATGTTATATATTGGATGTAACTAATAAGGTAACTTGTAATCTAACTTAGTTACTTTTAAAATCAAGTAATCAGTAAAGTAACTAAGTTACTTTTTAAAGGAGTAATCAGTAATCAGATTACTTTTTCCAGGTAACTGTGGCAATACTGATTAAGCATATTACTGTCAGTGGATCTGAGCTCTCAGATCCCAATCAACATTGATTTAGTCTTTAATTCAAACAAGTTTGAATTTCACTGACTACTGACCACCTTGCTCATGCTGGATTGGACCCCCACCTGTCTTCAGAACTGCCTTGATTTTTCATTGCATAGATTACAAAAGGTAAACACTGGAGACATTCCTTAGAGATTTTGGTCCATATTTACATGACAGTATAGCTGCAGATGTGTCAGCTGCACATTCATGATGCAAATCTTTCTTTCCACCCCATCCCATGGGTACTCTATTGGATTGAGACCAGAGGTAAATGTGGAGGCTGCTTTAGAACGGTGAACTCATTGTCACACTCAACAAACTAATTTGAGATGATTTGAGCTTTGTGAAATGGAGCATTATCCTGCTGGAAGTAGCCGTCCAATGTACACTGTGGTCATAAAGGGATAAACAGAGATGGATCCATGATGTCCTGTTGTTGATGTCAAATTCTGACTAGAAATTGAGACTCAGTGACCAGCAAACATTTTCCCAATCTTGGTTTGTCCAATTTTGTTCAGGCCATACAAACTATAGCCTCAGTTTCCTGTTCTTGGCTGACAGAAGTGGCACCTGTCTTCTGCTGCCGCAGCCCATCTGCCTCAAGATTTGACGTGTTGCACATTCAGCAAATGATCCTCTGCATACCTTGGTTGCAACAAGTGTTTATTTGAGTTACTGTTGTTTTCTATCATCTTAAACATCTCTGGCTGCTTTTTTTTAATCTCTGCTATAATCAACAAGGCACTTTTGCCCAGAGAACTGCTGCTTACTTGATTTTTTCTCTTTTTTGGACCTTTCTGTGTAAACTTTAGAGATAGTTGTGCATGATTATCTTAGTAGATCAGCAGAAATAGTCAAACAGTCCCGTGTGGCACCAACAACCATGACATGTTCAGAGTCACTTACATCACCTTTTCCCCCAGCAAATTGTCTTGACCATGTCCAGATGCTTTAGTGCATTGAGTTGCTGCCATATGAATACTGATTAGCTATTGGTATTGACCAGCAGTTTAAATGATGCACCTAATAAAATGGCTGGTGAGTATGTCATTGTCTTAAGAACTTATAATCTGTCCAGCCCCTGTTTTGAGTGCTGGAAATAAACAGAAACATTTTGTCTTTGTAAGAAATCAAGTAAAGTTTTCATAAATGGCATGGTTACACATTGCTAATTAGATTTATGTTTTACACTCTTATTATTTCATCTGATCTGCAGGAGATTTTGTTTTTGGTGTTTTTGGTCAGGGTGTTTTGTTTTGTCCTTGATGCTGTAACCACATCATCATCTCCATCACAAAGAGTAGAACGCTAAACTCTTATTTATTCAATATGCTGATAATTAAGCCATTCTCATTAGTGACATAATTGGAAATGTAATTAGCAATAGTAATAGTTATTGCATTTAATACCTTTTCTCTTTAGTTATCAGACTCATTCAAACCAGTAATTAGCAGTCATGAGAATTTCATACTTTTGTCCTTATTCATTTTGGTCACCAATTATTTATTACTGCCAAGTTATTAACACATTCATTTGGATTTTTAGATAAACATACAAACTCTTTTTTTGCCTACTCAAAGAATGAACAACTACTTTCATTTTCATTTTAAAGACTCAGCCAATCTGCTTTGTTTGTTCAAGCAGCAAGTAAAAGATGCCTTTATCACAAGATTTGCATCAGTTTTCCGATAGATAGTAATCACCAAACCCCATATGTTTCCCCTTAGATAGCTTAGAACAAAAATGACAAAAACTTAATGAAGAGGAGTTTTTAGCTTTAATCTATCAGCCTTTTACACCAGTCTGCTTGCTGTCAGACTTCACCCCTTCCCGTTTGCACCCAGTGTAAATGCCTTAAAACAAAACAAACATTTAAAATTGCTTTATATATGTAGAAAAATACATCTAATAACAAACATAGTTATATGTTTACCTGCAGAAACCTGATGGCTGTGGAGAGAGATGGACTAGAGGCACTTAGTACTTATTGATTTAAACTACATCACAGATTTTTCTATGGAAAGTAAGTCCTAACCCACCATGTCACTACATAATGATATTAATTATTGGTGTATTCAATCTGCATTTTATATCTCTCCCACACTGCTTTTTTCAGTGAAGCTGCCAAAATACTCTTGTTTTTATCATCACTTCATATGATGTTAAGGGAACTGGTTCTCCGACGCTTGTTTGAATCAATGTTCCATAGAAGGTTTTTGAGAGTTTGAATTCTTATTTATACTGTTTTAACAATTTCCCCCCCCCTTCATTTTACCCGTTTGTATGATGGGTCAATATTCTGTTTCTGTTGCATAAGTTTTAGTTTTAGAGTATATTAAGTCCACTGAAATGCAGACTTTATCTCTTTATCACTGTGTTAATGTCGTCTATCAATGTACACTGTGAGACAGAACCAATAAGACAACAAACACGCAGTATTTCCAATATATTCTTCAAAAGAAAAATCTCCTTTTGTTGGTCTAATACAGGGCTTTTAAAGGATAAGTTCGGTTTTTTGACACCTGGACCTTATTTTTAGGATTAAATCCGCTCGTAGACTCACCCAGACAATTTTGGCGGAGCTCGGAGCCGTTTTCGAGCAATTAAGATCCATCTGACTGCGTTTTTTTCTCATGCCATAGTAGCAGACAGGGCCAGAAATCGAAGCCCCTAAATTAGACATTATCTGCTGCGAAACTCGCTCATTTCAGCTACATTTTATAAATGAATGGCCAGTGTTATCACCATGTCAGCTCAACTTCGTTGTTATGGTCATCTGGGGCTTTACAAGGATGGGTTACTTTTGGTGACGTCATAGACATGCACCGCAAGAGCGCAGCTGAATAGAGCCGCTGTTGTTGCTAGGCTACACGGCTACACGGCTATTTTTGTGCAACATGGCGGAATATTTATCCAATGTAGAAGTGTCTGACGACGACTTTGAGTATAATGGATGTCCGTATCGTTTTGAGCCAGGATATACCGACGAGGAGCTATTTCAAACGAGGATGCAGAGGGAAAGAGCCGAAAAGCTGGCCAGAGAACAAGCAACCACTGCACGTCCACGGATGGGGGCTAACTGGTGTTGTTGTGGACATTGCACGGCAATGGCAACAGAGGAGGAGTGAGTTTCGCAGCAGATAATGTCTAATTTAGGGGCTTCGATTTCTGGCCCCGTCTGCTACTATGGCATGAGAAAAAAAACGCCGTTGGATGGATCTAAATTGCTCGAAAACGGCTCTGAGCTCCGCCAAAATTGTCTGGGTGAGTCTACGAGCTTACTTAATCCTAAAAATAAGGTCCAGGTGTCAAAAAACCGAACTTATCCTTTAAGATGAAGAGATCTTGGAGGATATGGGGACGTTTACAGCGGAAGAACCTTAACACAACAGAACTGAACTTTAGTTTTTTGTTTAATTTTGTGCCAGTCATTTGTTCCAGTGCATTTAACTGAGTTATGGTAATGTACTGTCAGATCAGAAGAGCAATATAATGTACAGTGCCCAGGCCACACCATTGAACTACCCCTGCTGACCAAGTGTATCGACAATACAATCATAAAACAAGGGTTTCTTCATTTGGCTTTATAAATGTTGAACATGTTACATCAACTGACCATTTGCCCAGGGGTTTAGAAACTGTGGTTACTAAAGAGGCTTCCACAATGTTATCAACATAACATATTGACAACACTTATAATTAATGAAATAATTTTACCAATAGTAATGCAAAGAAAAATGATTGACCTAGTAAACTAAACACAGTATTCAATTCTAATAAACTACTTTTTATTGCAATAAACAATATTTACTCTTTATTCCAATATCTTGTACTTAACAATTATATATCTAATTTTATACAATATATTTTGTGGCATATTGTAAAGGTTTTAAAGAAAAAATAGGATGGCTGTTCCTAGTGCCTTACAAAGAACCAAACATATGCCAATATTCAATTGATATTATAGTATTATTTCTATTTTTCAATGTTCGTAACAGATTTTTACAAAACCCTTTGGTAAAAATTTGTCAACATTCAACATCAACTAATGGACCACAATGAGTAACAAGGAGGGCTTCATAGTTGCCCCCAGAAAACAAGTTTGCCAGCCCTGGTCGGGCAGGTGTGTGTGTGTGTGTTCGTATCTTGGGCTGCTCCAGCATGCGGTTTGTACCTTAAATTGAAATGATAAACATATAACATGTTTCACATGTTCAGTCTTTGGATAGGCAATAACACAACATCGTTTAACAGAGTCTGTGTGTGAGAAAGTTTCAGAAGTCTGGGGCCAACTTTAATACACTTGATTGTTAATAAATACACACATGCAAAACCAGAATATAGTCAACTTGAGGGTTTGACCCTACCACCTTTGTTCCTGGACTTATGAAGCTTCAGCTTTGCTTTCCACATGGACAGATGTATGGACACGGACTGAACTTAGCCTGTATAGATCTTGGATCAACTGTTTTTTGCTTTAATAAAATAATACATTCCATGTTAAAGTTATACCCCCGTTTAAAGTAACAGCTTAATTGTCTCAATCATGAACACAAGCAGCACACACGAGTCATGATACCCCAAGGCTTGGATTAATTAATCTATGAAAACCCTCGAGCTGGGAGCATTCAACAGGTGCCTGTTTGTCTTGGTGTGGGACTTGTTTTTGGCAGAGGTGCAGCGGCTCATTATAAATCTATAATTAAGTTACAATTTTATTTGCTTTTCTGAAATACTGTCATTTGGCATCCAGATGGCTTAAACTCTGATTCTGTTGAGTGCACTCTTGGCTATGCTTGCTTTTGTATTCTCTATTTCTCATCAAGAGTGTTACTTTGACAAAGATGGGAGTGATACTCCATGTCACTGACTGTTTTTTATCCTCTACCTCCCACAGGTGCTCTAGTTTTTAACTTACTGTAATTCCTAAAATCTTTTGATTTGTTCTTAACCCAAAACAAGCTGATTTGCATCCAAACGCCTTCCTTAAAACAAACATCACGCCCTCCTGCTGGCAGAAGGGATGGTCCTCAGAACCCCCACAGCATAGCTCATACCGTGCTGGGGTGTGTTGGCGGCACCAACTGAATATGAGCCAGTGTCTCTCTCAGGGTAATGTCTGTTATTTTGAATCACCTGCCAGTAAAGATGGAGGGTGAGATGCACAGTGGGGGCTCTGAAAGAGGGATGAGCTGGGCTGTGGGAGAGAGGATTCCTGCTTGCAGGGTGGTCAGGCTGAAGGAAAGCCACCAGCATAGTGGTTACGTTTTCCAAGAGCTGGTTCAGACTTACAATGCCGCCTGTAGAGGGGCAGGCTGCAGAGGAAATTAGAGTTTATATTATTATTACATATTAAAAAGACTTTCTTGGAGCAGGGCAACATCTATTTATTTAAGAGAATAAAGCTTTTTTTTAATGTTAAAAAGTGCAAATTTAGGAATCAGAAAAACAATATGGACAAGTGTATGTAATGTGTCCAACTAGAGCCAAGTAAATGTTAATTTTAAAACATGTTTATTTTAATCATTTTATCATTTAACTTCAGTTGATTTATTTTACTGAGACTCTGTCTTAGAGTAAAAAATTGTTCAAATCAGTTTAATACATTTGCGTCTATCTGAATTACTTTCCTGTTGAATCGTAGAGTCGATGCACAGAAATTGTTCGTGGAAAACCTTTGAGGTCAACAGCCCCCCACCCCTTTTTAGTGATTTTCACACATGTACTCTCTTTAGGCTATTGAATTGTTGTTTACATTTGTCTCTTACAATGGGAAGTTTTTCCAAGGTACAGTAATTGGAGAGGTGTGGATAAGGGGAAACATGGCATGATAAATTCTAGGGAAGAAAAATAACTGTCTACACTCATAAGTGTTAAGTAGATTTTTTTTTGTTTGTGTCATTACAACTATAGGGATGTTTCAACGGTTTGTTTCCATCCTTTAAGGTATTAGCTAATATTGTTTGTCCTAGGAAGTAAAGTGACGTTTTTTTTTGTGGTGAAAGAGGCAGCATTGTTACATTTTTATTTGATATACTGACCATTGTTTCTAAGTGAAAAAAACTGTTTTTATTAATACCAAACAGTATTTAACAAAAATATAGTATAGTTTAGATGAAACATAACTCCTTGAACATATCTTAAAGCAAACTGTCTAGTCAGCCTTTGTGAATATTCAGAGTGTTTTCTCAGGTGCTTGTACATTACAGTGCAGGTTTTGAGGCAGGTTTTCACAGCCCATTCCTGACAAGTGAATCTCTCCACTTTCCTTCAGTCTTTCCCCCACTGTGCTTTGCCCAAGGGACAGACGCCTTCTACGTGTTGTAATAAGGGTAGCTGATATAATGAAGGTCATTGTAATCAGAGCTAATGTGCCAAGGAGTCAAGACACTGTAGCTTTATTTGCCAGCAAGGCCCGGCATTTGGTACCCATGGGGATCAGGCTGATAGTGTTATCTTTGCTAACCTGACTTTAATACAGGCCTTGCTCTGCTGTTTGTGTCAGTGTTGGAGCTGAACTTTTCCCAGTGATCCCTTCAATGTGTGGATGGGTATGGATTGGGCTCCACTTCTCTCCATCTGGTTAAATCCCATCCCAAGGTGTTTGACTTCTTCCAGTTCACACACTATATTTAAAGAGCTGTGCTCCCTCTCTCTGTCTGCCTGACTTGGAAAACAGACTGGGCTCACACAGGCTGCAATTGAATGCACTTGACATAGAAACATTACATCGGCATCTGCTGAGCTCTGGCTCGTAAGAGATGACCTCTAAATCTAATCCTGTCCCTCGGGATATGCAAATGTCCTCAGCTCAAATTTGATTTGTTTTTGTCAGTTCAGGACGCAGCAGTTTGTTTACAACTGTTATTCAATGCAGTGGTAAAAAAGGTTTAGAGAAATAGCTTTACTTTTTAAGAAATTTTACTGTTGACAAGCTGTTTTAACAGGGGGACCACGTCATAATATGCCTTTAATTTTGGCAGAAAAATTTAATTTTCTTCTTTTTTCTTTGTCTGGAAAAACTACATAGGCATAGCCTAACAATCATACTAAATAATAAACATAGTCTAATGGCCTAACCATCATTACTAAATGTATAAAGTTTTGTCAAGGTGTTCTAAAATTGGCTGATTAAATCATTAAAAGATTGTTTGCTTGATTACTTGGTCAATGAGTTCTCATCAGGCCAAAATTCTGCTGTACAACCTTACGTGCTACTTTCACAGGAGAGAAAAGCTTAATCCCATATTTGACACATCAGCCAGTTTAGCCTCTGCATTAAATGGCAGCATCATAGGACACTCAAATGCAGCTTCTTCTCTCTGTCTCTTAGATCGCACTTTTCTGCAAAAGTGTGTTGTTCCTTTGCCATGGGTTTCATCAATGGAACATAATGAACTATGGTCAAAATGTGTACTCAAGACCACAGAAAGCATAAAAAAAGAACCAAGGAGATGCATTATTCTTCTTGAGCTACAACACCGTGATGAACTGTCACATGCAAAGTATTTAAAGGACTTAATCTGACACTGCACACATCGGCCTAGGCAATTCTTGCAGAAACCTCCTGGGTAGTTTCACATCAGCAGGGCATTGAACACTTTTGCTTTAGAGTCAAACCCTCCATTCAGTGCACTCATTTTGATGCCCACTTACTTGCCTACATGTGGAGGCAGACACACTTGGATGTTCTTCACAAAAAGAAAGTGCTAGAACAAAAAACACATCAAATCATAACTATGAGCTTAAGTAACTCTTCATTTGCAAACCTCTGGGCTGCAGTTTCCATTAAAATTCTCCTTAATTGACAAAAAGTGAACAGCAGAGCTGGCTGGGTCACCTGTACATGTCATGTACTGCCTGTTTTCTTCCTTTTATTAACCAACATTGGCTAGTTCAAGTGTCTTGTTTCAACTCTTTTTTCATGATATGCAAAAATGTTTTTTTGGGATAGGTTCTAGTGAATTAACACAGTTTAGTCAAATTTTTAGTTGTCATAGCTTGTTTTGTTGTGGCACTTAAGTGTTATTGTTGCTGTGCCTCTGCTTAGTTTCCAACGTTTGTTGGATGTTTATGTTACTGACTCACTTAGATTAATTATTTTTGCTTTTTGTAAGCTTTATTGCTGATAAATGTAGGGAATGATGATTGAATGTTGTAGATCTCTGGTGTTTTTCTTTATTTTATCATTATTTTCTTCTATGATCAATCAATTGATCAGTGTATGAGTGTAATTTTGTTCCTTTTAACCACAGCTCAAAACAGTTTTAACTGAATAAAGGAGTTGTGGATAAAAGTTAGTTCTGATACTACAGGCTCAGCACTGACTCAGTCATCATTTGTTGTTAGTCAGCAGTTTGATGACCTATATATGACTCTATAGTTATCAAGAAACTGAAGTTAAGAGAATCGGATACAAGACCACTGTCCAGTGGGAATCCAGAGCAGAACTTGAAAGTTCATTACCATTTCTCTAATTTTTCTATACTTGTCTTTTTCATGTGCTGCTTTCTGTGAGAAACATCAAAGATCTTTTCATCTGAGCACCTCCAGGAAAAAAGGCTACCCATATCTAACCCCATGCAAGTCCCCTGGTCCCATCATTCAAACTTCCAAGCCTCTCTTTGTGGCTTCCTAGAGGACCATGGTGAAATGATCTCTTTTGTCTCGCATCATTAGTTCCATCTGTTCTGTGAGCAGGCCTGTCTGTTCCGGAGCATGGCAACGTGATGGTCGCCAGGGGCGATTGGAGACGCTACCATCCCGGTGGCTTGTGGCTCGACCTCTGCCACCACCATTGCCTCGTCCATGATCCCAGTGACACTGTTGCACTTGCTTGTCTGTTTTAACTTATTTATTCATACATCCAGGGAAAAGAAGCACACATGTGCTTCTTTTGAATAAAAACATCTTTAATTTAGTTGTCTTTTAATTAAATACATTTAACTCAGTTATCAGTTAATAAAACGTTGACGGAGAAGCAGTATAATTTAAAACAGTCTCTTAATTTATCAAAACAGTTGCACTGAAATATCTCTTAAAAGACTTCTTTTCAAGTCACATTGAATGTCCACTTATTATCAAAAAAGCTGTCAGAGGTCAGTGCTGTTTGCTTGTTTTCCTCCACTTGGTGTGTACAATGCGGCAAATAGATGCAGCATTTTGTCTTGACAAGGATATATTTCACTCATGATTTCCGTGAATGATGAATTTTCAGAAAGTCTTAGTGCTGATAGGCATACACAATTTTACATCTGTCTTCCTCAGAATAATTAATACCAAAACACTTGGGACTTTGTGTTGTATTTTCCTCTCTCTACTTGATCTTATTCCTTCTTTAAAAGCAAAACATTCCCTTAGGAGGACTGAAATGATTCACATGATAAACAGTATGCTCATGTACACAAAGCAGAAAAATGTCACGCTCTTAAAGACTTGTTTTTATTTCTGTCTCATTGAAATTATTCGATCCCCACCATACCTAAGACTGGGACATGTGGCCCTATCTTCTAATCATAATTCCTAATTCCCAAATGAATAATTCTGTAATGTCTCCCGAGTGAATTGCTCTGGCCTTATCACCATAGTGTGAATGTACAGCACAAGGACATCTGTGTGCATGTCAATGTGGAGATCACCAGATCATTTTCATTGAAGACGGAGCCATCAAAGGTCATAGCCATCCAAATGACCTAACCTTGCAATGTAACACCTGGGTGTAAAAGTGGACTCATCCTATCTGCTGGGATGGGTGTAATGTACCTCTAATGTATAAAGTGCGGAAATAAAATAAGAGTTATAGGCTGGTGGAAGAGGCTCAGTGTGGGCTAGATAATACTGTAACTCTATAGGCTGAAATAGCAGTGTTGGTATCACCCGAGGTGACAGACGATTGCCAAAGTGCTGTATTTGTTGGAACCATTATGAAATAAGGTCTGTGAAAAAGGCCAATATTCAGTTTGAATTGATTCCTGGAAAACTCCAGAAGTGAATATGCTTTCATTTTGATGGTATTACTGTGGACAAAATGTGTTGTGTCAGTTTCACCTCGCCATTACTTTGCTCCATTAAGGCAAAACCCACTGATTTTATTTTTGCCCAGTCTATTTTCTTTGATAAAATGAATATGAGAGAGCTTTATTAAGTCTGAGTGACACCTAAAGCTGAGAGCCAGCAGGAAAATAAGTCATGTGGGATCTAGTTTCAGTTCATTTTCGCTCAATTCCCATCTCCTGATCAAATACTGCACTTTCCAGTGGAGGCCTAATGGGAGTGTCAAGTTCAGTAAGGCCCTCTCTCTTCCTCTCACTCCATTACCTGATAACAGCACTGGTTTTGGCACTTATTTGCACTTTGCAGTAATGCTTGTGCTGTACACATTTGTAGGAGGTTGTAATAGTAGCTATACTGAGGCTATTTCATTCATTTCTGCAAATCTTCCCTGCAAGTGCATCCAAGTTGTTGTGGGCACTTACCCATCTCATTTTCTCTCCTGTATGCTGACTATTTTAACTGTTTTTTTTTTTTTTAGCAATGCTTTGGACCACTGCTCTGCTTTAAGCCAAACAAACATGACCACTGATGTCTTGGGTTCAGGGCCTTTCAAACAACCTTTCAATAAAACAAGCTCAGCTGTGAGACATACAGGATCTCTCACGCTGGGCTGCCCCGCTGAAAGTACCTCCTGCCTGTTTCAAAGCCATCAGCTTTTGGTTCCCCCAGGAGAGCCAGCATTATCCTGCAGGGTTTATTTAAACTTGTTGGGAAGGTTTTGCTTTTTTTCATACACTGGGTTATCTGACATTTAGGAGAACCTTACTAAATATGAAATGGCTTCTTTCTTACATTCAGATCTTAATCACAAATCTAGGTGCTTCATCTTATTCACAGTGAAAATTTTGGCACATTTTGAAAGTCTGTGTGGTGCTGGGTATCCTACACCTGCATCATTAGTTAGAACACAGAGGTGGAGATTTCTGGAAAGCTTTCTGTGTTTCTGAGACTCTAAACACTTTGTTGGTGCAATAAACTAAAAGGTGAGAAAAGTAGCCAAAAGAGAAGGGATGTGTGTGAAAAAAAGAGTAGAGTTTGCAAAGGCACCTAGTTTGATATACCAGCGTCATTTTTTTTTTTTGTTTGACCTTTTCTTTCATCTTCTCCATATTTTTCTGCAATATTAATTAACTAAATGCCTCCTAAATAAATGTCATTTGACCATACCTAGCTCCAGTGTCTTACAGTGACTTTTGGTATTGTGATGAAATATACTGTATGTGTGCTTGAGAAGAGCCTATCTATTCTGGCTGTTCTATATTATGGCCTTAGTGTGTGTACAGCTGAATATGTGGTTCATTCGTCTTTTAAACACTTCTTAACTGCCTCCTAAATCGTCAAACTGGTCCGCCTCAGTCTGTTACTTTTTTGTACCATATTGGGAGGACAGCGATGGTTTGGCTGAGACATTATTGGACCATTAAACTGCTGCCCCTCCTACTCTCAAGCACTTTTAGTTCTGTATAAATGCAGTGAAATTACTTCCAGAGGGGTGGGGGGGTGGCGGTGGGGGTGCAAAAAGACCACTGGAAAGGCTACTTATTCTCTTAATGATGTCTTGTCCTCTAAAAAGTCGTCATCTTCATCCACAAATGGATGAGTACAGCAGAGGAGCACCCCAGGGACTGAGGTCATCCCAACCTCCTAGTCCCAGCACAGGAAGTTACTTTCTATGAAATGAAGCAGAGCAGTTTGCATTTGAAGTTGAATTTGTTGATAGGGTGGAGCTGAGTACATTGCAAAAATACCTTATAGCAATTATTGTGGGTGTTGATTAGTTTTAAATTATTTTTGATTTGTTTGCTGCCTTCATGTAGCTGTGGCAGGGAAGCTCAGTAAACACAATGTACAGTTTGTGGTCCAGTCGCTACATTACAAAGATTGGAACTTTAATGTCAGAATGAATAAATCTGTATTTTTAAAAGCTATGTTTCAGTTTTCAACCATATAAAGTAGTACTAATAACCTCCATTTATGAAAACTGCAGTTGTTTTTTTTATTTAAGCATGTATTGTGAAAGAGGATGGAAAATTCCTCATCAGTAATCTCGAAGATGATCCCTCCATTGGCACACTTATTCATTACACTACCAACACCCATCAATTATGGTTTGTGTACTGTTAACACAAATACATTTTTGTAAGTGAAGATTTTTTTGACAAACAGCATTGCTCTTAAACACAAAAACATTCTAGCAGTGAATAATTATTGAAGGCAGTGCTCTCTGGAAGAAGAAATAATTCACTTAATGGTTTATACGGGCTGTCTATGGGCTCTGGAAAAGTATTAACAAATTGGTGAATCAAGCAAAATTTACGGCAAAATTTAGGGCCCTTAAAGTACAAAAAATTCTTAAATGCAGAATTATAAGGTATCATTTTTTACGTTTTTTTTTTTTTTTTTTTTTAAATCTTTTCTCTTTAGTCTTGGCAACCTTACTTCCGTTTATTTCTATGATAATGAGTCATAATTCAAATTATTTTTAGAGATACACTCTTCTTTCTTTATTCATGTTTTCTTAAATGTGGCCTTAAAAGTTTTTTTTTTTTTTTTCAAAAAAGATGTTGCACTGGGTCAGGTACTTGACTGTTATTTATTTTGCTGCGTGTTACCTGTGGGATTTTTTGATGGATTTTTGATTTATTGGTGATAATTGAGTCTGTGTAGAGAAAAATGTTTATGAATCTCACAAGTTTTGCTTAGCATGATAATGCTGACATACACACTACTTTCATAATTTTTGAAGTGTGAATGTAACTGGTAAAGTCTTGTATTAGGCTGAAGTGGCTTTCACACCCAAATCTGGAGATATGCTTGCTGTTTGTCCTTGCATTTACATTTGTGTCCACAGGCATCATGAGCATTTTTGTTTATACACTAGCCTTAATGTGACCCAAGTTATTGGAGGATACCACTGTAGTTGACAAAAAGACTTCAGGCATGTAACCACCTGTAGTGTTAGAAGTACCTGTAAACATGGAGGTAACTTTGAGAGCCATAACAACAAATAAACACCAATAATCAATATCATAATCTAGTATTTGTCAGCAACTGAGGACTTATGGTCAGATCTCACCATCAGCATTGTCTGTGCTCGATTTCTACAAAATTTTCCTCTGTGAACTGTTGTCACACAAGTTTCCCATCAGAGGGTTTATGTGCCTGTGCCTGAGCTCCCCAAAAGCGATTGTCTGTGCCCAAGCGGATCCCTCAGCAGCAAGTCTTAGTGCAAAGACTTGTAATGAGTGACTATATTAAGTGTCGTAGTCAAAGAACCGGCAAAAATAGAGGGTGTACTAGTAACTGCTTTGTTGTAAAGTGTATTTATTAATTATTATATATAAAATACCAACCAGTAGTTTATATGTGAGAAAATACAGCCAAAGAAAGCTAACACAATACATCCACAGACAAAGACAACCATGGTGTCTAATCAAAGTCACCAATTAAAACGGTCACTATTTATACGCTTAATGTATTTCCTTGTTTCACAACTTCTAAAGGAGAATTTATCCATCATCAGCTAGATGATCAGACATGTTTAAGTGTCTTTGCAGTCTCACACATCATTAATGATTGTGGTCTTGATTTATCAGTTTGTCTTTAAACTTACTGTTGTATTTGCTTCTGTTGCTGTGATCCATCTGTCATCTCTCCTCATACATTGATCCTACAGACCGATGTGTAGATTAGCTCACATCTGAGTCATGTAAATTCTGGACAACGTGCACAACGGACATGCTGAATTGACTCAGAGGATGCATGGAGTCCACTCAGTTTATAGCAGGTATATCTAGAGCTTAACATGCCTTGTTTGCACCGTAAGAACTCTGGTTCACTTTTTTGTAACATTTGATGGATTTGGGGTGGTGTGAATGCTCACACATACATTGATGCGGACCAAAGAACTGAACTCTGGTCCGCTTGAAAATGAGGCTCTTTGGTTATCTCCCAAGTGAACCTGAGTTTAGATCATAGTGGGTGTAAAGACATCTTTAACGAACATGGACAGGGAGGAAGCAAACCAAAAGCAGTAAATTGAGGCTTGAATCTGGCTGAATACAACATCAGTGAGCTAATGTAGAATTAATAGACAATATCAAGTAGGATAACCACACTATAAAGTTGTTTGGTTATCATCACCAGCTTCCAGTCCTCCCCTCACATTCTAACTTCTACAAGTTGAATGTAGTTGTACATCGCTCCTGTCAATATGCAGGTGTCACCTGATGCAGCTCAAATACAGCTTTATCTATATGTTATTGATTGAAATACCTTCAAACTGCTTCTAGCAGTTTTTCACCACCTACAGCCCTAGCTTATGGCATATGGCTATGTTATATATCATTTGACAGGCTTTGGTTTTCCTGATAAAGTGCAGTGTGAAAACTTGCCAAACCAAACAAAAATTGCAACAAAGTTGCAACTTCACTCCAAACCAAACCGAGTCCGCCAACCTTTATAAGTGAAAGAGACATTACACAGAAGCTGTTCATACCAAATGCAAAGAAAAATTTTGCATTGCATCTTAAGTGCAACAAAATTTTGCACGTGTAATTTTGTGTTCAAATGGATCATATTCATTGAGGAGAATATTCGCCCCCACACCCAAAAACTATGAAAGAAGGGAGTGGTCTGTCTCCACCTTCTTGATCCATGATCAACCAAGGTGTATGTTTCTACAAGTGCTGTTTCTTTCCTATTCTTAATAACAGGAAGCTAAATGTCCCAGAAAAGTTGATCCATAACATCCTTTGGAGCCTCACATGGAAAGTTTCACCACTATATTCGGGTGATGACTCCTCAGTTGTTTGCCGAACCTGCCCTGCTTTACTCACATTTTTTCCTGGTACAGCTGGAGACCCACTCCTCCTCTTTCCCTGGCCTATTCTTTCTCTCATGTGTGCTGTATGTCTTCCGTGAGGTTCAACATATTTACTCTGGTGAAAAACACATTAGATCACTGCTGGTAAGCCCATAAAAACACACCAGTAGCCAGCTAGCCGTTGTGCTAACTGCCATTGTGCTGGCTGACTTTGTTCACAATACAGCCCATAAAAAGTGTGAATAGACACAAATTAATACTTCAAACTCTCCGAGGACTCATACCCTGTTTCTTCTTTATGTGGTTTGGTCACTGAACATGAAGATAAACTTGTAGAGGAGCTCCAATGCTGATGTGCAGCAAAACTTACTTCCTCCTCCATCTTCATCCTCGTCACCATTCACTCTCAATGCTGATTGCCTGTCCTGCCACGGCTTCAGGTAAATTTGTCACACAAGTTAGATATTTTCTACTTTGACAGGGGGATGAAAGAGACCTAAATTTATGTGACAGTTTGTGTCGTTTTGGTGACTACTTCACGTTGAATTGTCACAAATCTTGCATCAGACCTTTCACTTTAATGCATTTCCATCACTTGACAAACTGAAATTCACGTTTGGTGTAAACACAGCTTTGTAAGTAATAAAAGGAAAAAAACTTCTTAAAATAACATAAATACCTAAATAAAACTTTCTTTTTGAAATATTTTGATTAAATCTGAAAGAAGATTACACTGTGATTCTCCTATCTGTCTGTATTTTCTTTTTCTCCTGTTATTTAGGGCAACTTATGGGCACACCTTTTCAGAGAAGAAGTGGCATCACTGTTTCACTCATCTTTTCTCTTTCTGTTAAAGAAATCAGCGTCAATGCATGCATTTTTTTATGTGACAAAAGTACCAAATGTATTTGTTAATTGTTGAAAACAAACAACTTTAACCACCTGTGGTTTGTTGGGCGTGGTGAAGACAGTGGGCTGGAGGCGGTGCCTTCTTAGCTGCTATCGTTCATAATCTTTCTTACTGCCTGTAAGTGCGTATTTTAATTTCTTAACAGAGTAACAACTGTGAAACATCAAAATTAAAAGCATCTTATTTTTCTGATTCACCACAGTGTTTGTAAGCTTGCATATTCTATCTGAATGTGTATAACCTACGCTTTGCACTCTCTCTTTCTAGCTCTGTCTCTTTGTCTCTCATTCTGCTCACAGCAGCTTTTCAAGGAAATAAACTGTGAAAATGATTTTTCTTTTTACTTCAGAACTGTCATGCTTTTCGTGCTGTATTATAAGGCTGGAAATCTCAGGATGGCTAACAATACAGTATAGAATAGCTTTCAAAAATATCACAATGTGGCAAAACTGCAGTTAGTGATATACTGTATTGCAGGAATATTACACAACAGTATGTCATGATACATGATTGATAGAAGAGTGTGTATTGGCTCCAATTAGGTCAACTGTTACATAAATGTCTTTTTTTTTTAAGTACTTGGCATATACTAATAGGAACCAATGTCCATGTTTTCATTTTGATTTGCTGAATTTAACACTGAACTAGTGCTAAAACATGCCTCATCAGATAACCACAGCAAATAAATACACATATTCGTATTTAAGACATCATAACTCATGTCCAACTCCATCTATTCTGCTGTTATAAATTCTAAAGTAAGGTTTATCTTTGAGTGTTACCTATTGAAATATATCATTAACATTTCTGTGATATCTGTGCTTGCACATGGCAGTATTATAACATGTTAAAGCTTTAGTCACAGTGAAAACCGAGTCTGTATTTTTCCAATGTAAAGTTATTTTGGGCTGGGAATACTTTTTTTTCATGGTAGCATTTCTGACAAAGCATTGGTCCCATTCAGTCTGATTTAACTTCCTAGAAGAAGTCTTACTCCTTTTGTAGAAGGCACTGGTTTAAAACATTCAGCTTCACCTGTAGTGGAGTGAATCTCTTATCTGTTTATAGAACAGATAATCTGCCAAGATTTCAGTGGCAAAATAAGACCCTGATTTAAATGCCATATTTAAAAAAAAAATGAAAATATCAATATTTTGAGCCAACATACAATAATTTGATAACACTTGCCAGGACAAGGATGCATCTTCACATCAAGATTTTTGTCCCCCCCCCTTCTATAGAATTTTTTTTTTCAAAAAGAAAAGAAAAAATGCCCCATAAATGATCTAAGTGATATTAAAAATACAAATAATTACACATTTTTTTCAACCTTATTAATTTGTGTCTAGTTTTAGGACACTGGTAAAAGTTTTGAATGAAAATATTAAATGTTAATAAACCCAGACATGTTTAAAGTATTTCAGTACACTTAATGTAAATGATTATGGTGGTTTTAAGGTAAAGGAAGAATAATGTTTCTTTGATTAAAAGCACCACTGATGATGTACAATCTAGAATGAATTTTCTTCTCAATCTGGGCACCTTTGGGCTGCTTACAAGCACACATCAGGTGGGTGAGGTGTAGTCAGTGATATACATGACATGTGTCTCAAAGGACCCTCTGATTTGTATAATATCCTTCAGACAAGGTCATAGCAATGCCTACGTCTTTGAAGATAGAGGAAGGAGAACATGTTCCCTCTTCATTGTGCCTGTGGAAAAGAACAAACGTGAGATCACGGTGTCGAGGGGCTCCCACTCTTCAAAGTTGATATGAATCAGACATGAAACGTTTTAGATAAAGTGATAGTTATCTTGATTCCTGGCGCCGTCTGTTGAATAGACAGTGTAACACATGGAGAAGCTGAATAGCTGTGTTTTAGTGTGAAATCCGGGGGAAAAGTATCCATCTGGTGTATGAATAATTTAGATGGCTCAAGTTGGTTCCTGTTGCTGTTGTGTTTGTGCTCAGCTTTCTCTCTCTGCTCCCCACCCCCCACCATTGCCAACCTCCCTCCCTCCTTGACATCACTCCTGAGACTTGTTTGTGATGCTTAAAGGGAAGTTGAACCATGAGGAATCATGGGGAGGAGAGATTCACTTGCTACTGTCTCTCTCTGCTGTCTTCTGCAGACCTTTAAAAACCTCAGTTTCATCAGTTTAACATATATGGACACTCACACTTTTGCACAAATTCACAAACACATGCACACCAGCCAAAGAAACTGAAGACAATGTAGACCTGCACTGTGTGTAGAAATCTGCTGACAGGGGACCCTCAACCAAAACCACTTCAACAGATGATGAGAAAAGACTGACCTGCTGTCACCTCCACCTGCCTTTACCATTTACTTCTTGTTGTCAATTGAGTACTCTCTTCATAAACTGTCTTTATTAAACACAAATCACTGTTTCTGTTTCTTAGATGAATTTCACGTAATGAGGGGCAAAAGCTCCAATAAGTGGCTTTCCTGGTTTCAACTGTAACTACTCCAGGATGGCTTGCAGGGTGAACCTGGGTGTTGACTTTAAAAAAGGACCACTTATTCAAATGGAAAAGGTGACTGGGAGGATGGGGGTGGGGGGTACAATGAATAATTGTGTTCTGTCACAAAGAAGCAGCCCAAAACGTGAATGAGATACAGAATTAAGTAGCAGGTCCCACTTGAGTGTCCAGTGGTGTTTGGAGTAACATGAACTGTTTCCACAACAATGATAAACAAGCAGTGTCTGCTGTGGTGCCTGGTCTTTGCAGTTGCCACTTCAAGACACTTTTTATTCAAACTATAGAATTTATGGAATTATGTGAATGTGAAAGCTGTCATAAATATTTAAGGTTTTGCATGTGCTCAGCTACAAATATATATAAATACTGTACATATTAAAGTTGCCCTGATCAATCAAACACGATCAGTATTAGCCAGTGTTAATTAAAAATGTGTGATCTGTTGATAGTAATAAATGGCTGTAGTCTCAGATACCAATCACCCATGGACTGACTCCCCATCAACTGCCCACTCATCCATCCGTCCCCCTGTCTTTTACTCCTGCTGCTCATTCTATTAAATAAACTGTGAAAGGATCCCCAAAACTTTGTTTTAAGTCCTTTTAGACCAAAATATTAATCCAGTGTTGAAGTATATGTTGAAATTTTCGCTGAGACCAGTAAGAAGCGATTAGCGAGAGCTAGTCAACTAAGCTAAAAGAGCTCCACATTGCCACACAACAAATGCTCTTTGTGTCTTGTGATGCATTTGAGGTTCAGCCTATAGTATTGTGATGCATTCAGGTTGGCTCAGTGAGATGAGTTTAAGACCAAAATTAGAACATGAAGTGTTTAAATTTAATGTACAGAGTTGTAAATTTAGGTTTTGGCTGAACCTTTTAGCAAGTAGCAATACAATAAAGTATCCTATTATAGGATACTTTATTGTATTTCTACTTGAGATTTTTTTGAACTGCCTTGTTAAGCAAACAAGTTATTTGAGTGTAGTGGTACAATATAAAGAGTGAAATTTAAATATCCAGCCAAAATTCTGATCATAAAACTAAACCAGCTGTGTAAAGGAAAGCCACCTGCCATACCTATACTAGTTTAAGAGGAATGAGAGCTGACACTCTGATTGGTTTGAACTATGCTATATCCAAAACTCACCCATGTATAATCAAAGCACATTTTACATTGTCTTTATGCCCTACGCCTGGCTTTGCGCAAAGAACATGCATCCCTAAAATAGCCAAATACAGACAGACATGCCCTAACTGCTGTGCGCCACACACTTAAGACTATACACTTCGAGCCTTCAAAATAGGGCCCTGAGACTTTTATGTTAGCAGAAGGAGTTTTTTCAGAGTTACAGTTATTCGAAAAAAAATAGGTGAATTTGCAGTTTCCCAACTTAAACAAACAAACTGATTGCTTGGTTATTGTACTTTGTGACAAACACTTGGTGCAAACTCCTGCCCCGTAGCCTAGTGCAAAGCAGAGGCAATAGAATGAATGCAGAGTTCTTTACAAACTGGCACCCAGCAGCACTAAACTAACCACCTACCATAGCTGTGCTCTTAGTTTACTGAGAAGGGGTAAACTGCTTAGTCAGTCAGTTAATCAGTCAGAGACTGGGACTATACAGGGAAGGGGGCCTTAAAGTGACAGGAGCTCTAACAGAGCACCTCAGTAAACTAAGAATACAGCTGGAGGGGTACTCAGTGTATGAAAACCAGAGGGTTTTACGAACACGGATGATGCTGGACATACTATAACAGTCTTCCATACTGAATATATGAACCAGAGTTAAGGCAAATTATGGGCTCTTTAAAATGCAGACATGCTCAGGTTGAGTTGTTTCCTCTGGTGTAATCCAGTCCCTGCCTTTAAAGGAACCAGTCAGGATGAGGGGGTGCCATTAAGGAATAGGAGGAGAGAAAGACAGCTAGAGAGAGAGGGGGAGGAAGAGGAGGAGGGGGATGTGACAGGCCCTTGGAATCTCAACCTCTCTCTCCTGGCGCCCGCACTAATCAACCCCTGTAATTTATGCAGAAAATATGATTTATATTTAATTTCACTACACTTGCATTGTTAATTTGAGATGTAATTAACGCGTCGCCACGGCAACTAATTTCTCAATGCCGTAAATTATCACCGCCTTTTCATCAAAATTCAGTTACTTTGGCTCCTGTGTGCAGTGTTGTGATGCAATTAGGCTACCAGGGCAACCACAAAGTGTTAATTTTCTTTTGTTATATTGCAGGGAGGCAGAAGTTTTCAAACCAGAAATCATAGTCACTTTTTTGAATGAACAAAGAACTTACTTCTAAAAAAGAGGGGTGTTACACAGTGCCACAGGAACGTGCTGGTTTTTACAGAAGTGTATAACACCTAATGCTGCCTCTCTCACTCTCTCAAACACTGCTGTTTGTACTGATTGATCACTGAGACTTCTCTGCCATTTCAAGTTGAGGTGTTGCAAACTTGTCTTTGGGGAAAGGCAATATTTGTCAAAGACAATACACAGAAATGAGAAATGTGTACATTGTTCAGTGTTAAGAGGGCGTGCGCTTTCTTTCTAAAACATCCCCCCCTTCCTCTGTCTTTTTGTCTCATACATACAAACGTGTTCCACAGCACATTTTCAGTTCTTGCTCTCCTTTTATTCCCCCAACAGTGACTGTGAAATGACTCAATATTTTAATCAACTGTATCTAATTTGCACTCCAGCAGAAGATAGGGCCACATGTGTGCTGTTGTTGCCCTGGTTGGCACTGAGTATGCCCACTGGATTCCTCTGAGCCGCCCTGGATTGCCATGCTTGCCAGTCTCTATGGTCCACTCGGCCCTTCTGTCTCCAATCCATCCCTCTTTAGCTGGTCTTCAGTGGAAATATCAGGTCATTGGCTGCTAAGCTCTGGTTAACTGTACAGGTAATTAAATTTGTAAGCAGGCTTTTTGAATCGTTTTAGCCTCTTTGGTAATACCAATAGGGATTATAGACGTTTTGAAGCACAGTTTTATTTTGATGCCCTGGCTGAAAGGGGCCAAGACCTGGTAACCAAGAAGGGGTCACAATCGCCAAAGCCCTGACTGATAGATCCAAAACGATGTCTTCTTCACTAGAGCCAAACATAGGAGAACATAGCTGTGTTACTTCGACTCTGAAACAAGAGGCTTTTACCATTAAACTTTTGCACTGATGTGAGTGTGTGTGAACTAGTTGTCTTTGATAATCAAGACAAGGTAGATTTGTGGGAAATTTGAATCCTAATGTTAAATCATTTGTTTTATCAACATCTTTTGGATTTTTAGAAGGTATGCAAGCAGTCAGCCAGCTAAACAACAGAGTCAGATGACTAAGGCCTGGCACACACAAAAAATGTCAAAATCAAGGGAAATTATTCTCCATGAGTAAAAACTGTCATAATAAAAGTTACCTCACTAATCTACTAACTGATGCAGCTTTCTGGTACCAGTAACAGTGAAAATACTTTAGCACTTTGAGATTTTTCTTAATTAAAAGTGCTTGATAAATAAAATGTATTATTATTATTATTAAATACATTGTCTATTATTTATGCAACATCAGGAGACCAAGTCTATTATGATTAAACCCTAATGGATGAAGATCAGTGAAAATTTGCCCCCTCTATAATTCTTTACTCAATTTATAGGAGGAATGACTCCTCAACAATCTACACACACACCTGATGATTTGTTCTGATAGTATATCTAATTAAAGTTTATTTATTTATACATAAATAGGCTGATATCTGTGAGTTTAAACAACTGTCACTGAAGCAGGAACCGTAATAAGGTCGTCAGTCACTTATGACGAGCGCATAGCGCTAAGCTGGTACATCTGAATCATGTGTTAATATCTGATAATGCTATCTTTACTGGTTAGAAAAAAAGCACCAGAAGAGTGACCTCAATAGCATCAATAAGACAGAAAAGTTACGCAAAACATTCAGTTTATTCTCTCCATGTCTCCCATACCTCCTGCTCACTGTGGGTGCACCCATGAGAATCATGTAGAAACACAAGCCAAAGTTCATGAAACGCACACAAAACTTCAGGAAACGCAAATGAATGTGTGGTTCATGAGAACAATATTTTGGTTTGTAAACAAAACCTGTGGATTTATCAAGATACATTTTTAATCACAAATATATTTCTTTTGTTCAACTGTGTTTTTCTGTATTTTTGAAATCATAATTTTGTTTGCAAATTATTTTTTTGTTTTCAAATCCATTCTTTTTGATTGCATAATAAAGACACAAAATTCTCTGCATACTTTTGGACCACCAGATGATCAGGTCTTTGCTGACTGGTTAGAAGCAGCACTTGTGCTGATTATCTTGTATTGTGTACCCTGCTTAAGCAGTCAACACCAAATTTTGAAGTCACTTTTTTAAATGAAAGAAGAAAACATTTTTTGTGCAAAAAGACAAAAAAATGTCTGAAACATTGAATAATAGTCAGAGCCCTGGGAGAACATCCACCCATTAATCTTGCTCACTATGTTTCTCATCACAACATTTAAATGTTAGGTTTCTATATTTCTCATGTCAAAAGTTTATCATGGGAAAACCCTAATTTCTGTGCTAAGATGATAGGATACGTCGAAATCCTGAGAGAACATCTAAAATTTACTTGATACAGCAAAACAGAATAAAATTAAATGTATGGATGTATGCCGCTTAGGGCGTCCGTACACTGAAGACATATTTGCCACATTTTTACCTGATTTATACACTGTCCACTGAAAACAACTCTGAGACCCACTTCCCACTGGGCCCACTGGGCCTCAACCCACAGTTTGAGAACCGCTGCACTAGTAAACTGCATTGGGAGCTAGATCCTTTACAGATTGCTCTTATATCATAGAGAATAAGTGATGCAGGATACTGCAGGAGGAATTTATCATTTAGAAAAAGTAAGTGAAAACAAAAGCTGGTCTGCTCAGGAATGTTGAATTTTAATTAATCAAAAGACTGACTCTTACATTTTTAAGTTGTTGTGTTCACTTAAACCATACACAGCCAACGAACCACCTTTTGAATTACCATAAACACACAAAGTGATTCACGACCCCTGTCCCGAGCACTGCGCGTCTTGACGTGTCTTTACACTCACTGGCACATGGAGGAGCCAGCGCACAGAAGACACTGAGCGATTCAGGAGTTATTTAGATAAAATGTTTACATGCACATTGGCTAAACTGCAAAAGGGCATAACTGACAGCCAACAGCGGTAACAGCCACGCTTTAAATGAATAATATCAGTCCCGTGATCTACAGAGTGGATGGTGGCTGCATTGCTTTGGATATGATGAGGATGAAAGTCTCTTTTTCTTCACGTTTTCCTTTCTCAGATTTGTGTGAAAGCGTTTGTTAAATCAGTGAACATTTCATTCATGTTTAGCAATGTTTTATTGAAGTGTTAATTTTGTTCAGTGTTTTACGTGAATGATCAGACTTTGTCTGGGAGAGAGTGGATGGCTTTCGCAGCGTAAACGGTCAGACATCTGGTCGGAGAAGGTTCAGGAAACTGTCCTGGGCATGAATTTAATTCACACAGTTAAACATCAAGTAATTTTGAGTTATTAGGCCAAAGTCCAAGTCAAGTCATGAGTCATTGGCGTTCAAGTCTAAGTCAAGTCGATTCAAATTTGAGATGTGGTCAGGTCGAGTCAAAAGTCTTCAAAATTGTGACTTGAGTCTGACTCGAGTTGAAGTCACGAGACTCAAGTCCATGCTTCTGGTCTAAAGTGTAACACTGCTTCCAATCCCTGGTAGCCCTTGTAGCTGCAGTTAATGGACAGAGCCAGGATATTGAATTGACAGGTCTTATCAGGTGCATCTCCTGGGAGCAGCCAGGGATCAGTCAAGTCAAGACCTGGTTTCAGATGAAAAGCCATTCCAATTTGTTTAAGACATCAATGTCATTTTTCTCATGCATGATAATCATTTTTCAGTGCTTTCCTCTTTTTGGTGCCATGCTTTAGTGTACCTGTGCTCATATAATTTTAAGTAACATTGGAAACACCACTAATATGCTGAAACATTTGACAATGCAGCAAAGCATTCAATTTCAGGAGTGCCAAGTATTTGATGTTGTGACACAGGCAACCTGAGCAAGACTATTTCTTTACACGCAAAAAATTCAAAGCAATCAATGAGTGCATTGCTGAGTAATTACTTCACTCAGCAGAATTGATAATGTAATCATTATCCATAATTTTTTTTCAGTTTCTATGTGTTGTATGGAAGTATTTTGATCTAAAAAACAGGTGAAGTTGAACATGTAAAGTAATACTTGTGAATGGCCACACAATTAAAACAGAGTTACCACTTTCAGCACAAGACATTTTGATGTTAATCTGTACTAAAAGCCAACAGTGCCGCCAACTGTTGCTCCTGCTCTCTGAGTTTTTTCTTAAATCAGACTTGCTGCCTAAATGCAGTTTAATATTTGTTTATAACTAGTGATGCATGATATGAAAAATGTCAACCGATACCGAGAACCGATACTTTCCTGCTTCTCATTGCTGATACTGATAACCGATAAGTTCTTATTTTTTTTACTTAATATAATCTTTTTGCATGTTGAAATCTTGATCCAACCACTGAGTCGTTAAGCTTAGCATGCTGACCGGTCTAACTTCAGATGTCCATATGTCTGTGGTAAAACTTACATGTAGTCTGTTCTTGTTTTGTATTATGTTATCAAGTTAGGGATGTGTGTGGCAACGATACCTTAGACGTAATGGAGGGATACATCCAAGAAGAAGCTTGGATGTATGTAATATGTAATATGTAATATGTAGCTTGGGAGGTTGTAACGTGGCTATTAACTTGCGAAAATGCGGGCTCTCAATGACAGAAAAGGGCTGGTCGTTGAGCGCTATGAACTCCATCACTTTGTCGTTAATGGCTTTAGCCTTTTCACTGACTCTTAAAAAGTTTTTACAGTTTTCAAATGCATGCTAAATGGGGACATCCCCACTCTATGTTGGTGTTTTTAGCCTAAGCATGCTAGCTGCTACCACGGCTGCTTCGTCTTCTTTCAATACCGCTTCACCGCGATGGCGACTTTTCAGGTGAGCTATATTTGTGTTAAAACTTGAAGTCCTCTTTTTTCCTCTCAGAGTTCTTGCCAAACAGGTTGTGCAAACAGCAATGCTGTTGTTATCTTCTGCCACTGAGAAAAACAACCACACTGATGAAGCCATGTTCACTTTTGGTCTGGCAGAGACAGGGACAGGCTTGGGTCCTTCCAGTAAGGCGCGATAGATGATGAAACCAGCGTGACATGGCTTATTTTGGGGCTACACGGCCTGCAAACAATTTCCCCAATTTAAGTAATTTATTGGATCTTTTTATCTGATAAAATGTACGCATCGAGTTGATAAAAAATGACGTCATTTTCCTCCAAATCGGCCAGTAAATATTGTGCATCCCTATTTATAGCTGTTCTTAACCCCAGTGCATGACCAGTTTGAGTAATAGAGAGGAATGACTGCTCATGGTGCTCATCATTTTGAATTCAAGAAACTTGTTCCTGCTGACTTTAAACAGGGATTTTGCTTTATTTGCAAAGATGGTACAATAAAAAGAATTCAGGGAGGGTTCTTTGCAGAGGGGAAAGCCCCTGTGGAGACAAACTTAAAAAAAGCCTGTTCCTTACAAGATTATTGATGCATCTGATGTAGAAGACAACTGTCTGAAATAATTTCCCCTGTTTTAAAGCATTACTTATAATGCAAACAGAGATATTGGTTTCTATATGGATTGCATGGCAGCTGTTAATGTAATTCCAACCTCTAGAGCTTTGATCCCACCCTGTCTGATCTTTTAACTATAGATAAACTCCACCGCAGAATTTTAAACAAGCTTGCACATGCCTTATTCAGCACACCTATGTACCCAGCTCTATAGAAACTCCTCAAAACTACAAAGCATTTATTGATCTCATAAACAGTAATGCATTACATAGTCTGCTCTATATAGAGAACATTTCATGTAGATAACACCAACAGCCACTAGATAACCTTATATAGATACAGAAAAAAAGTCATTGTATTTGTCCATTGATGTTGAAATGAGTCTTTAAACAGTGATTATGTCACTATTAAGCCAAGCTGTTTGATCAAAAGCAGTGTAATAGGACATCTAGATATGCTTAGAAAGTCTTTTTCTGGTTGGAACAACAAAATATCATCGCTCTTATCTAGGTTGATGCAAAGTAGGAGCTTTAGGAAAGGTCGTAAAGGAAGTTTTTATGTTACTGGCACTGTAAAGACATTGAGTTGATTAGACTTGTTTATTTATTCAAGTCCAATAGAGTGTTTGCTTTTGTCGCATTTATTCCCATTTTGCCAGCACAAGGGGCCCTGGAAGACGAGTTACCAAGGAACACAAAATTTTAATTAGTGTATTTTAATCATTCAGGCTTTTCAAGCTAATCCACAGACTCCTGAGAATTCCCAAGATGCAGCTCTGTGCTGCTTTACCATTTATTGTTGAGTCTATTATAATTACTGTTAGCAGGTGGGGGCAGGGAGACGTTTATTATGTTTTTCCATCTTTATTATAATTACTAGAAAAAATGAAAGGATGCTGTTTCATTAAGTTTAGAGATGATGCCATTTCCCCCCGTTTTTCCCCTCAATCTCCTCCCTGCCTTTGTTCCATAATGCCATTGTACTGTCTTTCATTCCAGGGCTTTCATACATTGCACAGCTTTGTGAGAAAAAAACACAACAAAAAGAAACAGATCTCTTATTAAGAACAGAAGAGGGGAAAGAGGGTCTTAAAGAACTTAATTTCTGAGAGAGTTTTCTCTCTTCCTCTTTTTTCAAATCCACCCAGTGCTCTTAGAATGGAGTTGATGCATCCTCTGAAACTCAAATGTTTAATGGAGTTGGACTGGGATCAGAACAGAAATGCAAAAAGTAGAATATGTTTGCCTCTCTTTCACGATCGTCAGTAATGACAGATAAGAAGACTGCAGTAAATCTTTAAGCCCCATGCTTTTGGTGCTCTGCAGGGATTTTAACATCTTCCAGAAATATTTAATGTTTGTCTGTTTGTTTAAATACTGTAATGCTGTTCCCCTTCCTATTGAGTCCCAAATGTCTGGATCTTTGTATCTAAAAGAATTAGGCAACTAAAGTTTCCAAGCAAATAAATGGGGGATTTCTCTTGTTTTCTCTTCACTGTTTGTGATACATTCAAGTGAAACTTTTCATGGAACAGGGGCTGCTTTTGAAAATCTATTGTGTCGGTGTTTTGGACAGAAAAAGATGTCATCTGTTATTGTGGCTAATGAATGTATGGTTGACAAATTGAGCTGAGCTTGTGGTATGATTAGGGTGAAGTCAACTGCTTCACATAAAACTCCACGTTTGCTGTCAGTTAAGTTTAAAAAAAGGCACAATTTTAGCATATGATCCCATGATTTTAAGAAGTGTGCAGATCTGAAGCTGCCATTTTTCTAGGAAGCAAGAATCGAACAAGCTTTATTGAAAGGTGATGTCATTAGAACCCACTATTGTGAATGTTTGTTGTGCTTTAAGTCTTTGTTAAAAAACATGAAGAGTAAAATCCCCTTGAATACTTATTTGAATTTACTGTTTACCAGTAAAACCACGTGTGCAATGTGCATAATAAAGATGACTTTACAGACACACCTTTGTAAACTCCCACAAAATAGACTTAAAACAACAACACTTCATACTTTTTATTTATTACATCTTGAGTAATTTGACATCTGTGTATTATTGCCACAGGAGCTGAAATGGTCAAGTCTTGACAAGAGTGTCTTTACTCTGAAGAGACAAACAGACAGATTTAGTGAAAAGGTAAAGACAAAGCTCACTTTGTAAAAGAATGGGAGACTGTTTGCATGTGCCGTGGTACATTTTATGGCTCAGTGGTTGTATTTGATCGAAAGATTTAAAGAGATTCACACCTGTTGCACCTGGCTCAATAACACAGATACTTTTTTTGCATCTTGAATGTGTCACGAGATGCTTCACTGGTATCTTGCCTTTAAGCTAGTTACTGTTTTATTTGTTCATGAAAAAATGACATCCACTAAATGATACAAGAAAATTTATACATATCTATTGGCTAAACATGCCACTTTACCTATACTTCTTTTAGTTAGGTGAAGTGGCAGGTGGCCCAGTTAAGAATCAACAACAATTCCCTCTAGGAATCAATATCAGTAGTTTTTTTTTTTTTACTTAACAGTTGACGCTTTGTGTTGCATCCCTTGTAAATCAAGGAAATTTTGTCTTTTGATGCAAAAAATGTGGTCAAAATTATTCTTGGCAAAAAGATGACGGTGTGTGGTATGTGGAAACACCAGCGCCTTGCAGAGACATTTATCTATGCAGCTTGGCACTAAATATCGGGAGTGACATGTGTTTGACATTGTTACCGCTGAAAAGATGTGTAGGCCAACTTTGCTGACAGAAAAATCCTAGAAATCAATATAATAATTGTTAAAGACACAGAATAAAAATCAGAAATGATAGAAGCTTTGGTATTAATAAAATATTGTTAATGTTAAGCCCTACTGATTCCCTTTGCTGTTTTTGCCTGCAAAAATACCAGAGCACATTGTTGTGCTAATTGCAGAGTGTATAGAGACTGTACATGCAAGTGGTGTCAAAGCAGGAACAAGTAATTGAAATTTCCAACCACTGGAAGAAAAGCACCTGATGTTGTAGGTTCTCAAAGTCGTTTGGAGTAATATTATATGTATCATATTACAGAGCTTTTATTGTGGCTTTCCACAGACAAACACAGTAGTAAGCCAGTGGGAGAATGTAGCCAGCCAGAGGATCTAGAGAATTTTGGCATGCTTATAAAACCCCTTTGTTTCAGCCCCACTCAGAACAGGCTGTTCTAATGCAATTCTTTTGAGCTGTGTCTGACCAGACCCCTCTCAAGAAGTGGGTGTGGCCTCAGCATTTATGAGTTGTGCTCTGATGCTAACTGTGGCTGTAGAGACATGTCTAGAAGCTTCAGTAACTACAATTACAATTATGTGGCCATTCCTTTAGCCCCTATCCATTGTCATTAAAGTTCCTGATATTAACTTTAGAAAGATCAACAAAATTAAATACATGGTGGTTCCTGCAAACAGCACACATATTTCGTATGACCGTGACAAACAATCATGGATGACCTGCTGTGTGGACCAGAAATTAATAGTTTTAGACCAGGTAAACCCCCTTTGAATGGCAGTTCAGCTAGATGCTGCCATATCAATCAACATTATTCCTCTACAGATTATATTCGTTATAGATATTAATTTTAATATTAGATTGCTCTCCCTATCCATGGTTGTACTGATTATTATGTATTATTTTACATCCATAGAACTGTCTTTATGACCATATACATGAAAATGAGATCTCAAGGGGCTTACCTTTAATAATTTTATATTCGACAAATATGGTGCTATACAAATAAAGATTGATTGATTGAGTCTATGTTCAGCAGAGATAAATGTGATGAGGACAGATTTATGATCTGGGTGTCCATGGGTTTGTTGCTTTCATAAATTCTTATTTCTGGTCCCTTTGTCTCTGCCTGGATGGATACATTTCTGGATGTATGTATGTGTATATACAAATATATTTATTATATGTGTATTTTATATACGCATTTATGTGTATCTATAAAAGGAAGAGTATGGCTTCAGTCTGCTCTATTGTTAAGTGCCCTGAGATAACACAAATTAATAAGTGGCGCAATACCAGTAAAGATGGATTGATGGACTTGTTTCTTCCACTTAAGCAGTGGGCGGTTGGCAGATGTGCTGTCATCAGGGGAACTTTTTAAATGGACTGCTTGGGCAAACAGTCTATGTGCTCAGCAATCAAAACAATATGTTAGAACTCCTTTTATTTTTATCATAGAGAGAAAGCAGAATATTAATGTCAGATAATGAAGCATCCGAAGCCCCCCCCCAAAAAAAATAAAAAATAAAAAATAAATAAAAACCAATAAAAATAAATAAATAAATAAACAAAAATAAAATAAAATCGTAAGAGTCTGATTAAGTGTGACTGGCTTGACCGTAGATTATTTAAGAAAGTCCTCCCATACACCAATTTTGATCACAAATCAAATGCAAACAGTAAAGTAATTCTATAAGGCTAAAGGCTAATGTTTTTTTCCCAAATCCTCCATGAGCTAAGGGTGTCAGACTTATTAACAATTCCTGTCTATGATACTTAAATATCAAAGTTTTAGAGATGATTGTGTGTTATTGTTACATTAGAAATAAATAGACGGCAGCAGCAAATTAAGAGGGGTTGAAATCAAGTTAGCTTATGTTAATGTGATTTCCTGTGCAGTGCTGTAGCGCAGACAGTGGCACACCAACATAGAGAGAGCACAGAAACCATTGATAAATCGAGTAAAGCAAATTTAAATTGTATAATTTTTTTAGTGATTGGGGTGTGGTGTCTCAATGGGCTAGCCTTTGGACTGTTTGTGACCCTTTAAAAAACAAATACAAGCAAATGAATATTTACAATTTGGGAATTTTATGATCAAGTAAAATGATCAGACATGTGAAGCATAATGTAAAAAGTAGTTGAATGTCTTGATACATCCATATGTGATACTCTAGTTTTTACTATTTTTGCATGTATGGCATGAATAGGAAACAGGCCACAGGGTGATAGAGAGTGCTTAAACATCTCTTTTCATATTTTTTACCCAGTGAGCTGTTCAGATTAGCTTTTAGCCAATGCAAACAGGTTAGTCTGTGCCTTACTTATGTTTTTGAAGCATCATAAGCCAGAAGCCCATACATTCCACTCATTCACGTAACAATAAAATCTTAATTTGAAATAATCCATTATGCCCACTGAGTGTTTGTTCCTTGTTTGGTTTTAGTTCACTTGGAAAGAAGGTTTGAAACTGCTGTTAAAAGTTATTACATCGACTACTTTTGCCCTATATTCTGCCTCTTTAACCTGAAAGTGTCCCCTTTGTATCCCACTGAAATTCTCTAAGCTTCTTGGTGTATTTAGCACCATATCTTTGCTCTATTCTGGGATGTTTTTGAGGGCAGAGAGAAGGGGGTAAATGCGTCCATCTCAAGTGAACATTTTTCATGTTTTCATGAAAAATTCCACATCTCCTCATGAGGTGGCGTTCAGGGGAAAAAGAGATATATTTCAGGACAGGTCATAGGAAAAAAGAATAAATAGACCTTTGAAGTGTGAAAGGCCATACCAATGCAATTATAGAGTCACTGTGAAGTGTCAGGATTTTGGAATTATAAAATTAGTCTGGATTGGCAGCAGTAATTATGTTGGGCCATAGAGAAATTCTCTCATATGTTTGCTTCTTTTTATTTCAGTTGTGCTGGACACTTCCTTAACATCTTTACCACAGAACACATAAAACCTTGCCTTTCGTCTTTGTGCAGTGGAGGATAAGATCTTGGACATATGCTGTCTCCGTACCAGCCACCTCTTCACATTTACATCATACATGAATCAGAGCTGTTTTGGTTCATTCTCTTGGACATTTGAACATTTTATAATCTACTTAAACTCATGGCTCAGTGTTTATTTGTGACGGTTCAACTGAGGCGTCTTCTGTGTGACAGACGTCCTCTTTTGTCAAGACTATTATCTCTCTACTTTATTAAATAACTGCAGCAGCACAATTACACAATTTGATTTGTTTCCCTGTATTTCAAAAAAGAGAAAGTACTTCCATCAATATTCCTGCTTTTGGTACTTCAACAAAGGATTAATCATAAGGGGCAATAACAATCAGGCTACATGATTTATGCACCATCATGGCCTGACCTGACTGTTGTAGGATTTTGGGACCCGTTGACTATGAAAATCAGTCGTTCAGTCTTGTGTTGTTTGTCATATTGACCGTCAACTACGGATCAGTCTGAGCCGCCACATGACTCCACGACAGAAAGTCTAGCATGTTTGATTTTTGTCCTGCCTCCTACAGTTAGTTCCCTCACGTCAGAGACACTGACCAATGAGAGCATGGGGAACTTTGCAATTGTGTAGTTTGAGGCAGGGCATTAAAGGGACTTAACACAAGTCCAGCAATTTAACATCAAAGATTTGTTGTGGATGTCTTGAGAAATAACTTCAACATCAAGCATTTTATGGCTTCAAGGAAACTTCATAGTGTGATAAACTGTCTTATGTTGGTGCTTCTTTGAAAGTAATGAAGTAATGTGGAAAACCCAGTTGATTTGAGTGGGAACTACAGAGAAATGATCATCTACTCTTTACACAAAATATGTTTATCTCTGACAAATTTTTAGTTTGTAGTGTTTTGGCTCTGTTGCAGGTTTGACCTTTTATTCAAAAAGGCTATGTTTGAACTCAGGCAGAGCTGGTGTAACCCATAGCCGGCTGTAAAGTACCTCTTGCTTGATTGTGCTTGCTAATTCATAAAAATGAGCCATACACTCTACTTCTAAAAGTTACCTAAATCCTTTGTGCAGGCACCAAACCTATGTACATTTTTTGCTCTTGTACAAAAGAACTATTCATACAGTGAAAGTTTTTCAGCATACTGTGTACTTTCATTTTTTGTTAGCCAGAGTTATAGTTTTTCTAGACTGTCAAAGCAGCTGAGACCTCTAGAGGTTCTTCCCATTGTCCTTAACATAGTTGTCAAAAATAGATTAAAGTAGAGAGAGATTTAAAAGGAATAAAATAGTCTTCAGATTTCATCCTCATGTTACAGTGGGAGACCATAGCAAGTAGTAATGGCAGTAGGTCAACCTTGGTTTGACCCAAGGTTTGTCTTTTGGTTTGTAGGGATGTAACAGTTTGTATTTGACCATAACTATCACAACCTTACAGTCAGGGTTTGACTCACTACGTCACAACTCACCAGTGTCTGTGACGAGAGAAAAGGTAATCATATGTGTACCAATAGCAGTTTATGTCTTTAATGTTGGCAGTAATTATCCTAAACTGTTTGCGACCACCATGTAAAAAGATGAAATTTGACTGTATTAAAGGTCACACAAAGTTTCATAGTTCTAATCTAAAAGGCCCCAGTAAGGAGTAACAGCAGAGCCGAGTTTAAATTCAGAGTCTGTAGTACAGTAACAGGAGAGTCTTTATTAGACCTCTCAGTAGCTTGGCCTTGATCAGTGTTGTGGAATAATAATGAGTGCATCTGTTCTTCACACAGAAAGCCAGGTGATCTTTAGGTTTTTGTATAATAGTAGGGCAAGTGATTCCATTAGCATCCATGATGGGTCTTCAGGGGTTACTGAGGACAAAAAAAACATGTATACTGGTTCTGCTTTTTTCCCCTCTTTTTTTTAATCAGCTCCACATCTGTTCCACCATGATGCAATACAGAGGCTCTTTTACCAGTCTGATGCTCAGGTCTGTGTGTTTAGTTTGAGCGAGGCAGGCTAACCAGACCTGATAAAAGTGACATTAAACCATCAGACTTCTCCCCTTGCACAGCATCCACGTCCACATCATACAAATTACTGCTCAATTTGGCTGCAATCATGCTCTTAACATGGAGCTGGTTTGGAGAGGAGCTTTTCTAATTATGGGCAATCTGTAAAAGATTGTTGTTGTGATTACAGCACAGACATATGCCCTGCTGCAGAGTACATACAAACTAGAAAACGGCACACTTAAAGTCTGAAAGAAACCAGAGTAACTGCCTCAGATTTTAAAGTTTTAAAATTACAGTTTCAGGAAAATATTTGATCACTTCTTTTAAATTATTTTCTCATGTCTATTTTAGTAGAATTTTATTTAAGAAAGAGTGATGCTTTTTTACAGACACAATTTGTCAATGTTGTGCTCTCCAAAACTAGACAAGCAACATATTATAATTTTTTTAACAGCTATGTGGTCAGACATAGTTTTTTTTAGACCTTTTCAGAAAAAGGATATAAATAAGTAACATTATTTAGCATAAATCTAGGCATCTAGAACTGCCTCCCTTGTGAATTTTAAACAGTTGTATCTTTATTGGGATGGTTGATAAATAACTGCTCCAAAGTCTAAAAAAATGGATAGGGACCTTAAGCATCATAATTACAGTTTGTCTTTGATAAACAATGTTATAATCACAATTGCTGCAGCCACAAGAAGTTAAACACACACAAGGACTGATCATTTATCTTTAACGTTATTTCTCTCAGTTGACTGCAGAGCACATCTTTGTCTTGCGCAGATCTGAGCAAATGTAATATTTTATCATTTAATGTTTAAAGTCTATTCACAGTCTCATTAGATAGCATTTTAAAGACTTTGGTCCATTCAAATGCTTTGTAAGAATTTTAATTATTGAGTGCTGCAAAGAATTGTTTTCTTGAAACTCCTCACCTGCCCACACACCATCTATCATTTAGGTCATTTTGCGGGAAGTGTGTACTGCTTTATGGCATGAACCTGAGTTCGGCATTAGGAAAATGGCTGATACGAATGGCAGTTTGGATTTATAAAAGCTGGGAATATGACATGAAAGAGGACTGTGATGGATGAGGATCGGAAAAGAAAGAGGAGGAAAAACCAAGCATGAAGCCAGACCAAAAAAAAATCAAAAATCAATTCAGCCTCTCAACAGCGATATGGCATCAACACTGACACAGCCGAACATTAGCTACACAGTTACTATTACCTGTGTGTTAGCAAAAGCTAAAGTCATGAGTTAGAATCGATTAGATTTGGTATGATAATGTTAAACACATGTTGAACACAGAGGTTAACTCATGCCCCACTACTAGAGAGTACAAGATAATATTTTGTATTCAGTGTTAATTTGTTTAAATGCAGTGTACTTATGCGAAACTATGACACAAATAGTGAACAAACTATATTACTTCTGATACCTCTGCTATACATGCCATATTTATAGGAACAAAGTGCCCCTCAATTTTCTTGTTCGGGTGAATTTATTATTTATTTTACTCTTCGGTGGTGAAATAACAAACAGGTTTACTTGTAATAATCCATCTAATCTTTATACACCAACAAGTGTACTCAAAATACTTGGTACTTTGACTACATTTTATTTGGAGAACTCACTCATCAAACTGAAGGAATCATACAGAGCTATTTTTTCATGAGTAAAACATAACCAACATTTCTGTACTTTTCCAAACATTTTAGTATTTGCTTCATTAGCTGCTTGTATGAATAAGCATGGAGAAATCTGAATCTGAATACCCCAGTGTCAAGTTTTTTCTTTTTTCCTTTCAGTGTGTTTATCCAATTTTTAATATCTTTTGATATTCAATGTCCTGCACCAACTTGCTCGAGAAGATTTGAATTACCTCTTGTGGACCAAAAAGTTTTTTTTTTTTTTTTTTTTTTTATTGAATTAAGATGGTTTGCAGTTTTATTCTTCACAATATCAGACATTTAAACCTTGAAAAACGTGAAAATAACTTTAATAATATAAATAAAAATGAGTTACACAACTCAAAATCTGAGTTGTAAGTCATTACAGAAACAAATAAAAAATCTCCTCTGGTCAGTTGGATCACTCTCTGACCAGAACACTGTTGCTTCTCCAGAGCTCACGCGTCACCTCCCTTGATCCTCAAACTTGTCATGAGTCTTAAGTGGAGGCTGAGTCCTGTGTATAACATACACATAGAAAGAGAGTAAAAATTACAAATGAACTTTTTATGTCATATGATTAATAACTGCTGTCACTGTATAACGTAGTGCTATAAGGTTCCATGGCTTATGGAGTTAAGTGTTACATATATCTACAGTCTACAGTTGGACGTATTGCTCTGCTCTGTCACTTTTGTCTCATAAGCGTCACCTTTGTCTCATATTTAGTAGCATTACCAAGAGCATAAAGTAATCCTACCGCAGTCATGTCTCCGAGGGTCCTCAACTTAGCTTAGAAAGTTTAACACTTAAAGTTATCTCTACCAGTGTGTAATACACGGGTACCTCCAGCCTTTAGGCACAGTCTAAGAGCTGCGATCAAAGTTACAGAACACACATGCAAACGCTGACCTAACAAATAACAGCTGACGATTGAAAAGTGATATATTCAAATAGAACCATGACAATACTGTACCTTATCAGTCCACATGGTTTATTTGTCTCAGGTTGTCCTGTCAACTCCTCCCCCTCCCTCTGTATGTCATCAAATGCATGTCGTAAGGCGCTCTGTTTTATGACAGTGCAGTTACACTTGGAAGTCTATAGAGGCCACTAGAGAGCAGAAAATACAGAATCTTACATATTGCTGCTTTAAGCACAGCTTGACAAAAAACTATCCAATGCTAAAAGCAAAGCTTCCTCCTTGAGTGTAGAAAGAGAGGCCAACTAAAGAAAACATACTCTCATCCTGTTCATGCATAAAGAGTACAAGACTCCAAAAGGTTTCCTGATATTTGACTGAAGTGTGAAGTCACTCACAGCCTTTGACTGATTAAACCCTGTTTTTTGATGAGAGAAGTGTATATTTTCAGAAGTACGTATTTTCAGACTGGTAATTCATTTTTGAGTCAATCCTCGAATTGCCTTTTCTGCATTTTATCACATAAAAAAATCTTGCAGTGCAGTCATCTCCAGCTTTTGGCAGGCGATGATTTTCCCTCTAACTGCTCACTTCTGTTACTGTTGTTGTCTTCATTAAGACACTTTTTAAAACAAGGCAAATATGCATAGAGATGTGACTACAGTTTCCCAAAATAGCTGCATGATGGCTTCTGCGTTTCTATGTGCCATGCACCCCATGTGCAGAGCTCATGGAGAAACCTTGGTCTGAGGTGGAGGGACTGTTGCTTTAAACTTAAGTATGTGTTTTTTGTGGTTTATACAGTCCTTTGGACCAGTTTGTACAGCTTTAATTGTAGCAAAAGCAGCGTGGCCCTGTTTTGAGTCAGTGCTTTAGATTACAAAACATTACAATTTACGGTGCTGTTTGACAAAGTTTACTTTGATTGCAAGTTTTCAGTGCCACAGGAGTCCTGCAGCAAAATGGGCAGTGTGGTCTGATTGGCCCATCTGATTTTGGGTCAATCAGATAGCTGTCACTACTGCCACAGTTTAAAGTACAAAACGTAAACCACTTCATAGAATAATCTCTTGGCAAAACATGCCGCTAAAATATCCTTTCTATGGAGAAATGCGTTGAGTGTCGTTATTGCTTTTTCATACAAAAAGAAGTGCTGTCAGATCTAGTAAAACTGCTACTGATGCTGTTAGCATCTATGCTAAACTTTGTACAAGCAGTCACGTCCTGCTGTTGTCTCACTCGTAGCTCCCAACTCTTCCTGCTCTAAAGGACACTGATTTGGCCGTTCCAAACACAGTCGTGGTAGATTGGAGCTTGGCAAGATAAATCTGCCTGATTACAGACATTAAATCAGGTGGATCCAGCTGCACTGCAAGGTTACAACATTTCTCCTGACAGGTTTCGGCAACAATATGACTTATGAAGTGGCTTGTGTTATGTACTTAACTCCTCTGCTGGAGCAGTAGCCAACTACATCATTTGATTGCCCCGTAATGAATGAGATTTGCAGAGCTTTCCCCCAATGCCCTTTCGGAAATGTTTTTGAAAGGTTTTGCCATCACCAGACTCTTTCCATGGGTTGTTGCCAAGATGTACTAGCTAAATAATTCCTGTAGATATATGAAATTGCCAGGTTAAAAAACATGTCCCTAATTCCCTTTGTATCTTTACAACTTAACATGGAATAAGGACATTAGATATGACAGTGATACAATGCAAGTAAAGTCAAACAAAATGTTTGGTTTCACAAGTGCTTCCTCTTCTTCAGCCCCTTGTTGAAAAGGGTTGATCAAGCTACTGCTGGTGCTATTTTTCTTTTTCTTCTGAAGTCTGTGGCTCCATCTCGCCTTAGAAAAACCCCTCATCTGCGCAAACCACCACACGTGCCCCTTTCCTGTCTCCACTTATTACACAGCCATGATCCTCTTATGGAGGCTTCCTCTGCAGCGCAATAGCATATGTTTCTTGTTAAGCCCAATTTCTTTTTCTCATCATTCAAGGCGAGTATTCTCTAAGCCAAAAGCATTGAGAAAGTCTAACTTGTGCCATTCTTTTACCCCACTCTCCCCCCAACATGTCTCTGAATATTTCAAATCTCTGAGGTTTTAAATTAATTTGCTACCACAACAAAAGAGCTCAGCGTTTTAATGGCATTGTAAGTAATTTTAAGTTAATTCAGTAACCTTTGAAATAGAGTTCAGGCAGCCACTAAATTGTGGTTGCTGTTGATGAGCACAGAGGTCATGGAGAGGACTCGAGCTTATCCATCAAAGGATTAGTGGTATTTCGTTTTGAAATTTTTTATCCAGTGACACACAAACTATGTCACTGATACACTTTTGGTGACTTAATAAACATCTATTAATTTTGATTAGATAATTTCATAGTTCTGACTTAATTCATATGGATTCTTTTTCTGTCTTTGTGCCGACTGTTTAGTTCAGATTTGAGAAAAAGTCTTGCATAACTACAGAGGTCTTTTTAAGAAATTTTCTTTGGAGCATGATGCAGCTTATTTAGGTTGAGGTTATCAAAAGTAAGGTGCTTGGATCGGTTTTCTTACTTTTTTTAATCCTGTCTGCTTTAAAGCCACAATATCCCACACTTTTATGTTTGATATTACGTAAATAAATTTACTTAAGTTGCAGTATTTGAGTGGTCTTTGAGGTTGCTTGTGCTTTTTTGAGTAGTTTTGGATGAATGGGTTTTTCTTTTACTTAAGTATATATTTTTTTTTTACGGTGTATTGTATTTAGTTACATTTGCCATTGCATATGAGTCACATCTATACATTGCTGCAAATGGTGTGACAAACTCTGCTTAATGAAAAAAAAAATGTGGGCGAAAACAAGCCACAAAAGCAGCATAGGGTGCTTGGGTCATTGGAAATAATCCAATAGTTAATATATGACAGTATGAACAGATTGTTTACAACAACTTACCTTTCTACTACCAGGCCACTTTCTTCAGGCATTACCTCGCTACGTGGCACAGGCTTTCTGCCTTCAGTGAACTGATCAAAATATAGTCTGACTTTAATTTAGCAGAGTACACTAATATCACTGCATCTGAAATAAGGATTAGCAAAATGTATGAATGTTTAAAAGTTATCTTTCTGATCATGCACAGTAATTTTGACAAAGAGTGTTATTCTAGCTCAGTTTACCTCCTCTAACCTTGCACAGTAGCTGGACCTGCCAAATTCATTGTCTGTAATCAGGCAAATCTATGTTACCAAGCTCCAATTTACAACGACTGTGACTGGCCCAAAGTGGCACGGCCCAATCAGAGTCCTTTAGAACAGGAAGAGGAATGAGCTACGAGCAAGATGATAGCAGGAACTGGCTGCTCATGCAGGGATTAGCATAGATGTTAACAGTTTCAGTAGCAGTTTTATCAGAGCTTGACTGCATTTCTTTATTAAATTGGCCAGGTTGCCCTTGTAAATGAGATCCTGATCTAAATGGGAAATTACCTGGTGAAATAATGGTTAAAAAATAAATAAATAAATGAAAGGCAAATAACAATACTACAAACTTCTCTTTGTCATGACGAGAGTTTGTTTTACACAGTGGCTCATCTGCTGAAGCGCAGTAGCTCTCACCTGCAACATTATCTGAATGGCCCATAGTAAATGTTGATTGACAGGATTATCATCCACTCACCTGCTTGATATGCTTCTGAAAGGTTCTGCCCTCCTCAAACACTTTCTATGGGCTGTTTCCCAGATGGACTACAGAAATATAATAAACAGTCCATGCGGTGTGCCAGGTTATACCTCTTCAGCAAAAAACATAAATAGTGTTTTCTTGAAGTAAAACTAATCAATGAAGCCATGGCTTCTGTCTTTACAAAACTAACACTCAGTATAATCCAAATACTTACTTCGAAGATATACTCTCATTTGGCTCCTGTAGTTTTTCCTTTGAGTGTATGAAACTGTGAATCAGGACTGTATAACATATATATAAATATTCACTACAGCAGGGAGACTGCAGAAGCACGTACAAAAGCTGTTTGTATTCTTTGATCCTGAAACTACCAAAGTGATTTTTCATAGTCACTGTCTTATTCAAGCTTGACAACGTAGGCTCACCATTTATGCACCTGAATCAACAGGTAAGGTTGGTTTCTCAAGTCATCCAGCTCCCATAGCTGTTTTACCCATTTTTAATTCAGACCTGTTGACTCTCCATCTTCAGAAGTTTCTCCTGTGTGTACTCCAGTTCATGCAAGCATTCCCAAGTGTCTTTAGTAAACAGAAGTCATATTTGTCTAAAAAAACCCCAAACATTTTTCTGGTTTGTTGGTGGTTGTTTCTTCTTGTGAAGCGAGCTGGTCAGTGCTGCTGGCAGAAGGACACGTAGGCTGTGCAGTGTATGGAAGTAGTGCCTAAACAAAGTGGCTTGGCTGTAGGAAAGTACGTGGTTTTAAGTAATCATTTTTATGTCATGCAGTCACCCTACACTGTTTTTGTGCCTTGTTTTCACCTATATTTCTTTCGATTTTGTGGTGTCTGTGGTATCATTTGCAGCAATGTGTAGCTCTAACTTCCATGCCAGCTACTGGGGCATAGATGCAGAGCTCAGCTTTGTGACTGTGGCTTATGTTCAGGCTAATGCTATGTACTTCATACAACCTGACTTAAAAATCCTGAATCCTTGAAATTTCACCAAGGAGGATGGCATTTTTACCACCGTTTTTGTCAGTCTTCTTGCTTTTCATATCCTCTTACTTTTCATAGCCACAGCCTTTTTCATCATTGCACTGAAAACTGGTGTGTGAACAGTGACATAAAGTCAAGTGCACTTCTCTTGAAGAAAACTTCAGCCTGCTGCCATGACATAGCACTGAAAGCAATTGACCACGGTGCTCTGTGGAAATGGGATGGACACTTTTGTCATTTGATATTATTATCCTATTCAACTTTGAAACCTAACTTTCAGTAAGAGTGTAATTTGCAAGAATTAGGTTATGCAAAATTGTATCACGCTATAGGAGTGACAGCAAAATATGTCATGATATATTTCAATCACAAGCAATAATTCATCACTCGTTTCACAAAAAAGGCAATGGTATGTTTTTTATTGTAGTAATGACCCACAATATTATTTGAATAAAAATAAAGTTAGTAATTGGTTTAATTTATATAATATGACAATAAATGTAGCTGAAAGACATAAGCCCTATTCACACTGCCATTTCAAGGCGTTATATCTACGCCCCTGTAAGGTTTCACCTCCACTGTGATCGTCTTGGAGACTGAATGGGGGGAACGAATGATCCCCCCATTTGTATCATCTCCAGAAGTAGTAACATAGCGTGCACAGGTGTTACGGCCTCACAGAATTAATGTGAATGTCATGAATGCCCCCGAAGTGTAAATATAATGGAGACTGTTGTGGTGCTTTTGAGTAAAGGCATTTGGAATTGGGCTGAGTCAAATGGCCTGCTGCCAACTAGTGGCCTCAGGCTGAACCACAATACAAAAAAATCTGACAGTTTTTTATACATTCTAAACCAATTACATAACTATATTGGGCCTTAGACTGTCAATACAGTATTGTGCTGCAAAATGTCACAATATTTTGGTCAGAGGCTGCGTTTGACTTTCTTGCTGTCTATCACATTGACCGACGAGGCTGTAAAATTTCACGCAATTTTTTAATTCTTTTATCTTAGTTTTTATTTTAATAATAAGAAAAAATAACCTAAACAGTAGCTTTTACATAACAAAACAGTTTTATGACAAACAATACCAAGCCTTTATTTTTAATGTAATTTTTCCACACTAACGCAAGCATGTCAGTGTCTTCAAATGAGAGGGATGGTCTGTGCAAATTAAAATGCTATCATGTCCTATTTAGAGCCTATTTATAGCATGAAGATCTAGTATTTAAAGACTTCAATTTAATATCTTTTTAGAGGGTGAGTGATTGAGTACTATGCAGAATTGTTAACTGAATCCTCCCCTGCATGCAATCTGTCATTCATGTCAAACTTTCAGACCTTCAAACAGCGTTTAATGAAATGAATGATAACTATATGTACTTCAACTCAACAAATGACTAAAAAACAAATTTGACCGTTAATACATAGCTCCATCCCTGAATTGAGAAAGAGAGGCCAACTCCTGCTCTCAGCAGGCGGTAATTTTCCTCTCTACCTAAGCATTTTTGTGCTGTTGTTGCTCCTTACTTAGATGCTTTTTGTTATAAGGCCAATTTGCATTAAATGGAGGGTACGTTTTCCAAAAATAGCTGAATTATGGCTCAGTGTCTCCATGCTTCATGCATTTCAAACACACAGTTCATGAAAATTCCTTGGTCTGTGGCAGAGTAAGGACACCATTCAACCTTGTGTGCATTTTTTGTGCTTTAGTGTCCTGTTTGCACGGTTTTAATTGTGGCAAAAGCAGTGTGGTCCTGTTGTCAGTCAAGTCTTAAACTTACAAAACATCACCCCTTCCAGTGCTGTTTGACCTTCTCTTTAAAGCATACATTTTATTCGACCAAAATTATTCATAAAAGACACAATTTTCCATCATTTCATCTACTTCTTTCTGCAACTTTAATGATTGTGTCCAAAGTCTTCCAATCTGTTCATATAGTTAGGAAAATGTGCTGACAATTTGATAATCCATGCATTGCTTTTATTCGGTGTAAAGGACATATAATGAACAATCGGGCAATAAACACTTTAACTTTGAAGTGAATCTTAGGGGCCCAGTAAAAATGGCAAGCCTGTCTGAATGTTGGATTTACTTTAATTGCTTGCACTCACTGCAGCAGGAAGAAATCTTGTCGCAAGCTAACATGCCGCATGACAGGGGCACCGTGAGCCTAATGTGTAGTGCTCACAGCTCCTAAACCATGTGGACAGAATGACTATGAGGGGATTTTTTTTAACATAGTTTAAATAACCTCCAGGATTCATTAACTGTCAACAACATAGGATCTGTGCTTGAGTGTTAGGGCCCACTGGTTTGTTCCTCTTTCTAGTCTTCACAATTTTTCCTCATTCATCAGAAAATTCTTTCAATGATGGAAAAGTTTGGGTTAAGGCGACCCCTGCATTTTAAGGTATATAAAGCTGATAGTGTTGTTGGAGCATCAGATCAAAGTATTAATGCTGAAGAGCCCATATTTTGAATTAACTATACATTAATTTCCATGATGGCTAGAGTATGTCCATAATTGCTAATGTTAAAAAAAGGCTGATTTTCATGTACTGAGTACCCCTGATCCGGCTGTATTCTCAGTCTGTATGACATGCTATGTTGGGGCTCCTGCCTCTTTAAGGCCCCCTTTCCCATGTGGGCCCAGTCTGTCCTGATTGATCAACCAATCTGCTTTGTTGCAATTGGTTAGCTCAGCACTGCTCTGTGCTTTTCAGTGACTCTGCGCTCTTTTAGAGTCTCTACCACCCAGATCCAATAAGTTTGAACTGTTGAAGAAATAATGATTGGCTGTTGCACTGTGAGGTCCATTCAGGGGTGGAGGGTGGGGAAATCAGCTGTTTCAGGCAGCCGCTGGTGTTGTTCACAGGAGGAGGAAAAAGTCCCAATGCCATGGACTTTGTTGTAATGGTAGATGGACTTGAGCCTCTACAGTGCTATTCTTGTCTTTGACCACTCAAAGCAGCTTTACACCGCAGGTCACACCTACCTGTTCACACCCATTCGCTCTCACATTCACTCACTGATGGTTGTAGTTTCTAAGTCAGTTATCGATCAGTAACAACAAACATGTTCTTGCCCTTTCATGCCCATTTACACGCCACTGACGCAGCAGTGGGAGTAACTTGGGGTTAAGTGTCCTGCCCAAGGAGACACATCACCATATGACAGCCAGAGCTGGGCTCAAACCTGCAACCTTCTGATTACTGACCAAGCGTGCTGTCAGACTGAGCAACAGACACCCCCTATGTTGTATTGTTCAAAGAAGTGCTCTGTTATGCAGAGGAGACATATAACACGCCAATGCACATATAAAAACACAATATGACCTCTTTAATTTGACTAGTTTTGGTTGCCCAGGAGGTCATTTATCATTTCTATGGTAAGAGGGATATATCTTATTAGATAAGAACCGTCACTGTTTTTTAAATTTTATGTATGAACTCGACAACACAAACTAGTTCATAACATAAATATCTATATTTTTTTGCTTTTCCCCCCATGACTGCTTCACAACCAGCAACATAAATAAGTGGCTCGTCACATAATGTATTCAGCAGTATGAAAGTATGGCGGTGGTGTCACCTCCTTTTTAGTGTGAATTTTCCCCCCACATTAAATATAAGCTGTTATAGGGCCCAAAGGAGCCCAGTGGTCTATTTTCCAATGATGTTGTCAGCCATGTGGCTTACACCCCAGAGAGGTGAAGGTAATCAGCCTTTTCATCTCCAGAGGAGGGGCAATGTCGAGGTCCATGGCTGACTCCATATTTTCCTCAGCCGCTCTGGCTGAGCAAAGCTTCACTCTTTCTCCGCTCAATTTATTCTTCTTGTGCAGAATATCACTCTAATCCTTCTTTAGTGAATCAAGATGTTTTCCTTCTTTTTTGAAATGAGTGCATTTGTGTGAAATGACTCTCAAAAGGCAGAAGGCATATGGGAAGAGAAATGTTTGTCATTGTTAATTCTCTTAAGATTTATAACATGTGAAGTTGAGCACAAAAGCCCGGAGATTTGCCTTTGAAGTTAATTGTATGACAAATGATTGTTTAGTTATTTTTTGGGTCATGGCTAAAGCTGAACATTAATGGGAAAAACATAACACTGCTTTAGTATTTCTTCCTGTAATATACTGTAGTTAATAAAAGGGGCTAGTTTGAAAATGTCAAATAATATTAATCTTGGACAGACGGACATGATGCCATTTCTGCTGAAAAAATACCAGTGCCATAAGCTAAGTCTAGCAGAGGGGCACAATATATTCATTCGCTTCAGTTGTTTTGGTCATAAAAACATCTCTGTGTTCATTCCCTGTCACTCAACAGCTATGACATAAATTGATTTTTGAATTCTTATTAAAAAACAAAAAACAGGAGAGGGTTGCTGCTATGTCTTTATGGATTCAGTTTCAAACTAATACGCCTATGTGCTAACACTTACCAATATTCAGTTCCTAGCACAGATTTCAAGTCATCAGCTGCCATCCCTTTAAATCTTCCATGTTTTAATTCAGGTTGGCAAGTGTGCATGCTACAAGTTAGCCACTGTTTGCCCTAATGTAACAGCTATCGTTAGCCCACATTACACTACCACTACCACTACATTAGTTTGCTTGTGTTGAAAAAATAATACAGTTCTTTTTTCTTATGCATCTAGCTTTAGAAAACGCAGTTGAAATTTTTTATGAATATTTGCTTTTCTTTAAAGGGTTAAAAAAAAGTTTAAAAAAAAAACCTTAAATAGTCAAATGCAAGAAAACAATCATATCATAAATGAATAAATAGAAATAAAACAACTCACAAGCAAAAAACAAAATTTATTTTCTTTTGTTAATAATTTCATCACTGTGTTGATCCTATAATAACATTTAATAACAAATTTGACAATGACATTGCATGGTCTAAATTTGCACCTCTAACAAATGATGTGGCTCCGTCCATCAAACGTGCACAAGGGTGAATTAATCAGCTTGATGAAGGACTGCTCGATTATGGCAAAAATCATAATCACTATTATTTTAATAGATATTGTGATTGCGATTGTGAAGTTCGATTACTCACTGATTTTAAAACATGCATAACACGCTTTCATAGATAGCAGGTAGAAGTATATGCTTTTGAAGCTATCATTTTGCACAGTTATATTTTATTCTTTTTCTCAGTTTTCGTAATTGTTGAAAGCAGTATTTGTATTTAAGATTTACACTGGATTATTTTTTAGATCTAGTTTCATGTGTTTAGTTTCATGGGGGAGACCACCGGACCCCCTGACTGTCTGCTTTTGCCCACTGGCTGACTGCTCCATATGTCTGTAAAAAAACCCAGCAATACTATCGAAAAGTGATTCTTAAAGAATTGTGATACTTCAGAACTGCAATGTAAAATTTAAGTGACTCCCAATCATTACAATACAATTTGGTTTTGACAAAAGCATACAGTCCCAACTGAAGGACACACACAGTCTGTGCATGCACCAGGACCAGCTCAATGACAACATTTTGCAATATCAAACAGACCAAAAAAGAAGATTAGTCAAGGAAACTTAGAAACCTTACAGTTTTGGTTTCCATCAAACAACATAAAGGTGGCCGGTCACACAACTTACTATGCATGTCCTGCGATGTGTTATACAGATGTGTACATCATAGCTGTGATGGGAGAGTGATGTATCTTTGCCTGATTCATGACTGCTGTTTTTAAATTATGTTGTGGTATGTCCTTATAACATTAACATCATTGTTTCATTGCCATGCCTTGTTACATTTGTATTAAACAACTAAAGAACAGAGACTTTGATTTAAATTTGAATGCTGTTTTTGAGTGTGTTTACATTGCTCTGATGAAGTTAATGAGCAGGAATCATAACTAAGGCTCAAGATCAAAATCCAGTTTTAAGAAACAGATCAAAACCCTAAATTCCCTCATTAGAGAGCAAATTTCCTTGAAGGCTTTGAAAACACTTCTCTTCTGAGGGCACAGCCACATTCACATTCCTTTTGTGTAGGTGTTGAAACAATTGCTCTCTTCTCTGCACCTCCCTAAAATAGCAGACGTACGGGCCTTGTAAGAAAATTAGTCAATTTAATTTCCTTGAGTAATGAAAATGTCATGCACCATTTAATAAAAGTGTAAGAAAAAAGTCTGCGTTTCAAACGTCAGAGATAGCTGGGGCCCCATGGATTTGAAAGTTTGACAGTTGGTCCTTTTGATGTTTTCTCTGAGTTTTGTTTCTTTTTTCTTGATGTGATTTTAAATTAATCTCAACAGCTAGGATGTAAATATGAAAATGAGACTTGTTTGGTCTCCCCCTCACAACCCAGAGCACTGCTGGCTGAGGTAACCGATATCTCTTTCCCCTTTAAACTGCAAATTATTTTACGTTTATGAGTTTGTCTCATCTTCAAGGTCAAAAATGTAATTTTTGCTCTTTCAAAGGGTTATAACCTTAAAAGAGAGCCTCCATCCTTGCTGATTAATGAGAGACTCCTGCATTTGATGTTTCAACTGTGACATTTTAAACTTTAAATATTTTATATGCATACCTATGAAAAAAATGAAGATATGCATTCATGTGGAATAAACGGTATTGCAGAGAAGAAAGGCTGGGCTGGGTATCATTTTAATAGAACAGTTAGAGTGCAATGGTTTTTCTTGGTGATTTTATTTGAGGTTTTTATGTGTGCGCAAGCTGATTTAAAGGCACACTAAATCATTGGGGATGGGGAGTAGTGGATTATGCATTTAATCAAGGAGTAGGCCTTGGGAGAGTGGCTGGCCGAGTCACCGGGGCATCAGTGAGGGGTTGGCTCTAACATGGGGCCTATCCTATTTGTTCCTTGCCATAATGGGCCATTTTCACATCATTTGAAAAGAAAAAAAAAGATAGTGCATGTGCGTCTGTACCCGCTGTGTTCCCACTGATCACTGGAATTGTGCAACTCTGTGATTAATAAAGAAAACTGCTGTCATTAGGTGGCAATCCTTAAAGTCACTTGGACATGATCTGCATTAGCAAGCTCTTATGTTTACATCTCTGCTTTTAGGTTAACAAACCATTGCCTTTGATTTACTTTCGCAAATTTTCCACCTCATCCAGTCGTTTGTGGTAACAAGAAAATATCTTTTAATATACACTCAGAATGAGTAGCATTCCAAAACAGCGGGATGAGGACTTGCATGCAGGAAGAAAATCAGCATGCTGTTGTCTCTAACTGGGCCCCTGGTGATCAAGGATTTCTGGTGGTAAACATTAGTCATAGTCAAAGCCATCAATCAAATAAGTGTCCTTGATATAATTTCAGTTGTTTTTTTTTACATTTTAGGCAATGACGAGGGTAGGGGGGTTGTAATTTTAGGGTTTAGAGAGACATAAAAGAAGTATAACTAAACCTGTGCTTTCTTACAAGCAAAAACAGTTAATTAAAATAAACACAAAAGGCATGAATGAGATGCATCTAACTGATAAACTAGAAGCAAAACAGTTGACATCTCTAACATTGTAGAAGACCATACAGGGAAGCTCCACACTTTCACTCAAACATTTAAATGTATTTGACCATAGGATCTCGTGTATCTGTTCTAACTTGGCTTGCAATGAAAATGGTCAATAACACATTTACTGTTTATATTTTATTTAGTGTATACTGTAGCCTTTGCTGTTGGACTTCATCTGCTTAATGATAAGAAACAGTTTGTCAACCTTGAAAATGAAACCACTGCAGAGGGGGTCAAAATATAAATTGCACCTCCTTCATTGTCCACTTGTCACTTGTGGCTGGAGTGAAAAACGCCCCTGAATTCCCATAAGCACCCATTTTAGAATGCCCATTTTGACTAAGTAAACAAACAATTATTCTCTATGCTGGCTAGAGACAATGAAAACTTGCATTGGAACTTAACATTGTTTTAGTAAAGAGTGGTGCAGTAGAGAGTCCCAAAACATGAAAATGAGTTAGTATTTTAGCACTCTCAGCTCCCTCATCTTAAAGTCTTTGGACTGTTGAATGTTTTTTTAAATGTCTTCAATAAGGACATTTGAGTTGAAGACTTATTTGTGTTGTATAAAATTCATCTGGTTTTGCCTCACTTGTGGATTTTAAACCATTATTGCATTTTTAAAATAACAGCTGCTAACAAACTGCTAACCAGGATTGTGTAGATGGTTTGGGATCTTAAACATCATCATTTTTTATTTTCTTTCAAAAACAATGTTATACACATTATTGTCACTTCCAAGAGCTCTAAATCCATCAGGTCACACAAAGATGAAAGTCTATTATGTAGGAGGTATGAGAAAGTGATACAAAAGTCAGAGGATGGTGATGATGGCTTTATAAAAGGTCCACCATGTTGTAGTGTCTTACACTTGTGCAAGCTTTGTTTATTTTGAATAAAGCCCCATAGGTTAGTCAGGCACCCAGGTATCAACATCCCCCTCCCTCTTCTTGCTTCGAACAATTGAACATCTACTTCTGTCTCTCTTTCTCCCTGATTCTCTCCCTTTCCATCTCTGTCCCCCTCTCTAGTGCACTTGCCCTGCACCCTCTGACCGCGGATAGGTAAGGGATACTAGAGTGTGTTTCTTGAGAAAGAAAAGGATTTTCTGTGGTTGTGATTATTCTTAAACAACAGTGATGGTAAGAATATAGACCTTGAAATCTTTGAGAATGTTGGTTGTGGGTTTGTAGATGGTGTAGGTTGCTGTCAGAATTTTAAGGGCAAATATTGATAAGTCTGCTGATCACACAGATAAGGCTCCTAAGTTTTCAGAAGCCCTTTTCACACTGAGATTATCAGGATAATGTCCTGGTAGTCTGCCCGGGTACTTCCTGGACATGGTTGTTCACACGTGTGAAGGAGGGGTCAGGCATAGGCGTCAGTTTAGGGGGAGGACCATCCACATTCGTCCGAGAGTTGCAGAGATATGCAGCAGACCTTCAAGAGGATAAAAAAAAGTGCAGCTGCTGTAAATTTGCATCTGTGCCAAGTTGAAGCCCCGACCCGGAGTGTGCTTTTCTTTTGATAATACCTGTGGTGAGTTAGAAAACTTGTTTGCTTGTTTAACCCTGTGATTATCCCATGTAATAACACCACAGAAGAAGAAGAGGTCATGACCCGGATTATCCACCAATGCGGAATTTTATTCAAATAATTAAATACTACTACTACTACTACTACTACTACTAATAATAATATTATTAACAATAATAATAATAATAATAATTATAATATTATTATTATTATTATTATTAATAATAATAATAATAATAATGATAATTATAATAATAATAATAAATGTTTCCAGCCTACAAACAAGAAAGGTAAGAAAAGAAGACTTCATTTGTTGTTATTCTGCTGATTCACTGAGTTTTTGTTCCAAAGTTTGAGTCATGAGACTCAATTGTAGTTGCATTTTTTGTGGGCTGGCTAGCTGTGTTGTTGTAATTTATCCGTTTTCTCCTTGAGTTGCTTTGTGTTAAAACTATGTTTGATTTGAGTGGAAATGGCTGGTTAGGCTTGAAGTCAAGCTATTCCCGGTCTCAAATATATAATGCGGTTTGTATGGGTTGTCATGGTAACAGCATGTGCTCCGATGTAACTTCAGGACACAATATACGTGGCGGAAGTCAGTGTTGAGATTATATTGTAGCAGACGAAGCAGCAGATTTTTACACTGTGATCACAATTTATTTCCTAACTTTATTGATACATGTTGAAAAGGGTATCAATAGCATTGACAAAAGAAGTGGATATGAAGCAGCGTCACTACACACCCGACGTTTACACAGGAGAAAGAAAGCCTCAGTGTTTTAGCTCTGTATACAACAGCAGCATGACTCTATGGGCTCTAATTTCCTGGCGCAACTCAGGGTGGCGCAGGGTGGCGCAGTGGTAATTTCATCCGGCGCACCGCCATGCGCAGCCAATTTGGCAATTTGGTAGACCGGCTGTGCCGAGATGGGTGTGACGGCGCACCAGGGGGAGGTGTCGACAGATTCAGCTTAGCGCAGTGACAATTTCGTGCCAAAAAAACGCACGGAAGGTGCGCTGAAAGCCCGCCAGCTCCAACCTGGTCTATTCTCGGCGCAGGAGAGGCGCACCCAGGGCAGTGGTAATTTGGCTGACAGGCGCACAGTGCGCACACATCACCAAAACCTCACAGGCAGGTATCCAGAGTGTCAGGCACATTTCAATGCAATAAACAATCACAGCAACCACTATTTCATGTAACCGTCTGAACCAGCACATACATTTGTATCTATATTAACTGTCCCGTCACATCTGATATCAGATCAGAGACGTTTGACATAACTAATGAGTTCACATCTCTCAAGCCATTCACAAACAGCCACATCATCCGATATGGAGTATCCGGCTTCTGTCATCTCATGAAATTCAAAAGAAAAGAAAAAAGAGAGAGACGCTCGCTGAATAAATGTAAGTCACTCAGTGTTTTTATAAGGACTTACCTGTGATTGCCCATATTTCCCTCTTTTAATCTTTATTCGTAACGTGATCTAAAAAGATGGAGTACATTATTGCAAGGAGGATGAGGAGGAGATATATTTTCACCAAAGGTTCTGCTATTTGGCGATGACAGACCAGGAATGCAAGTGGATCACAAGCATGATGAATGGATTAGCCTGCTGCTGTGTTTAAATGTAATTATCACTTAATTTTGTACTCCTATTATGACACAGGAACAGATAATATCTGTCCCGTGAGGTGGTCCACATGATGACGCGCGTCGTGTCTTCCGATGCGCGGCTCGGTGGCCCCTGCACTCTCCCAGCTGCTGCAAAAGTGACAGCGGCTCTGACCTTCTTCTCCACCCAGGTGAAATTGTCACTGCGCCTCGCCCACGGCGCATTTAAAGGCGAGGAGAGGCGTTCATTTGATTGGTGAAGATCACACTCGGCTGTGTTAAACCCTACTCTCCTCCCTCTCTGCCATTTGTGCCGGTGGGAGAGATGGAGGCGTGGGTGCGCCTCCTGCGCAAGACTGCGCCGTGAACGAAACTTGCAAAATGCCCTGGACACACCCCGTTGGCACGGCGCAGGCATGGCGCAGGGCAGGTGTGCCGCGCCTGGTCAACGAAATTAGAGCCCTTTGTATGCACAAGTCCCAGTGGTGATTGTTTTTTAAGCAGATATACAACAAAACTTTGATGATGTGCAGTGGAAACAACACTTTCATATGTTCAGGCTATATTTAAGTTGGTCTTACTCTCCTTGCAGTATAAACTTCTTCCCATGACAACAGCTGTTTTTGTCCATCCTGTCAAGTCTCCCTTTTCAGGTTTTGCGCCTGTCACTCAGGCTGCAACTATTACTACTATTAATAAGTATTATATAAATAATATTAACTACTAATAATGATATTATATCCCAACTTCCCCCAAGGAAATGTATCTGTCTATCTATCTATCTATCTATCTATCTATCTATCTATCTATCTATCTATCTATCTATCTATTACCGCTTTCACACTAAAATTAGCGGGTCAACAAGGTATTTTTCAACATGGGTTAACCCGCTAACAACCTTCAAGTGACTCCTTTCCCACTGCCAGCAGACCTGGGTCTAATTGGCAGCAGAAGAGCTGTGTGGCTGTCTTTTTCCTCTGGTGCATCAAGCTGATGTCATCACGATGATGACATCATCAGCGCGCCGAAACATGACCATGTAAACAATGGAAAGGAGCATGGAAGCCATGGACACGGTGGTCAACTGCTTTCTGTACTTTGTACTTTTGTCCCTCTTTAAAAATGCACGAACTCGGCACAGACTGAACGACATTCAAGCGCTGATGATACAAAGGTGGATGGAATTTGTTGCTGAGATGGCAAAGGGTCATGTAAGTTACAGACGGAGGGGACGGGCGCATTGTTATGCCGTAGGCACGTTATGCCGACGTCATCCGTAAATTAGCAGGTTGACCCGGGTGTGATGTTCCCACTGGAGCTGATCGGAGGTGAGCCAATAAAAACCTGTGTTGCTTGCAGGGTCACGACCCAATTAGACCCTTTCCCACTGCCTACAGGAGCTGATTGTTACCAGGGTTAAACAGGTTTTTTGGCCAGTGTGAAATGGGTATGTCTATCTATCTATCTATCTATCTATGTATCTATCTATCTGTCTGTCTGTTTGTCTGTCTGTCTGTCTATCTGTCTGTCTGTCTATTTCTCTATCTATCTATTTATAGATCTATCTATGTTGATTGTAACAATGATAGTAATTAGTACAACAGATATAAAACACAGTTCAAAAGTGAACAGAAATGAACAAAGATGCAAAATGTAGTGGTATATGTAATAATTTCAGATGCCAATTAATTGTGAGCCTACACATTTGAAGTGTGCAGTGGGCTCTTTGGCCGCTTGTAAAGTGTTTTAAATGCGTAAAATCACATCAAAATGAAGCTGACCAGAAATGCCTGTTCTGGTTTTACTTGGCTTGCATCATTTAGTCAGGGGCACCAAATCGTAAATTTGCTTAGGCCAGGGCTGTCTCTTGAGGGGAGTGTTGATTTCTAAAGATTATCATGATGTACAAAACATGTACGTTTCATGAGCTATTATTTACCACAGAACCTAAACATGTGAGGTTAAAGTGACCACATTCAGCCCAAAAATATCGAGGTTGAAGTGTTAGGAGGACTGAGGGCTAGCACTGCTAACACTAGCCACACTCCACTTTGTAAATCAGTCTCTGATGGTCTTTCATTCTGAGTTTAAAAATGAAAGCTTTTTGACCTTTTCTCAGTGCTTTTTCTAAGAGCTTTGCCTCAAAAAATTTTCACAAACTTTTTCCAGGGCTCTACTAGAAGCAAGCTTAGTGTACCTTGCCATTTTGTCTGGTTGTTTGATACTGAAACAGAGTTTGGTTGGTATGTTTACAAAAGTCCACATGAACAGGACCAAAGGAGGAGGCCAACTTGTTTTATTACAGCTTCTAATGATCCAGGTGTGAAAACAGCCCCGGAATAATGTATATGTTTACTACATTTTAAAATTTGAACTCAACTTTATAAATCACAGAGAACTGGATTCTTTCATAAATTCTACACATATTCAGTATTTTTTGTTAATCGAACCAATAATTTGAAGAACTCAGAGAGCTGAATACGTTTTATCTTTTTTAAATGATAATCAAAACATTATTTTGAAACATTGTTATTTCCATAATGCACTTTGGATTTCTGGTCCTCATTGTGGACACCTTCAGAATAGTTGGTGAGTTAACTTGTAAATTAATGAAATGCCACTTAAGCTTTTGCAGCTTTTTAAGTCCTGAAAAATAATTATGAAATTGGAAACAATCCAAAGAGGATCAAATACATCATAATCAAAGAGGCAAGAAATCAGTGTGTAATTTTTTTTTCTATATTGAAATGATCTTTTTGTACTTTTTCTGTTGTGAAACAGAATAAGGAAAGTGGGAGCTTACCAAATTGCACCGTACAGTTTCCACAAATCTGCAGTTTGTCTTGGTTGTGTCATCAGCCTTATCGCAGTTAACACAGTGTTTCCCATGAAATTGAAATACTCTGTCAGTGGTTTTGTATTTAGACATGGACTGGTGCGTGTCGTAATATCAAGTGTTTTTTTTATCTAGTGATACTGTACTTTTGGCATAGGGGTGAATGCATGTTTAAAAAGTGCCTGCAGAGTTAATTTTTAAATAACCCTGGTTTTAGAGGGTTTTAGAATTGTATTTAATATGGATGTCATGTCAGCATCAGGTAGGTTATAGTCTCACTGTTTGCACAATGTCCTCATTACTACTGCTTCTTTGAAAATTTATACATGTGCTTAATGCTGGATGACTTGCTTTTGTAATGGCCAGAAAGGCTTAAATGTTTAATTTAAAAGTCACCGTTTGCTTTGTATGTCAGAGTGATGGAACTGTCTCAGGTCTAAATCGGGATGACAGCATGCAAATCAGGGATGAACTCAGAAAGAAAATGGAAAATAAAGGAAAAAATGTCATTTAAGTGCCACCCTAATACCTCTGTAGGGCTAAAATAACATGTTTGCATCAATACTGGAGGCTCATCATGGGGTTGCTTGTATGTAATGAAAAGCTAGCCATTTTGTTTTCATAAAGCTTTGTGTCCTGCTTTCCATTGTCATTAATGCCAAGACGATGAATGTGTTTTTTATTTCAGCATTAATTTGGTCAATTATGCAGCTTAATTTCTTAATAACCTCTGCGGTTGTTGGCTGTGCAGTAAGATAGGTGAAATATTTACCCAAAGTAGGATTTAAACAGGGACATGTTTTCTATAAGAGCATGGTTTGTTTTCTCCTCCTATTTGCTCCTGTGGGGGATTAATGCTGTCAATCACCTTGACTGGCACCTCTCAAATCACACCCTTGCAGCAAAGTGGCTGATTTTGTCAGGGAGAGAATGGCGTTATCAGAAGAACCTTGTTTGGAGACTCACAAAACCGCTAAACCCGCAATTCATGGGAGATCTGTTTACAATCTGCACCGGCCATTGACTGCTAAACAGCCCGAGCAGATCCATCCTGGGCCACTCCGAGGAGGAGAGGAGCAGAGCAATTACATCCTCAAACAGCAATCTGAGGCGAGGTTGGGAGGCAAACAGACATCAAGTACACACACAAACACTGACAAATACAGACACAAGCAATACGTTTGTTTAAGACTTTGTGAAGTCTTGTCAAGCCTTGAGTATGAATATTTTTGACCCATTTAGTGTTGCACATATGTGATGCCATACCATTATTCCGCTGACATGAAGGATGGAGCATCTGATTTTACATTCAGAAGCAGCAAGAAACTCAACCCTGATTCTTGGGACAAAGACCAAAAAGTACCAACTCATATTTTACATTTAACTGTTTGATGTCTTAAGTCACTATTTGTCAAAAAAGACTTTCAGAAAAAAATAATTTCAATGAGTAATGTTTGGAATTTGTTACTTAACAAATTCTTACTCTTAGACATCATGACAGGTTTCTTTTTCACTAAAGCAAATTAGGGTCAGATATTTAACTTAATCATAGAAACCCCGAACATAGTGGGGCTAAAACATTGGCAAGCATCACAGTAAATTTTAATCATACAGAAGTGTTCACTACAGTCACTTAATTTAACATTGTGTGGGAATTTTGTCCACCAGTTTTGTGAACATATTGAAGAAATAAAATGTCTAAAAAAAAAAAAAAAAAAAAAAATCTTTACATTTTGGAGAAGGTGGAACAGTTGGCATGTCAGTGAAAGGAAATGCCCTTTTTTAGTGGAAACAGATTTAGCAAATAGATGATGTAGACAGTAGATTACTGAGAACCGTCCTTATCAGCAATACAGTTAAGTAAAAGATAGAATGAAATAAAATAATAATAAATAAAATTAAAAAAGATAGAATGAAGTATTTTATTTTCATCAAACAAATGCACAGCTAAATTTCAATGCAACTCTCAGTTAATAGGAGGTAAAAAAAAGGAACCAACAATAACAAAGGACGTGTTAATGAAACAGTAATTAGGAAATGTAATCAAAGTCAGTTCAACCACACATTTGCCAGCAGTAATAAATAAATATTAATAGTGAGTACACTGGGCTGTGAACAGAACCAGGAGTATGAGGGGTCAGCAAAGTTGCTCAAAACTCTTCATTTCCATAGAAAAAATCCTACTGCAGTGTGTTTATGCCTTTACTGACCTCCAAGACCTCTTCTCTACTGCTGCTGTGCTTTTCCCTTTTTTCATGAGTTGCACCACCTAGGGCTGTCGCAACATACAGGTTTGGATGATAACCATTAAAAAGAAATAATTATGAGAATATTGGGTGGAAAATAGGCATGCGGTAATATCATGTGACAATTTTCTTCTTTACTTTGGACTATTTATCCTTCCAGCTGTGGTGACCAGCTAATTCAAGCAGCACGGTAGTGGTATTTCCCTGTGGAGTGAAGCACACACACACAGACATGCACTCATTGACACAGAACAACGCAGCATCCACCGCATGTACAGTGTGTTCCCTCTTCTGTAAATTTGACGACAACAACAATATGGCAGTGTATTAGCTCTGCAGAGTGTTGTTGCCTTAAAGCCTTGAAATAGACAATGTGCTGGATATAACTACATAAATCAGGTTGTTGAAGTCCAAATAATCCAAAGAAGTTTCTGAAACTGCTACATTTACACAAACTCGCTGCTAAACTTCAACAAAGCAAAGCTTTGTCAATGATGAACGAGACTACCACTTCATCATACAACACTATCATTTGATTATCATGAAGTTATTACTTAGTTATTGACAAAGAGAATATAAAAGAGATTTATATTCTCTTTGTCAAAGAATATAAATCTTCAGTTGGATTATAGAGTGGTTGCATGACTATGCTTCTATGGGGTTTTTGTAATTGTTTGGTCATTGAACAAGTTATTTGTCTTCAGCTGTATTTAGTACAATGTGCAAAGAGAGGATTTAGTTACTATATGTTATATTTTTTATGAAACACAATTTCGTTGGATTTTGTTTAAGGCCAGAATATAATTAAAAGTAATCTGCACTGGTAGAAAATAAACTGAGTGGAAGCATCTCTACTGCAGATGGTTTCAAAATGAGTAGCTTGTATGTGTTCCTTATATACTTTGTATTAAGTGAGGCGCTTAACATGAACTTTTTTTAAGGGCAGTGAATTTTTAAAACAACAAATTCACAAAAATCTAAGCAGCATTTGCCTACAATTTTTCATTAGATCTAAAATTACCGCTGAAGATATATAAAGTAAAGGAAATACAATGAAACTTTTTATAATCAGAGACATGACAGTTTCATACTAAATAGTGCAAAAGCTTCCCAGATAACAAATCCTGATGTAAAGTCTTTTCTCTGAACTATCATTGAGCCAAGTATTGAGATTTGTCTGCCTTACAAAGCAAAGTGAAAAGCTATAAAGGTGTCACAGGAAGATTATAAGCATTCAAGGCGATGGCAGTGGATCATTTTATTTTGCTCAGTGCACTGCTAGTCAGCATCTTTCATTTTTTTGGTTGTTGTTAAAGGATATATGGCCTTTTAATCCAAAGAGGCTGATTGTTGTTTTTGCAGTCCCGGAAGTGTTTCTCAGTTGATGTGCACTAAACCATCACTTTGCTCAATGCTATAAAAATGGGTAAAGGATTTCCAATGGGAAACATGGAGAACATGTGCTTTCTTGTCCAAACAAGAGCTGCTCAAGCGTGCTTGATGGCTGTTTTACCATTCTTTTAACTTTAAGGAAACCTAAACCTGAAACAAATCAGTTGAAAAATCAAGGAACTTTAGGCATATCAACGCTCCATTAGATTTATTTTCTCTTTTTTTTTTTTTTTACATGATCAGGTGCTGGAGCACTTATAACTGTTTGTAACCCTGTCTATGACAAATGCATCAGATCAGTGTCTAAAGTATGCTGAAGAGATATATTACAATAGGTGTCAGTCATGCTTTATGGTTCTCCAAATGTATCTCTCCTCTGTATATGGCCTCAAGCATTAAAGCTTGAGGATGATGCAAACCTCTAAGTATATTGCTTCATCCATTACAGAATTTTAATAGCTGAGTTGCATTATTGATTTTATTTTACAGTGATAAATACATCACTGATTGAAGGATTTTCACGTCAAAAATGAATTGTATTTGTCTGGCTTTTTGATGAGCTGAAATGAAGATGGGACATGTGAAAGCCATAAAATCCATATATGTGACACTTAATGTAGACATTACAACTGTACTACCACAGCCTTAACACAGTGTTGTTTAAAATGTGGTAATGAGTAATTAGATGGAAGGACTACATGTATCTAGAGAATCCTTTTGTATTTTATTTGTAATTAAGTGCATTGAGGGAAATTCACCTAAAATATCATCTGGAAGGCTTGATTGTAGAGCTGGGTAATATGGACCAAAACCATACACCCTTCCTTGAGGGTACCCTTTAAAATTAGGAACCATTGTCACTTTATCATGTCTTTGTCTTTTTATGTGTTACTATGTTTCGATTTGTGTGTAAAAGGGGTCTAACTCAATCCCAATAGTCTAGATCTACCAACAGGTACAAGTAAGTAACTGTACCTTCCCTTCATATTACTCATCTTCTAAGTTTTAAGACTATAAAAGTAGCTGGGTTCCTGGTCTGCTCACCCTCATAAGCTTTTGAGTGGAGGAAGCCACTGTCAGCATGACCTGAGCTGGAAGTAGCAAACATGTTTGATATTTACAAATGCATTGGACCAGACATCTGCCATGAAGTGGAAATACAGTGGTGACACATGGTGGGTGTTTGGATAACACCTAAAAAGAGGATTTGATCGGGATTTTAGGCCTTAGCCTTAGTTTAACCAACTTGTAAATCTTGTGCCAGCTGTTTTGTAAATCCAAATTTGACCAATGTAACAAATGTCTTTGTGACACCCTAATTTGGACAGTGTGCAGGAGTTGGCTAACCAATTTTTGAATATTAAAAATGATGAATTACCCAAGATAAGGTGTTTTGGAATTCTAATTTCATGACTGTGGTGTCACACAGTTACAATATTAGATAACATTGTATATTAAATACACACTATTGAGCATTAGTTATACATTAGCTTGGCATTAGTTAACTCTTATATTTGTAAAGGATTTATATCGTTGATCATAATGTTCAACAGCACAGCCAGAAATGCTTAATTTATGCATTACTAGAGCATTAGGAAATACATTAGGCAGGGGTCAGGTCATAGTCTTATGCATTCATAAAGCATGTTTATTATTCAAATGTTAAGTAATCATAATTACTTAAAAGATGATGACCCAAGTTTTATGTCAATTTAGTATTTACTAATACTTACCCAATGCTTACAAATTGTAGTAAATGTTAGGTGTTAACCATTGTAAGTTTAGTTTTACTACTAATGAAGTTGTGCTCTCAATGAAATAAGATAGATAAAGTGAAAATTACCCATTTTGACTTAACAGCTCAAATGGATTATCTTACAATCAAGAAACATATTGCTATTTGGGGTTCTCATTGTAAACTATCCTCTTACTGAGCTTTAGGCCAGGCATCTATTTTAGTATGAGTTCATTCAATCCTGGACTCACCAATGTCTGGATGAAATAATAATAAAAAAAACCCCACAAAATTATTATAAAGCAACATTAACTCCATCAATATGAAAAATGTTGCATAACCCAGTATCTCATTCAAAGTTAAAATCAATTCATTCTAAAAACATGAAATATTAACCAGCTTGACGTAACATATTTTAAAATGTGTACACATTTACTTTGTCTTTTTGGTACAGTAAATTTATTCATTTAATTTCATATCAAACAGGACTATTTTGGGGAGTAAAATGTATTTATCTACCTTTTAGGACCAGCTGTAGAAGGTGGCTCAGCTCTCATCATGCAGAAACAAGATGACTGAATGCACGGTACAGTGAGCAGACAGACTAATAAGCAACAAAATAAATACATCTAACCATGTGCACGCCAGAGTTTTTATCTGAAATTTGGTATTTAGAAGATTCAGTGTGAATGATGATATGTGACAATCAGTCACAGCAATTAGTGTTACTGTTAAGAAGCCTTTTTGTTTTCTCTCACCCATACAGAATGTCACAAATAAATCCTCACTTGCATTTGCATATTAATTGGATCTGAGACGTCAAGCATCTTTCATTAAGCAAAATGATCTGCATATTTGGAGACATAAAATAGTTTATTTTAATGTGGGAAAAGAAGTCATTGAAAATTGACCGCATATGGGATGTAAACTTTGGCTGATCCATTAACCCTTTACCCCCCGCAGCAGAATTAACACAAAGCAACAACAGGCTGATTAACAATGGAACAATATTTTTCAGACTCACACATTACAAAGCCAGATGCAGGAAATGCAGCTGTGAGATTAAATGCTTTTATAAGATTATTATATTTGTTTTATGTGCAGTGTTAATAGCATTGTAAAGTCAGATTTAAAATAGGGTTTACTGTGCATAAATGCAAAATTGGTCCTTTCAGGTGAACTTTCTTTTTAGTTAAAATGTAAAACTTTAGCATATTTTCATATATTCAGCTCAGAAATTGTGTTATTGTGTCTACTATCAGGCTGTATTTGAATCAGCAGTTTTGTTTATCTTCTTTTCAGATTAGGCCCTCGGGGAACTCAACCCCATGATTATCAAAATCCCTTGTGTCATCTGCAGTTGTCTTTCAAAGTTACTCTCAATGGCTCCTTCACTGCTGTGCTAATTACTACAACAACTAACTTCCCTTGAAAGCATCATTCAAACATAATGTCCCATTGTCTTCAGATTGTGTACGTCTAGTGATAAAAAGCTCTTTCTCTGAGTGTGCGCTGTTCTTCAGAAGTAAATAAAATCCCAGGACAGTGAGAAATGCCAAACAAAGTGGGCAAGAGGGGAAAGATTGTTTGTCTCAAATCTTTGGGTGTCAGATACAACCTCAGCTTTGTTTGCTGGCCCCTCTAAAGGGAGAAATGACATTGGTTGGTTCGATACGATTACGGCTCACAGCCTGGTAATGGAAAGTCTGTGTATAGTGGGGTACGTAGTTAGGGGCTAGACTTGTGAATAATTTGATTAGGTTGCAGGGGAATATATCTGGAGGATTATGTAAATGGCAGTGCCCCCGTGCACAATTCTTTTGAACTCTTCAGAACTCACATCTGCTGGGGTCGACAGCGAGACAGGACGGCTCCCTTCTTGTAGCCTGATCCCTCTGTGTTGCAGGAAGGTGTTTAAAGGTCATTTTTAGTACAAACAGACTTGTCCTGAAAGACCTCTCTATTCAAAAGAACCTCAATTTATTTTTTGTTGATGCCTACGCAATTATCATTTTCTTTGAGTCAACAATAGCTGAGCTTAGGACAATTACTGTTGTATACTAATTAGCCAGACTGTGCGTGTGTGTCACCAGTCACCTCTCACAGTCATTGTGTATGTACACACTGGAATAGCTTTGACCTGTTTACAATATATTTAAGGTTGGATCTGCCTCTCCCTCTGTGCCGTCTGATTATGAGATTTTTCCCCCAAGCCTTATTTGGTGTATTTCTGGGTGGGGATATGTTTGTATTGAGCACTATGGCAACCAAAGTCAAGGTGACCAAGAGCATGTTGCACACATTAGATTACCAGAATAGAGGCAGGAGACAATGCAGTCAGCACAAAATAGCATTTATCTGCAGCCTGATTGTAGGGATTTCAGAGAGCGTCCCTTGGCTGACTGTGGATCTGTTGTCTCGGTGAGTCTGACCACTGCGTGAGGAGGAACACTGCTTCATGTCACTTCTTTATGTACTGTGTGCCTGTGTGTGTCACAAACACCTGCACAAAAATTCATATTCTGTTTTAGTAGAAAAGTAGTTGTTGTAATGGAGCAGCTGGTTTACTGTTAGCTGCAAGGGAAATGTATCAATGGAGTCTTTATCTTGTACTTTTAACAATGCAATTTGTAGAATTTTTGCTTTGAAATGTCTCACCTGATTTGAAAACGACTTATCCTGAGTTAAATGTAAATTAACTTACATAACTTGAATAATTTCATTGGTTGTCCAAGCCAGAAGAATCTTTGATTTTTACATTTATCAGTAAGGCCATACATGTGGACTGGGTTAACATCAGTAAGTGGTCCCTATTTCAAATTAATAGCCATTTTCAAATAATGTATCATGAACAGATGTCAGTTGCACTTACCTGTTAGAATGCTGACATCAAGCACACCTACCTGATGTTTAAAAGAAGTTTTTATTGGCCAAAAGAAGTAAATGGTTTGACAGTCTCAGATCTGTTGCATGATCAAACATGAGAGAAAGTGTCTGCATTGTAGGATAATCACAACATAACAGAGTCATTAAAAAAGCAATGGTATCAGTACAATGCCTGATTTTCACAATGGCTGCATCAAAAACTGTAATAATATGACTTATTATGACAGCTGCCAGACCATACATAAGTTAATGGCAATGGCTTCACATATTTGGAAATACTCTTTTCGCCTGCCTGCAATTTGCTACAGGTGATTTAAGAAACAGACCAGCCACTTATCTTTTTACCAGCCAATTTATTCTAAACGTCTGAGTTATGGTGTAACCACCCCTGAAGAACTCTGTTTTCTAAAAAAGCAGAGGTAAAATTTAATCACTCTGATAACATTTAAACTGTCATTAAAATGTCTTTCTTGATGACCCTCCATATCAAAAGTTACACAGTATTTTGATATTTAGGATAATTTTCACTGCACTTTATCTATAAAGAGCATTTCTTGCCTGTGTGCCTGCACCTGCAGGTTGCCCCAGTGAACAGGATGTGAAGAGGATGCCTTAACGATCTGGCATATTTTTCAGTTTTTATTTATATCAGTAATTACCAAGAGCTTTGTAGAATTGCTTGTAAAAGGTATCTTTGTCCTTAGCATCACTTTACTTACAGGTATAAAGAGAATACAGTGTAGAGAAAGTGTAGAGTGATATCTATCAAAAAGTGCCCACGCTTCCTGAAGGCAACATCATTTGAGGATGCTTTGCTATGCTGTCATTCACACACACCCTTCTCAGTCGATGCCATGACCCCCACTCCAGAACGATCTGAAGATGAAAAATATCTAAAAGTGAAAAAAAGAAATCTGAAACCAAAAGATAAGATTTGAATCCGAAAATACTTAATCCTGCAACTGAAAAAAATGACACATCACATGTTAGAATATATTTCAGAGTAAAAAATGAATATAAAATATTTTATTTGAAAAATTACAGAGCTGAATCAAAAGTATATTTAAACTGAAAAAAATGTCTTCCGCCTGTTTTTAAGTCAATTTAGTGTTTTTGTTCTTCAATAACAAACAGTTTCAAATTTAATTTGTCAATCTTCTTTTTATTTTCAAATTACAACTTTAACAATTTAACTTTTGACCTGGATATAGCTCCATATCCCTCTGATTATGTGGAATTCATCCCTAAAACCATTATGGAGGTCTACTGTATTGTTAGTAAACCTTGTTAAATAAAGGTTTTATTCAACTAAGTCCTCAATTTAAGGCAAACGATTGAAGCAGTGGAGGTGGAAGCTGCAAGCAAGTCTTGACAGAAACATTGTGTATGTGTGGTTTTTATGTTTTCTTTTAAATATTAGTAGTATTTAAGAAAGTATTCCCTAACATGTGCTCTTGTTTGCTTTATTTCAAGTCTGATGTTATCACTTCCACAGTACACTAATACCCTTGTGTTTTCAAAAGGCATGTGCACCCCACTAACTTTGTAAGGGGTGTTGTGAACTCATTTAATCAATGTCCAAACAATCAAAAATGCTCAAATATTAGAGGCTGGCTGAAAATCTGGCGGCTCATTGCAGCACGTTTAGTAACTCCAGCGACTTATGCTTGCCTGTGTGCTGTAGCTGCAGTTGTATGTTGGGGCCTGCAGAGATTAAGTGTTTGGGACCACTCTGCTGAAACTGAGGCACAGTAACACAGTAAAAATGTAATTACTTTGGCAGGCCATGGAGTGGTGGGATTCAGTCTCACTCAACAAAACATGAAAAAGAAAACAAACTGATTTTTACAGTGCTTAACCTCTTGGTTTATTGAAACTTCCTTCCACGTGTGAACCCCCATACTGCGATGGATTAGTGAAATATGGGGAATGTCAGAGTGGTGCTTTTGTACACTCTCAGTCTGTTTCCTGTCTTAGAAAAGCTGAAGTCCTGAAATATTGCCTTAAAATAAGTTTGACAAAACCTCCCACTTCCCCTCTTTGAGAATGTGTGTTTTTTTTTATTCCCAGGAATGTTTGCAGGGCAGTAAGTGGTTACTACACCAACAGGAAGGATGATACAAGGACATACTGTAATTATGTTCAAAGATACAGTTTCAACCCAGTTTTTACTTGTAAAACTTAAGCAATCAGTTTTGGAATCTAAAAGAATCCTCTTTTGTGGTTGTCATGTGCTATTGAAAGAGTCTGCTCTGCCTCGGCTTGTGACCACTTGTTGAAGGGGTTGGGAGTGATTTAGGGAGGGCAGCTGGATAACAGAGATTTTATTTATCTATTCTGAGAGCCCTTTATTTTAGTGAGCAGTTCTCAGCTTGCAGTTGCTGCTTTCATGACTTTGTGGCAGATTTTATGAATTGTGTGAGAGGAGTGTGACTAAAGGGAGGAACAGCTGAGAGCGTAAATGTGTGGAAAAAAGTGAAGAAAATGGAAATGGCAGGGATGTTAACCAGAGGGCAATGTGGATGTCTGGAAGTGCTGCTTAAAGTGCTAAATGCTGATTTCCTTTGGCTCTGTTTGGAGAGGAGGGAAGGGAGGGCAAAACGGTCCACATAGGTCAGGGACTGGGACATGGGAAATGTTTTCTAACTTCGCACAGGTTGGATTCAACTTATTCCCATTTTTAAGTTTAAATGAAATATTGAGATAAATTAGACATGCAGGATCCCTTTCTGAAGAGTTCAAGGCTCATGAGTCGCTTAGAGAAACTTTTATAACATGGCTTAGTTATTCATCTGTGTTTCTCATGGCTTTGGGAAACCTCTCAAGGCTTCTGAATATGTGATTGCTCTGTGCTGCTACGTGTGTGAGGATAGATTTGGAGGCATTATTACCCAGGAGAGGTCACGGGTCAAGCATTAAGCTAACTGTCTGCTTGGATCCCTGCATCAGAGATGTCACACTGCTGGCCCAGGAAATACTCCAGTGTCTTGTCTCAATAATCAAGAAGTCCTTCAGCCTACAAATTTTAAAACTGATAAATAAACACCAGAGACTTTGTATCAGTGCAAGGAGCCCACAGTGCCAAAGTGAAGATTTTTTCCTCTTAATTATAGATCAACAGAGTGGTGTTTACAGGGCATGCTCAGGAACAGGAATACCCTGTTGGTCTCATGCTGTTACCTTTAGTCTCATTTTTTTTTGTTTCATAACAGTGTTGTTTGACCTTCTACATAGGAACACTTTGTTTTAACGTCATTCAAATAAAAATGCTGGAAAACAATGGAACAGGCTGGGGTAGGAAGTCACATATCACCATATCAAAAACAGATTAGGAACTCAAAAAAAGACAAGAATGCATGAAAACAAAAAGCAATGGCATTGAGAAAAGGGCCTAATATCTTTGTAGCAGCATGTGTTTGACAGAAATGAGCCTATGTTTGCTTTTGTGCATGTGCACAAAGTGCATGATATGAGGGCTGGGCAATATTTCATTTTTTTAAAAATGTAATAAAGTTTTTTTTAAAGCAAGACACGAGATGAGACAAACCTGTCTCAATTTGTATTTAGACAGGATTCAAGAACTATATAGTTTGCCCATTGATAGTGTCAGATGAAATAGATTTTACAGAATAGATGCCAGATTTGATTCTCATTAAAAAGTTTGTTTTTGATTAAAAAAGAAAAAAAAATGTATTCAGGCAGTTTATTTAATTTGAAATGTTTAGCGTAAATGGATAATTAAGACTTTATTTGTCTTTTTTATTTTGTTTAGGAGCATTGATATTATTCATATCAACTAAATGCTTTCGAAATACGTTTTATATCATAGCAAACATTCGGAGTGTGTGCTGGCAAGACTCTGGCAATATAATAGGAATCATGATTAAGGGTGTTGATGCAACATTTTATACCAAATCAAGGTGCAATATATCAGGTTTTTTTACTAAGTGTTCTAGTTTTTGAAAAATTTCTATCTTACAAAAAATCCACAATATATATACAGACAAATACAGTTTCTAACCAGTGTTCTTTATCTAAAGCATGGTCCCTGAACATGGACAAACTTAATGACAAACTGATAGAAATAACAACAATAAACAATGGAGAGGTAAGAAGTCCACTGGGTGTCTTCTGTTTTCTTAGCAGCTGGAGAGTAAACTACTGTACAAAACAATTCTTTAGCATTTCCATAAATTATAAACAAATAAAATATCTTTATTAAGTTATAAAATATCATGCTATCATGCTCACAATCTTTTGGTATTTTTTTTGCAACCTTGCTTAACACCAATTTCTTGGTGATTTTTTGTCTTGAATTCTAAAATTATACAAACTGTTACATGCAACATACTTGCAACATTTGGAGAAGTGAGTAGAACTGGCAAGGAGAGGGTTTACCGGGATCGTTCTCTCTTTTTTAAATATTGCCACTGTATTTGCTCAATTTAGACTTTGCTCTCTCTCTCTCTCTCTCTCTCTCTAAAGAAAAGAATAGAGGTTATTAAGTCTGTGAATATATTCATTTTGAAACACATGCTATTTAGGGGAAACAACAGACAATTTTAACTACCTCTTTATATGGGAATGTTGCAGAAAAATGTACCTAATTTTCATATTGTCCAGATTGGTCTTTGGTCCTAGGACTTCTTTTTTTTTTTTACCTGAATCATATTTAAGTGAAGAATTTGGTACTGGGCCAGCCTTTTATTTTTTGCATTATGGAAAGATATGTAGAGCTTTTGGTCCATATCACCAGGCCCTGTTTGTAGAATATCACGCATTATGCTACTCACATATCTAATGGAAACCATTATATTAGTGCCACTTATAAGAAAAGAAGTAGCAGTTGTGGTATTTTTAAAGTTATAGTGTTAGTAAGTGTGGTAAATATCTGCATCATTTTTGTCTCTGTTTCACAGTCCTTTAGCTTTTTTTTTTTTTTTTTTAACTTAAATCAAACTGCTTTCCTCTGCAGGGTTCCTGCTTCCCTTCTCACCCCCTGTTAGAATATCTGTAGAGGGACAAAGCTGGAGTGAGCATTATCACACAAACTTAAAATAACTCCAGATTTCAGACAGGTCCTTATTAGGTCTTGAATCCTCAATGGGAAGGAAGTTGACACACACACACAAAAACAATATATTGACAGGGCAGTGTTCCTTAGAGTCCAGGGACAGGACAGGACAGCATAACCTTAGACAGAGCTGCTAGCTGTGGCTTTCCTTAAAAGAGATGAAACGTGATCAACTTGGTATAGCCATGAAAGTCCACTTTGATTAATGTGGGACTTGAATTGTAGCAAAAGCAGTCAGATATCATACTGAATTTCATTGCCTCAAGCTTTTCAAAGTACCTCACCTGCCGATTAATTGAATAAGCTACCATCTGACTGGTAGTAAAGCACCTTTTTTGCAGTTTTTTTTTCACAAGTCTCATTTATACATTGATTTTATGGTCAGGAATCAGTTCCTAACTCTACAGCTGTTAAAAAAAGTTTTAGGAGGTAACATTTAAATTGTGATTTGAAGCCACCCTATCGTCTATTTTTGAAACCACTTCTTAAGAGCGCCTGTATGCTCCACTGCATGCCTCACTGGTGTTTGTTCTATTTTTGACCTGATTATGTCCTTGAAAAGGACACGAAAACTGTCAGTCTATGTGTGTGTGAGCGTGTGTTTGTGTGTGTACGTTTGCATGCATGTGTGAGTGGCAGTTGGGCAGGGTGGGGTGAATGGCGTCACAAGTGCTCCAGTTTAGGAAAAGTGACACTTTGCCTTGAAAGACTCTTCGGGGCAGATAGATAAGGAATTTAGTGGCTTTATCACAAATGCCACTATTTAATTTAAAAGGGTGAGGCACTTAGGATCTGGCACTGGCCTTTCAGTCTAGTGATAAATTTGCAAGAAAGTGGAAAAGATTGGAGCCTGAGAGCAGATTAGCAGGATACAAATATAGAAGTGACATTATAGTGGGTATTAGTCAGGTGCTCTTCTGAACAAGTGGCTGTGTCCTGATGGCTCTGAGAATGGGGCCTGGTTGCAGGCAGCAGGGACAGCTTCCTGACATTTTTTTTAGAAACACTAACTTTAGGAGTAAATAGAAATGTAGTTTACCAAATCAGGCTTTACAGCAATGTTGACAAGAGTTAGAGCATTGGTTAATTCTGTTTTGCTTTTTGCTTCATGGCTGTGTTTGTTATTGGGTTGAAGTTGGCAGAAATATGTAGCAGCCATAGCCAAATCAGACAGGGGGTTGCACTGAATTGTTCTGTTGTTATTCACATAGATAAAGATGACACAAATGCAGTGGCTGATGTTGCCTCAGCACTGGACTACCCATAATAATCATTTTATTTACTAAGCACTGAACAAAAACCTGATCAATTATAATAAGTTCAAGTAACATTAAATTTGTCTATTAATAATTTCTTTTTGTTGACAACTTTCCTAAAAGGGTGCTAATTATGGTTCCTAGGGTCAATGACGTGTTTATGTTTCTTGTTTTATTTATATCAATCAATCAATCAATCAATCTTTATTTGTCTAGTGCCAATTCATAACAAGTGTTATCTCAAGACTCTTTTACAATAGAGCTGGCTGAAAGCAAGCTCTTCATTTTGTGGATACACATGTATGCATCGATACATATATACATATATAAAATACACATATACATATATATACAAATATATACATCCAACAACCAACATGAATCCATATAGCCAATCATGAATCCCTCCATCATGGCGGCAAGAAAAAATCTTCTGTTAAGCAGCAGGAAATCTTGAATGTGGACCCCAGTCTCATGATGAACAGCAAATCCACACGATGCTGTGTTGTGTGTGTGGGCAAAGGGAGGGAGGTAAGTGGAGACAAGTGGACTGAAGTAAGAACTAAAGTTAGTGACAGATCAATGGACAAATCATAGACCTGCCGTCATCAAATTTGTTTCTACTAAAACAAATTTATTAGAGGTTAGCCTCTTGAGATGCAACATCTCGTTTTCAGGAGGATCCTCATGTCTGTGTGGTTGTTGTGATAATTTTATAGAAGTATAATCATTAATAGTCATACTGAAAATAAGAATTTATGGTAGTGACAAACTCTTGGGTGCCCAGACCACAAATGCATCCCGACCATATTTGTCTCCGTTAAGTATAAATGTATTAAAAGTAGGCCTCTTGAGATGTGACATCCCATTTTCAAGAGGGACCTCATGCCTATATAGTGCTAGAGATACTTACTATAGATGTATAATCAACCATGGATAGAGAGATCTTACCTCTGTTATTTTTAATAAGAATGAAAGTAAACAAAAAGTTTATTTTCATATGATTGCCTGTGATCCCATAAAGTTGTTCAATTGTCCCCAAAGCTTCAAACTATCTCTAACACAATGGGACCCATTGACACTGGGTGTTTTTGCATGCAGCACTAGTCTGTTTCCTGTTTCCACCTAACACATTAGCCATTTCTACGCTTAATGCTCACGTTGAATTTCAATTGGACATGCTCGACTGTTTGCACCCCTGGTGTTTATCTAGAAAATGAGGGGTGTTCAGACACAGAGTGGGTGTGTTGGTATCTGGAGTACAAAGAAAATGACTGGACCTTAAACCTCCTTAAAACTGGGCCAAAGTCTTAAATTTGTTGTGTAGCGTAATCCTGCTAATATGAGGACATATTGAAAAGATTGGCACACATCTGCAAAGTCACAATGCATGCCTGCTACTAAGCCTGTTCCTCATACAAAGAAAGCACAACAGAAACCTTCCTAACAGTTTAATATCAGCTTAATTGTGGAAACAGTCGAGTTGTTTTTAATCATATTGAGGTCTAAGAGTAGGCATGCCTCTGTTTGTCTCTTAATCCCCTTCTTGCGTGCTCTCTGGGGAGTATGATGCTCCCAGAAACACACCAAAACTCATTTATTTAAAGGCTTTTATACAACAGAGAGCCTTGAGCTGGAGATTTACTTGCTGTTTATGTGGATGCATCTGCATGATGGCTGCCACACGACCCTGCGTCAATTCAGCGCATCGGTTGTACGTGTCATCTAAAAGTAACATGACGCAGACGTGAGTTGCAGTCCACACGTCACAAGGAGAATCAGTGTAGAGGCAGAGGAGAGATGACAGATTGATTACAGCAGTAGAATCAACTATGACAGAAAGCTTTTTAGACAAACTGATAGATCAAGACCACGATCATCAACAACTAAATAATGAGTGAGACTGTTCAGACACAAACATAACAGTCGGGAAACAAGGAAATAAGTTTGGTGTAAGAATTCAACTGGCGGCCATGTACACCAATGACTGTAACTGCCTTGGTTGACATTGTTCCTAAATGCGTTTGTGTTAGCTTGGTTTCTTTGGCTGTATTTTCTCAAATATAAAATAAAAAAGTATTCTTTGATACAATGATATATACAAGTGAAGCATTGAAGGGTATGCCCTCTGTTTTTTCCAGTACTTTGACTACGACATCTATCAGCAGAGTCGGCCGCATGTCATCACGTAACATGGTTACTTATTAAGCTGCGTTCACACCGAACACGACTTTGCGACCATAATCGCGTCGCCCACTGAAGTCGCGTCACGTGTCCATAAATACCTCATTTTGGTCACCCTAGCCTGTCACTGTCGCTTGGTGTCGTCACTTCCGCTCGAGTTTCACCGCAATCATATTATGTTTCATTTAATAGGATGTATAAGCTGACTTTATTCCAACTGTATCCTTTTCACTCACCTACCAACCACAAAACACTGCAGCTGATGGCCATGCAGCAGCATCGTCTGTGAGTTCTCTGCGGTCCGTCTAGGCGGAACTAATGTACTCACTGACTAATGTTTCCCACAAGGACATGGACTGTTACTCTGCGAACCGTCACGTCACTGAGCGACGGTGATGGTGACCAAAATGAGGTGTTTATGGACAGGCGACCCTACTTGGGTGGGCGACGCGATTTCAGTCGCAAAGTCGCGTTCGGTGTGAACACAGCTTAAATGATGTCCTCTAGTAACATGTGTCACATACAGGCAAGTATATAAACAAAAACACTCATGACGCCTACAGATGCAAATGCAGGGACAAACTGTCTGTATATGTCCGGCTTTCTTTGATACTTATGAATGAATATGATTTTCACTAATAAGTATATGCGCAGATTTTAACACAGGCCATCTTAGGTTTTAAAGCATGCATTAGAGAGCACAGCCAAGGGTTTTAGTGGAGAATATGAATACAAAAATGTCCATTTATATGATATTAAGTAATGTTGAGAATATCAGGAAACATAAACCCCCCCTGATCCTGTTGATTGTTTTCAGAGATTATAATAACTAACTATGGCTGCGCATCATATTATTTTGCATCACAATTGCAATGTGCACATATGCAGTCTCATTGTAGGAGGTGCAATGTCAGTTACGTGAATCAAAGCACCTTATGCTGCCATTTGTACTGTATATTGTTTGGCAGAGACAAAAACTGTGAACTTTCAATTCCTAAACAATGCAAAGTAAAAGTATGTCAGATATCATCATCAGTAGTCTTACTAAGGGGCCACGATATGTGCAGTCATCGTGTTAGCAGGACTTAAAAGATATAAACTGCAAACGATGGTCTTTATAGATGCAGCATTGTTACAATTGAAGAATGTAATGTGTTAAATCGTGACTATAAACGAATGATTTTCTGTCTTCAATCTTTTTGATTATGATTTTAGGAATACGGTGAATAAGGGTCTTTCATGGGTATCAAACCAAATGAACATTTGTTTGGATACTGACGTGGATAAAACATATCAGTTATCCAGACACTGCCTTTAAAGAATTGAAATATGTTGCAGAAGGCAAACATTTTGCAATACCATTTTTTGCACAATATCCTTCTGCCCTAAAGGTTATCGTTGAAAGTGTCCAATGCATCTGTATGATTGTCTGTGATGTGTACCTTAGATCTGAGCATCAACATATTTCACACAGTTTTCTGTGGGTGTAGTTTTTTGTTCAGTGGCCCAATAAATGAACGAAAGTAAATGATCCAGCTGGAGTTTAGGCAAAATCATCTGATCCACTTTTTAAATAAAACACCAGTAGGACATGTACTGCTTTGTAAGGGAACTAAACATTCTTCTGGGCTGGGTTCATGTCACACTCAGAACACATCCATGTATATAGGGGTATGGTCCTTCCTCTTTTTGCGTTGTGTTTGGCTTTGTGCTGGGATTATGCGTCATCTACATACCAAAATAGATATTAACACTGCACCACATGCTTTTAGACATTGTTCTTTACCATTACCATTCCACTGTTATTAGTTAATATTTCAAAATTTAAACTTGGAATAACAGATAGATTTCCCTGTTCTTATCAAATGTTTTTGACAGGAGTGAGATAGGCCTCAAAGATTATTGAAATATAGATTTTGATGATCTCTTTTTACTTTTACATGGAAAAGCTGTTGAATTTCTGAATGTTTTTAAGCTATAAACACACATAATGTCTTGTTTTTTCTCTTGTATTGTGAACTTAAATCACATTCCTATAGGCTGTCTGTGTTTATGATCATGCTGTGCTTTTAACTTGAGGCAGCAAGTTCACACCTGTTCTCTGGAGGGTGTTCTGAAAGCAGAGTAGAAAAAGATGCAGGCGAGGAAAAAAGAGAAAAAAGGACATTATACAAGGACTATAGTCAGTCTGAAAAACAGAGCCATCACACTTTTCTTGTTTTTTCCTGCAGTTTCCCAATTTCTGTGGGATTTTCTTTCTTTACCAATCATAATGTCAAAATCCCCTGAATTTCTTTCTCTATATTCCTCTTATCTATGAGCACACATTATTTTTGTTACTTAACCTTCCTTTTTATCATTTGCTCCCCCCTCCTTTCCCTCTTCCTCTCTCCCCTCCTTTCTTTTTTTGCAACAGTTGGTGTGTGTTCGTCTTGGCAGCACTCCATACTCTGTTTGATGTGGTTTCCAGAAGTCCTGAACTGGAGTCCCTGGCCACTTTTTCTGTCATCGGTAGACCTGCTGTCTCTTTAGCTTCCATTGACTCCTTTTAACCTCCTCCTACCTTACTCACATTGAAGCAGATGCTTTCCTTCCCATTGCACATTTCTACTTGAAAATAATCTGATTCACATTATTTGGTTGTAAACCAGATTTTTTGCTGTGGGCTGCTCTATCAAATACAGTTTTCTGTGTGCTGGAGCATGTACTGCATTACTGAACATCTTCTAGGCTCTGTTCCAAGCACTGGAGAAAAATGAAAGAAGGCCACATTTTTCCTCTTGTAAATATAAATTAGAGAGGCCTAAATATTATCCTCTTTTTAAGTCATGAGGCACAAAGGACTTGTACTTTTTCCATCCCAATAATATGTAAAACTGCATCAAAGTTAATCAGCTCTGTTGAGCCCATTTCTACCAACGACCTTTACACATTGTAATTTGAGTGATAGAAAAGGAAGGTGGGGGGTAGAGGTAGCAAGATCAGAGCTTCAAAGGACAGTCAGTGACCCTACATGGGCGCCTTTCCTGCAGATACCAGCACGTTTAAAGGGAAACTGATAGGCAGGTGAAATATCTGCCACTTACAGAAAAGAGGCAGGGACTAGGGAGGGCAGACAGGACAGAATGGATATGGATTAGGTCACAAGGCTGACGAGGCCTTCCTAAGGAAATGAATATTCCTTGCAAAGTACACTTGGTGACACTTAGGTCTAAGGACAAAACACAAGAGCAAAGAAAATCCATTCCTCACTTTTATTTGGCACACAAAGCTCTAGATCATGGATGTTTCTGTTACATTACACCTCACATATCACATTAGGCTTTTAAGGGAGACACTGAGCAAAATGTGTGTTCTGATTCCATGTATTGAAGTGCCAAGTAAAGCCGGTTTAGTAAGGACCAAAATTAATGTCACAGTACTTTTTAATAGTGGTACATCTTTATACTGATTTTGTCAAAGGAATAACAAATGGTTGTCACAGTACCATAGCTATAAACTACGATATGATTCTAGTTTGGCTGTAGTCAACCAAACAAACCCTGGTTGGCTAAAATCACATCCCTTCATTGACCAATCAGTTGGTCATTAAATGAAAAAAGGAAAATTATTCATAAACCAACCTCAAAAGTGACAATGTAGTCAGAGCACCTTCTAATTGGCTTTAACTTTTTGTTTCTTTCAGTGTTACAGATTTAGTGCATGAACAGCAGGAAAAACAGCTTTTAACTCTTGCAAAAATGAAACCCTTGATATTTAAATGTACCCATGCAGTGATGAGAAGGTGCATCAATTTTGAACATTTGTATAATTTGCTGATATTCCAGCTGATATATGGCCGATATGTGTGGCTGATATATCGGCTGTAAATATCTGCAAAAATGTCAGCCAATACCAATACTTAACTTTTTAGGCTGATATCGGCCGATACCGATATCAAACCGATAATATCGTGCATCCCTAGAGTCTATACAAACTAAGACTGTTTAATTGTGCTATCTAACTGTCAGTGCAAAACATACAGCGGGGATGTTTATGGATGTCAGCTGGGGCAGGAAGTGAAACACACTGAAGGGGAATTAATGGGAGCTGAGTAGAGTGATCACTTAAACTTGCCCTGCACGCAGCAGATTTCATCAGGAAATCTGAGTTTAATTGGATATTGTCCTTACATATACGCTTGAGCAAAATTATTCTTTTGGTCCATTTATGTGGCTGGGGGTGATCGTTGTCAAATTTCTTAGACTACAGACTACACTGAAAGCCAAATGATGGATTATAAGAGCCTTGGGGCTTACAGCCTTTGTCTGTTTGTGGTTTACATTTTGAACTTGAGGATTAAACAGCAGCCACTTTTTTTGTTCAAATATGTATGTATGCATCATAGTCACAGTTTTGATTTTTTTCCTTTTTAACTCTAAATTCATAACACAAGAAGCAAAATGACTTCTCTACAGTGTGGCATTGTAAATTTCAACAAAGTATTTCCACTCTTGTCTGTATCTCTTTAGATTTTCACCAGATAGAAGACGTTATAAATGTAGTCTTACCTTTACAAAGTGGTAACAGCAAACAGGAATGTTGTCTGAATCCACTCCTCTTTTAGGTAGATGAAGATTTAATCCATGTCTGCTGCTGTTATTCTTTTTATGTGTGTGATTTGTTGTACCTGTTTTTGTTTTGACTGTCTTTATTTGTCACTTTTGTTGAGACTTGAAAGTGTATATTGTTTTTCCCCAAAAATCAACCAGCACTTACCCCTTGCCCACTCTGGAATCAGACTAGTATCATTTTTCTTTGAATTTTCTAATAAAAAAATACACCCAAAATTATCAGTGAATAAAATTATAGTTTCTGTCTATACTTACACTTTTAAATACCACTAAAGTGTGGTTTCATAGGACAGAAAAGCAAACCATCAAATGATACATGATCCACAACATAAATGCTATCATGATGTGGCAATAATAAGAAAAACAATATATTTCAAGAATATTATACAATATATCATGCTATCTGATAACATGATCTCTTTTAAGATAAATTGTATGCTGAATGTATTTAACAATCTGGACTTATATTCAAAGAACCTAAAAAGACTGAGATCAAATGCCATTTATGTTTTAATGCTGAAAATTAGATTAACATTATACACTTAAAAGTGCACATTAATGTTAAAACACCCTACTTACACTAAAAACAAAATAAATAAAAAAGTATTTGACAGAGATAATCCTCATGTGTACTTAGTCCTGTAAACACAGCAACATATTTTTTTAAACTGGATAACAATAGTGGAGGCCAGGGAGTTGATACTTATTGCACATGCAAGGACAGATATTTTGTCCCACTCACATTCATAAGAACATTAATTTTAATGGTTCTTGCTGTGAGAAATCAATTTTTTAAGCATGGGCCTAAAGTCTTTGTCACTTGAAATCAAAATCAACATATTTATATAACTGTTCCAAAATGTATATCAGTGTAAGTAAACTTAAACTTGATTATTTCCCAGCCATAATGCCAAGAAACAAATAAAGAACAACATTTCTAAAACTCTTCAATTCTTAGTTTAGATTTTACACTGAAAAAAGATAAGTGAAAAATCAATGGGCTTTTTACATGCTCTAATGTGAATACATATCAACTTTCACCACACCAGCGGGGTTATGTACTATTGTGGGTTGGACTTCCACGTTGTATCAGATGAAGCATTGTGGTGGAGGCAGAGCCTAAACATGCCCAGGGGGCTGGACTGAAACTGGTGTCTCATTTTCAGGGGCAAACAAACACATACAGGGAGCAGACATGGCTGTCACTTCTCCCTTAGTTCCCCTGTCAACCCCAAGGGCAGCAGACAGGAGTAACCTCAGTGCTGTGGAGATGCCACTAAAATCTGTATGTAGTCATCCAGGGACACAGCTACATGACCACTTATACACACACAAATACACACATTTGCTGCATCTCTGTAGGCTGTTCTGCAGACTTGGTCTTATTACAACAAGAGTTACAGAGTGTTACAAGGACCACAGTGTTTTGTTATTATTGTATAAGTAACTGCTTGGACAAAGATTAACATGGATGCTAACAGCTTCATTTGCAGTTTTATCAGATCTGGACCACATTTCTTTATTTAATGAAGAACAGACAGCAGTGACAGCTCTTCTTGATAGAAATGATGTTTTACCTCCACTTCAAGCATATTTTGTTGGTAATTTGTTTTATGTAGTTGCTTACCTATTGTATTTTACACTGCGGCAGTAGCGCCTATCTACTACATTATCTGATTGGACTATCATGAATGTGACTGACTAAACAATCATCTAGTCATATGCTTTCAAAAGGTTCTGCCCATTCACAAACCCTTTCTGTGGGCTGTTGCTCAGATGGACCAGTGACATATATTGAACGGTCTAGCTGGTGTGTCAGGTTATCTTCAAATGCCAATGGCTTTTTTCATGGGTGTTCAGAAAATGGATCTCTGTGGTAGAAAAAAAGATGAAAGTTTTATCATTAAGATCATATACAATTGTATGATATTATTTTATAATTTTGCCAACACTAGAAAAGCTAACATTGCAAAATTTTGTCATCTATGTGTATATATTGTCAACCATTTCTAATGGTTTAAAAAGTTTATGTTAAGTCTTTATGACAATAACTTACAGTAAAATGAAAGCTTGCCTTGTTGAGCTGAGTGACTGACACACTCCAGCACCAACATACAGTTGTAAAATACATGGGCATGTCTGTGCATTACATAACTAAGTGCCTGCGTTAAGCACCCTGACCCTGTTTGTGTGACTGTAGCAGAATCATCTTCTGCCTGAACATGCAAGCAAGGGACACACGGACTCTGTTTACAGAGTGGTCGGTTCCCTGACAACTGAGGCTCTTATCAGACAAATATAATCATTGATTATTGGTCATAAAAACAAAAAAGATGTTTGGTTTCCATTAAACAACATGAAAGAGCAATACAGGCACAATGTGAAAACCTAAATATGTTAAAATATAGCACAGATTAAGTTGGTAAAAGTAAAAGGCTTATTCTATGATCTAAATTAGCTGTACCGAGGCCATCTGACCACCACTACCCCTCCAACTGTCTCAGGTGTCACTGGGCATGAGGCTTGGCACAACCTTGACTATTCACCAGCCAATCACAGGGCTAACATTTAAAGACAGACAACCATTCACACACTTTCACACCCAAGGGCAATATCCAATTACCAGTTAACCTAACAAGCATGTTTTTAGCCTGTGGAAGAAAACTTGAGTACCTGGAGAAAACCCATGCATGCCCAGGGTGAACATGGAGCAGACTCCACACAAAACATTCTTGTCGGGCTGTTTAGTAAGTCCAACAATTTTTTTGCTGCAAGGCAGCAACACTACCTGCTGCTGCACCATTGAGCCATTGGGGGCTGAAGTTGTTTCAATTTTGAGTCTTAACATTGTTTTTCAAATTTAATCAAAAATAATAATGCATTTAATTAAATGACATACTGTGTAGTCCTTGTTGACTGCTTGTCAGCAACTGCCTTCTACAGTCATTGAGAAAAACACTAAAATCTCATCAGTTTGTGTATACCCCAGATCTTGTTTCAAGCATTTAGTCAAAAGAGATGAGTGAAATGGAAGTGCAAAAATGATTATAAATGTCTGTGTTTAGGACTAATAACCACATGTCTTTATTTTGTGAAGTTAAACCTAAACATCCATCCTAAGATCAGCAGCTTTGACCTTTCAAGCAGAAAAACAGCAAATTCAGCCCACAAACCAGACTTCATTTTTAACTTTCCCAGATTGATCAGTGATTGTCCTGGAACCGAGCAGCTGTATAGCTTTACATTGGCGAGGAGGAGGTTTAGTGGTTTTCAATAGTATTTCAGGATATCCTTGCTGCTGCTGCTGCTGCAGTTTTTAGCAGACTAACAGCTGCCACCAGCATTAGTGTACAAGTAGACACTTCTTAATGTTCCCCAGCCCTGGCCTCATGTGTCACATGGACTCCATCCAGCCTAACCAGCCTGCTTTTCACATTGACTGGATTGGTTGGAAGCAGTGTGAGACCAGCAATTTACAATATGCTCAAGATTATCCTTTCATTTTGGTTTAAGGTTAGTTGCAATAATGTGACCAGTTCTGACGTTTTGGAGGCCTCAGTTTTCCCACAGAAGGCAAACAGAGTACAGACACCTTACTAATTATATACAATTTATTATCACAGATGAACAGTGATTTATGACTTTTTTTAACACTCTCTGGACCAAGGGAAATTAGTTACATAGCCCTGTTGCTTGCAATTTGACAACGCTGCCTTGAATTCACTGGGATGTAAAATTAATTCTTGCAGTTGTTTTCAATGGGACTTTCATGTTTGCCTTGCTCTCTGTTAAAATCTGAGAAAAATACAAATGATTGGGCTTGGCTCAGTAACTTCATTGTGTGGGAAAAGAAAGCCAAACTGGACAGGGTTCAGTGGTTTTAGGCCTTTAGAGAGTTTGCGTGTCAGGATTTATGTATTTAATTACACACTCATTCTACTAATATAAGTGGAGAAAAAAAGGAAAATGGATAAAAAGCCCCATCAAGCCTATAAGCTTGTAGTTTCCCTCTTACTGAAAGCTGGCCACTGCCGCTGTTTAGCTCCCCTTGAACTGGGCTAATACTTGTCTATTCCGATTAGGATTAGTATGTGTTGCATGGGCTCAGGGACCCGGGACTTGTAATCTAATAAATCAAGATAAAAAACTCTGAGATTGGTTTACAGAGGGCTTGGAGTTACTATTGGCCATCTCAGAGAAACAGGGATTAACACAGCATTTGGTGCTGTAGCTACACCCCCTTCGATACTGTGCAGAGGGAGACGGAGAGTGAGCAAAGCAGTGAGGGAGAGGAGAAGAGAGAGGGGGGTGGAGGAGAATAGCTGGCGAGGGCTTTATATTGCCTAACAGACAGCAAGTTAAACTCACAGTGACAGGGTCAGGTTAGTCCTTGTACAAAAGGCTTTGTTCCATAGGCAGATTAAAGGTCTCTTTGACAGTTTTTACACTTTTGGATCATGTTGAACATGTTAGGAGTTAATCCTGTCCGTGAGGGGAAGAAGCCCTGCTACCACAGAAGAGACAGATAGGTGCAGACTGATCACCAGCCCACCATGTTCTGTTTAAAGGATCAGACCGTGAAATAATCACAAAGGGACCATTATTTTATATTTTTCTTTGATTTGTTTTAAATAAAAAAAAAAAAAAACAGCAAACAGGTGAATACCATTTTGCTGCACTATCGCTGTACGAATTGGAAATAAAGCACCAGTACCATACATGAGCTCTAGAAATCAACCAATATGACAACAAAAAGTTTCAGACCTGGATTATGTTATCCTCTTTCCTCTGCTGTTTGAATCACATTAAAGCACACAGCCATCGTCTCCCACTACCAGACACAACACATGATTACACCACTGTGCGATGTGAAGACAGTCCGATACAGTGTGGGAGGGATGCATTTTCTTGTGTAGCATTTTCCAATCAGACATGAAACTAAACTGATGATTTAGGAACAATAGGTGTAAATACATATGATCCTCTTTTACGAATTAGTGGACTCTCTGTCCACCAGGTTTTACGTGCTTTTTTAGTTGTTAAAGCCCAGAGAGAAAATGCTGCAAATTCACAAGAAGGAGGGGAAATGAAAAAAAATAAAATAAAGAAATGTCATGCTTCTAGGAAGGGAATAATAAAGCATATGCAGAGTAGGAAAATGCATTTTTTTTGCCGTGGAAAAATATCTTTTCAACAAAAAGTAGATATGCAAGAAACAAGTGCAAAGTCTTTGACATCTTCGTTAGTTCTTCGTTAGTGCTTGATTTCCATCTTCTGGAAATCAAGCACTGGTTCTATCTGAGAAAAACAAATATTTTTAAGTATTAAAATGATTTGCCTTACTAAAGCTGTGAAATTTGAGAAAAATAGTAAATCAAGATCATTTTTATCTAAAGTGGTATTTCAATATAAATTGTAGTTAAAAAAGGAATGACCTCATTTGTCATTATTCTATTTTCAGTCAAAAAAATAGGAAAATAATTAGAAAAGTATTCTAAAAGTGGTTAATGAGTATGAGAGAATTTTTTGTTATTTCTACACTAAACAATCATAATTTATCTTTTCATCCATCCGTGATACATAGGCAAGAACACCTTTGCTGCAAAATATTTAGAGGCATGTATACAAAATGGTATTTCGACACGTTTTTTACGCCAAAGAAATGTAGCAGCTTCTGTGATTTGAAAATTGCAGTGGGACGTATTTTGATTTTGTAGAAACTGTGATTGCTTGTTAAGCCTTGCTTTACAGTGATGATTCCTTTTTAAATGCCTTCCACATACTTCCACTTCTCTTTTAAGATAAAGAAGTCACATTCTGACAAAAGGCAGCCAAAGTGAGCAAAAATGGTAATGAATTATCAATGAAATCTTATCAATTCCCATATCTAGTTGTCTGTGTATTAACAAGCTATATGGTGTGTATCTCAATATGTTTTCTGCGAAGGGTCAACAAAATGTTGTCACTGGACTAAAAACTTAATATGATACTGATATGATAATTAAATGACACCACTTACATGGGAGTTTCTGACACCTACTTTTGAGAGTGTATAAAATTGTGTAAATGATAAATCAAATATGACTTTAATTTAAACATCAACATGTTACATAAAGTGTCCTGCGAGTGCTCGGCTTGTCCTACCCTAAATTCACCCATGTCTAAACAAGGCAAAAAAATCCATCCTCTTTGCACCTGGCTCTGCACAGGGAATTTGTGTCATCAGGGTGGCAAATTATAGACGGACATGCCTCTAATTGCTGTGTGACACATGCTTTTAGACAGTGCTTTTCACCAAATCAAAATAGGGCCAAAAGTGTTTCAAGTGATAAACTCTCCAAATTTTCAAAAATTTTAACATGTCGTCTTGAGCTTTAATTGTGTAATTCAATCAGGTTAAGTAATCCTTTGTAACATTTTATATGCATGGTAGAATATGTCATGCTTTGTTTAGAAAAAATGGGTGTTATCTATTATTATTAATAACTTCTCTCTTGAACACTCTGAAAAGACTTTATTCAGATTTTTCTTATTTTGGAAAATCACTTTCAGCTTTATATCTGGTGCAGCTTCTTTTCTACATAGTGTTTTTCCAAGAAACAAGCAAAAATGTCTCTCGACCTGAAATTTGACCTCTTCCCATTTCCTCTCAGATGCTGGGTTTTCACATGAAGTTGAAGTCAAAAGTAGATGGCTCTTTCACCCTCCTGCTTGTCTTGTTAGACAATATCAAACACAGGATATTCTTTTTACATCCACATATAAAGGTGCAAAAAACCTAGTAGCGTATTTCAGCTTGTGTAAAAAAGGCCTTTCCTTTCTTTCTCAGGGAAGTGTTAGCAATATCAGCAGGCAATTAGCAAGGAAACGAGAGAGAAATGGAGAAGCCAATTACTTCTTCGAGTTAGCTAAAGGCCATTTTAAACTGTGTGCCCATGACATAATAATGTTTATGGTAAATATTATAGTTGGAGACAGTGAGTGCATGGCGTGAGAGACAAAAAAAGGCATCAATCTTGGATCGAGAATAATTTATTAAGATCTGAGATGTGGCAATTACGTGGAAAGGACCAAAAAGAAAAAAAAAAAAGAAGAAGCCAACTCTCCAGGAACCGCATACATGATTGCAATCTTGATTAAATCCCCCTGGATCTAATGAGTTGATTTTCTGCTGTTAATATTGCATTGGCTGATGATGGATTCGTTAAGATAATGGAACGAAGCTAAAATATAAATGACTCCCTGTCAAGGAGCAGATTTTCGTCATTTTCCGTCTGACACCTCCGCCGTGGGGATTTGGGGAGGCCTTTTTGTGTTTAGAACCATCAGGATCTGGAATACTAATTGCTCATGTGTGGACGCTTCTAATGCCTCCCCACCCCTCCTCACCCCTCCCTATCGTCTTGGTAAATATCTCCTCCACATCTCTATGCAGAAACAAAGAGACAGACACGGCTTTCATTCTTTGATGCTGCTGAAATCTCAATGATTTCAATAAATACAACATTTTAAATGTAAAGAAACATTCTGTTTCGATTATTTAAAGGCATTTTATTCATAACACAAAAAGTGTTAGCAAAAGAAAACATGTGAGCAATAGCTCTCCAGTATTGACCTGTGCTTTTGAGATCAATTACTAATGTGGTGTAGCTTTATTACCAAGCAGGGCAGCGGAGCCAGCTGCTCTCAGTTTAAAACAGTCTGTCACTTAGGTCAAAGGGAGTAAAATGTCTGATGCATAGAATATAGATTTCATATTACATGTGAATCGCAGCACTACATGTATACTTTTTTCTTAAGTATGGCAGGAGGCATAATGTTCAAAAGCAATCCTGTGATACACTTTTGCATGAACATGTTGAGATCATTTGTGAATTAGTTGGTCAGTTTGGTTGCACACAGAGTTTGAACTCATTTTCAAGTTTCAATCAAAGCAATTACAAAATACAACATACTGTGACCTGCTGTCAGCTCTGCCCACCTCTGCTGCTTACAGTGCTTGTTGTGTTGAACTAGGGCTTTGAAAAAAAAAAATACATATATATTTATATATACAGTATGGATGATAACAGTATTTACTAAAAAATTATAATATTTATATTGAGCTAAAAATAGGCATACGGTAATACCAAGTGACTCTTTGGCTTATAACTGTGGGACAGCTCAACCTTCCAGCCACAGTGATGGGCAGGTAACAGCAATTGTCCCATCACATCTGATGTCAGATCACAGACGTTTGTCATAACTAACGAGTTCACATCTCTCAAGCCAACCACAACCAGCCACATCATCCGATATGGAGTATCCGGCTTCTGTCATCTCATGAAATTAGATAGAAAAGAAAAAAGAGAGAGAGACGCTCGCTGAATAAATGAAAGTCACTCGGTGTCTTAAGGATTTACCTGTGATTGCCCATATTTCTCTGTTTTAATCTTTATTCTTAACGTGATCTAAAAAGATGGAGTACATTATTGCAAGGAGGATGAGGAGGAGATATATTTTTACCAAAGGTTCTGCTATTTGGCGATGACAGACCAGGAATGCAGGTGGATCACAAGCATGATGAATGGATTAGCCTGCTGCTGTGTTTAAATGTAATTATCACTTAATTTTGTACTCCTATTCATGACACAGGAACAGATTACATCTGTCTGTGAGGTGGTCCACACGGTGACGCACATTGTGGCCTCCAATGCGCGGCCCGGTGGCCCCTGCACTCTCCCAGTTGCTGCAAAAGTGACAGCGGCTCTGACCTTCTTCACCACCGAGGTGAAATTGTCACTGCACCTCGCCCGCGGCGCATTTAAAGGCGAGAAGAGACGTTAATTTGATTGGTGAAGATTAGACTTGGCTGTGTTAAACCCACTCACGCCTACTCTCCTCCCTCTCTGCCATTTGCACCGGTGGGAGAGATGGAGGCGTGGGTGCGCCTCCCTGTGCCAGACTGCGCCATGCACGAAACTTGCAAAATGCCCTGGACACACCCCGTTGGCGCAGCGCAAGCGCGCCGCAGGGCAGGTGCGCCTGCGCCTGGTCTACGAAATTAGAGCCCCAACTCTTAAAGTGGCTTGATGTAGGGCTGCAGCCATTAAATCTCCATTTAAACCGCTAAAACAATGTAAATGTGACTTTAATCTAAAATACTGTGATATAATGTGGAGGTCTTATCACTCTGCTCTAGGGCTGCTCAATTACGTCAAAGTAAACTAATTGGTGGTACATCTGTGCTTTGCGACATGCATTTATTGTTAACCATTAATATATTTAGACTTGGAGCACTTTAACTCTGATCTATCATTAAATCAATAATTGTTAAATTTGAAATATGTTAAATTGGTGTATAAGAAACATACATTTAATATGTTTTTAAGTTAACCTTCTATCTCGATTGTACCATTTTGATCACTGTAAAAAGATAGAATTGTAAATTAAATTGAAACTCAATTAATTGTCCAGCCCTACTCTGCACCATCATTTGATTGCTTTTGCATGATCACTAACAGATATTATTATTTTTATTTAATTTTTAGAACATTTTTTGTACAGTTATTGTTGCAGACAGTCTTGCTCGCCTCACAATGCATCTTTTAAGACTGTTTTTGGCAAAGCAGAGACAAAAAAAATAGACTTTAGATATTGACTTATGGTATTGTTTTTTCCTTAGTTTTCTAGAAATAGCACAATGTCATTATTGTGATATTTTTTGGCATGATAATCATGAGGTGAAAATCTAACATTGTGACAGCCCTATTTTGAATCAGAGACAATTTAATAGACACTGCACTCTATAAGGTGTATTTACAAGAAAGTAAACCACTGTTCTGTTACATGGATGGATTTTGCATACCAAGGGAGAATAGTAATTAAAAGTTGCCTTCATGATTTGTGCTGCAAGCCATAAGAAAAGAGCAAAAGTGTTTGTATGATGGTTCCCACAAACACAGAGCTCATGCCTCCTCATGTAGCAGTCTCTGAAGTTAGATCCATGCAGCTACTCTAGTGCTGAAAAATAATGCCAAACGTGGCAGAGACAAAACTCCAGTCCCTCAAGCATTTACTAAGGGCAGGCTACAGAAGTCACACACACACACATCACATGATAAACAGCAGGGTTTTTTCAACAGGAGAAAAAAACTATTCTACTGATGAACAGAGTTGGTCTGAATGGATAATATTTTCAAATCCTCTCACTGTACGGGGGATGAACTCTTTTGTCACTGGCAAGTTTTGGTTTTATCAAATACTTTAGGTCATGCATAGTTAGGGGCATGATTAACAATTGACAATAAGCTTGCCAGGAGTTGCAAATTGTAAAATGGCCTTGAGTCTTGTGTCAGCTCTGCATCTTTGTCTGTTGATAGGGTGATCTAAAGTTAGTTTGGGGCAGTGTTTTCTACATGGTGTCTGCCACCTCTTGGACTTAAATGCCTCCTTTAGTAATCAAACAACTGACATCACACTGGCATTGTGGCTGCTGTCAAGTGCCAAAGCTAATGGGGATCCTAATAAACAGTAAACTGTAAATATTGGCCACTATTTTCTACAGTCTATGGTAACATCCAGTGTTTCCAACAACTCTGTAAGTTAATTCAGACATTTTAGTGCAAAATTCCACATAGGGCTGAATGATATTGAGAATTGACATTGAGATATCTTTTCTCTTTGTGATTTATATTGCTATGTAAAAGTACCACAAGTTATTTCAAATAAAGAAGTAGCTGTCTAAAGACATAAATATGGGTAAACAACATAAGAATCCCTTAATTGAAAGCACAATTCAATTATTTTGAACTTTCATTGTGTTTCTGTTATGAAATACACTACAAAAGTTTTTATATTGTGATTATGATATGATTTGTAATATTTAAATAAATGTAGACCAATCCACATTGGCTTAGCTGTTCCAAAGCAACTGGAGCCATTTTTCCTCGAAAATTTGTAACCATAAATTTGAGCACAGCTGATGGTTGAAAAATTTGGACCTTTGTGATGTATTTTCTGTCAATGCATATTGCATTAAGAATAATTTTCCTTTACAGTATGTTGTGCAGTCTTAATTCTACATAGGTGCCACAGTTTGGCAAAATCTTATATCTGCAAATTGCATCTTTTCTAGAAATAAAAGAACATAAATTAAGTACAGTTGAATTAAGAATTAGTAGATTGTCCTAGCTGGCAACAGTCTTTGACACTGTTTAATTAGTTTTTAATTGACAAACCAATACACAGATGTAATGGATGACCTGTTGAACCAATTTTTTTTAAATATGAAAATACAATGCAATGGGACTTTTGTCAAACAGCAACCTTTACTTTAAAAAGGAAATCACAATTCCCAGATTGACAGATAAAAAATAGCAGCATTACAAACTACTACATGTGAGAAGTGAATAATTTTCTTGTATTATTTAATCAAACCTTGTAAGATTGTTCAATTACGATCTTAATCATCTTTCTTGTAAAGTTTCAGTCTCCTCTGATCCTTCTTTTGATCCTTATTTCCTGCCGCATTACATGGGGACCCATCTGATTGGGCCATCTCAGAGGTCCCTTTCTTCTGGGTGTCACTTTTTGTGTCTTTTAACATGGTTTTACTAAATAGTCTTTTTTAATCAATCAAGAAGCAGGCAGAAAATAGGCTTTGTCATGGCTTGGCCTGGGGCAGTGTGATGCCTGCTCCGCCTGGTGACAGGTCTTCAAAAGGGATAAAAAGGAATATTTTGGGGGGAAAACGGGGGTTTCCATGGTACTGGCACTTGTTGCACATGGATCACTATTCTTCGCTCCTGCATGGGACTGAGAATTCAAAGGGCTGGACAACAAAAATTAGATGAGGAGGGGACAGCGGGACTGTGGAGGTAGCTGCCCTCAAGCCCCTGACTCTGTCCTCTCCTGGGGGGAAGAAAGAATAGGAGCCAGAAGTGACAGCATAAAAAGGGGCCTACTAGGTGCTGTCAAATATGCATGAGTAAATGGTCACTTTCTCACTCTGCAGTGTGTTCACAGGGCTGGACTGAAACGCTTACTAGGAGACACGAAGTACACACCAGATCAGAAAAGAGGTTATTCTTGTTGTGGCTATCACTTCATGTAATTAGAGGCTGTTTTATGTAGAGTGAGGTCATGTTAACTTGCTAGTGTCTGAGTTTATGCGTGGGAAATGAAACGCAGAAACTTAAACAATAGATTGGCAGTAGCAACAGCAAAGAGGGCTATCATATATAACTTCAGTTCATCTCAGAGCCTGTTTGTGTTTCTGTTGTTAAAAATAGCAATTATTAAGTGACTTAAGTATAATGCAGCAGCTAGAATGTTTACAAACTCAAAGTTTGAATAACTTTACTGTATGTAGGTCTGGTCTTCTTTACCCATACTTATTGCATTAATAAATGCGTGCATGCATGCAGCCGTAAATTTCACCCACGAATGCCTTAAAGCTATTTTCTTTTCTGTAAAAATGTTGTTCACTGTGATTACCATGGAGCTCCACCTTGAATTCCTCCAACAATTACACATTCTTCTGTCTTTGGGAAATGGCATTATGAGGTCAAGGTTTCTGCATGTCAGTCCTTTAAGCAATTTGCAATAATTTCCATAGCATCATTACCGCCACCTTCAATAACAAACAAGGTTACACACATGATCCTTTTTTTCACACACAAACATGCACACACACACCCACACACACACGCACGCCCACACCCACTGACACCGACACCGACACACACACACACCTTTATAGAGCTACTGATCAGAGAATTTAGAAATAAAAAAGGATTGCATTTCCCTTTCACTCCATAATGATGGCAGATAATGTTCAAACCTCAAAATGCAAAGATGGATGTAGCTGCAGGTTATTATAACTTGTGGGGATATTTTAGTTTATTTATTTTGTTCTTTCAGTTTCAAACAATGTGCTGCCAGCCTGTTTAAAAGGTTAAGGCAGTCGGGATATGTTCCTTGATGGGATTTTATCATGCTAGGCATGCTCTGTTTCCTGATGAATATATTAAAATTATTACTGTGCAAACAGAGTTTCTAATTACTGACCTGCTTGCCATTGTACTGTGCGTTCTGTATGCCCCCCTTCTTCTCCATGCCTTGTTTATTTATCTGCACCAGTGAATACAGAATAGTCTATGCAATGTCATTTCCATCCACATGAAAATGATTTTGAAAATGCCAATCTTGCCTATTATACAGTGTAATTACTTGTCTGCTTTTTGATTTTATCATATCTTCAGCCAGTGGGAACATACTTTGAGAGGCTAAACATCTTAGCTGAGCTTGTCAGCTGATGATTTGAAGTACAAAAAAAAGAAGCCTCCCACTTTGCAAACAAAAGTGCTATTTGTCACATGTACCAAGAAATGACTGCGTTTTATTGAGGGATTTGCAAGTTATTTGCAGGCCTTCTCTTAAGGCAGTATGTCAGGGGTCACTTATACTTCTCTGAATTGTTTCAGGGTTCTAGTTAATTCAAGAATTGAGTCAGAAGTGATGATATCAGCCTTGCAAGTATGTCTAATAGAAAATATTTATATATTTTGAAGGTATGTCAAAAATGGGCAGATGAAACAACCTTTGTACATTCTTCGATCGGAAATGAGCATTTACCCGTCACCTTTGTTTTCACTCATCTGGTCTTTCAACTTTCTAGGCCAAAAATATTATTTGCTGTTTTGAATGACACTGCTGCACCTTCTGACATGTCATGATAGTTTGAGTGGGTGCATATACACATGTGTGCAGTGATAAATTGTCACAGATTTTGCCGGAGCATCTGCACTACATCATGAAAAAGGGCAACCCTGTTGTTTACTTGTCTGCCTGCAATGTTGCACAGGGGGTTGATCAGGGGAGTTGATAGGAGCTGCAATTTAAAAGAGGACACTGCAGCTCTGAACAAAAACAATTAAAGGAAAATGAAAGACGGCCCCCAAGGGTTAAAAATAGAAAATTATCAACATGCATACTGGAATTCACTACACCCCACCCCCAAACCCCCTCCTTCACCATCACTCCCCCACAGCCCCCCTCAAACTTACTGGGCCTGCATTGTTATGTATGATCAGATCTGCCAGTTCCTCCTCTAAGCTCCTTGTCACATTTTGACTTAATGAAGTGCAACTTAGAAGGGAATTGGGTTCATCATGCTAGTCGCACGATGCTCCCTTGTTGTAGCAAACAGGAGTGGCATGGGACCGAAGCGCTACAGCGCGAGTCGTTATCATTCCGGTCAGTCTGTTTAACACAAAATTAAACAAAGAACTAATTAGTGCCTCATGAATTAATAACTGCACTGTTGCCGAGAAGAAGTTAGGTTGCTGAGGGGAGATATAAAATAAGTAGGAAGATCAGGTTGGAATTATTATTACTTTTTTCTAGGATGCATGGGCTCTCAAGGTTAGGAAACTTTTGAGAGGATTTAAGAGTGACTCAACTGGTTCCTCCAAAGTCAGTGTCTGTCCTGATGTAACTCTGCGCCTGGGTTAATGGGTGTCATATAAGACAATGCACTTGTCTGTGAGAAAGAGAAAGACAGAGAGTTGTAATTGCCATTTCATAATTTTAAGGAATGTGTTTGATTATTTTTACAGCATGATTAAGGACCCAGCTTCATATTTTCATTTCATTTACATATTTCCACTGTTAAGCAAAGGCTTGTGTCAAAGTCATGCTCATATCTTCTGGACTGGGCAGTATGATGTTTTTAGAATGTAGCAGTATATTTTCAAATTAAATAACAAGGTTAGGGATTATGTTTTATATCCATACTGTTGTGTAAAAATAACAATACATATTTCTGCTGTCTTCATCTAGATCTTAGTGAGTGGACCACTGAATAATCTGATCAGAACACAAAATACACTCCAGGCTTGATGCTTAGAATAAGAGATTCTCACTCTTCTCTGATTTTACACCCGTTTCCTAATGTTGACGAATCACATTGACGTGTTGCTCAAATCACATTTTAATGAAATTACACGTTACAGTCATGACTGCTCTCTTTAATTGGGAAAATACAATGTTTAGAATTGTTTTTTGAAAAGAATGCTTTCAAGTATTTTAAAAGCAAGCATTCTAGTGATTTTATTACCTCAGCCTTTGAGGTTATTGGCTGTGTCAGTCCATCTGTGTGTCTGTGTGTCTGTGAACAACATAACTTAAAAAAGTTTTGAAAGTTTCTATTTGAGTTTTTTAGAGAGGGTGCATGATCACAAGGAAGGAGTAAATAGATTTTGGTGCTGATCCGAATCTGGATGTAGACCCAAGAATTGTTTTAATGGATTTGTTATCATTCAGAGATAGGGCAGTTTTCCACATTTTTGCTAATAACTCAGAACTTTCTCAACAGATTTTGGTGACATTTTCAGGGAATTTTTTTCATGTGCAAGGAAGAAGTAATTAGATTTTGGTACTGATCCAAATCCAGATTCGAAACCAGGAATTTTCAAGGGATTTGTTAACATTGAGCAATAGGGCAGTTTCCACATTTCTGATAATCTCTTGGAATGTCAGACATGCCTTGGCAAAGACTTTGGGGCCAATCTCAGCTAAAATGTAGGCAGCTGGTTTCTGAATTCCAACATCATCTGAGATTTTAGTCTGTCAGTTAGAAAATGATTACCAATAAATGGTTTAAATATGCAGATACATGCAGAGACACTACTCTGTTACTGCTGGTTACACAAACTATAGATTTTATAGCTTCTATCTTGCCACCTTTCTCAGAGGCAAACCCCTCTTCCCTCAGATGTGTTGGATGAGCCAGGGTATCTATGCAGTACTAAACTTTATAACAAAGGGTGTAGGAGTCAACAAAAGTAAATGTTTTACTTTTGCAGCATCTGGAAGTTGGTTTTGTTATGCCAGCAGCTGTAGATGAGTTGGGTAAATGTATGGATTTCTGCAGAAGATGCACTAGCATGCATACACATTGGAATAATCAGTATCTTGGTTTTAATGTTGCTGCTCTGCTCTCCTTAGATGAAGTGAGCCCCTGTGCTGAGTGACTCCCCAGGAAGAGAAAACAAGGTAAGACAAATCTCCAACATGACTGATTACTGTCCCCACCATCTCCCCTGTTCATATCTACAACAATATCAGGCATCTTCATTAATCCCCACGGATCAATGTGTCTGGGGGTTGTAAAAATTGACAAATGACTTATTAGAATCCCACCATTTTATTTTCCAACTGATTAACTCACAGCAATGTCGTACACTATACAGGCACACTGATGTATCTGTTTTCCAAAGAGCGCCTTGCTCTCTCCCTCTCTCTCTTTCACTCTCTATGTTTTCTCTTTCTCTTACTATGAGGGACCAATACAGTATAAAATTAACCTCTATCACGGTGTGTAAGAAATCCTCTGCAGTGGCTCAAAAGTGTGACATTAAAGCCATAATGTGTATTATTTCTGTCATAGCCGGACCAGTGGTTTTGTTTCACTTGCAGTATTAGAAAAAAAAACATAAAAAGAGAGGGAGAAGGGTTTTTGTTAACCTCAACACCGAAAAAATATCACATTTACTCATGTTAAGTGAGCAGATTTTTTTGTTTTCTTGTACTTTTAAAGATGTTCTTAAGAACAGTCATTTTACTTTTACATGAGATAAGTATTGCTCTATGCTACACTTTAAGAACAATACTACTGAGTAAAAAGAAACATATTCTAAGTTTTAAAAATGAGTCCTCAGCTCTCCATATCCTACGTTACATTTGCATTACGTTACAGCATTATGGTCAGTAGCACATAAAAAATTATTCTACATTACTTCCTAAATTTGTTTTTTACATTTAATGTGCATATAAAGTTGTGTCTGTAAATATACTTTGACTGTTACCCTGTCATTTTAGCCCTGCATGCAAGTAAACAGCACATTTTTCATTATTTCTCACCTCAGTATCAAAACTAACTTACCTGTACATTGAACTTTTTTTTCATCTTTACTGAAGCCAATTTTTATACAATGATTTAACCTGAATGTTAAGATGCATATGAAATGCGCCATTAACTAGAAAAGCAGAGAGCGCAGACCTCCGCCAAGCAGCTTCAGTCCACTTTGGTGAAAATGGTCCTGTCTGGCAATGTTAAAGAATCCTTTAAAAAATTCCTGTATCTGGATGGTGATTTGGATCAGTTCCAAAATCGAATCATTTCTTCCTTATCCCATTCCACACTTATCCTGAAAATTTCTTCCAAATCTGTCCGTAACTTTTCAAGTTGTCTTGAACACAAACAGACAAACAGACTGACCAACGCCGGCAAAAACATAACCTCCTTGGCGGAGGTAACAATGTCAAACACTGCTGCATAAGGAAGCAGGTCCTGCCACTCAGTTTTTCTGACCTGTTTCTGTATCTTCATGTTTTTCTGTTTACTTGTGATTTATGGTAATTTTTTGACTGCTGCCTATTCTGTTGCCCAATCTCCCCCATAACCTGTAACTCCTTTGCTCAAACCCATAAATGATCTACCGAAAAAGACGTTTCCAAGTCAAGTAGAGATCAGGTGTCACCTCCAACCACCTGACCTGTTTGCATCATTCCAAATTGAGGACCCTATTCAATAGAAAGCCCATAAAGCGTATTCATTAAATGACAAACTAATGCTCTTATTTCATGAATGAATTTTGCGCAGTGAAGAACAAAGCCCTTATCAGTGGACTTCCTTATTTATGCTGCAAGCGATCCCACAATTCATTGCAAATACCTTGCATCCCGATCCAAGGTTGTTTCCTAATCATTTGAAATGTTTCCACAGAATGTAAGCATTGGTTTGTGCTTAATAGATCACCATATGATGTGCAGTTGTGTTTTTTAAAAAGTGTCCTCAGTTTGAAAAAAAATAGGAGACAGTGAAGGCAGTAGGATTTGATTTCATCTTGTTATTGCTTTGGTTGAAAGCCCCTTCAAAACAGATTTTTACAGACAGTGTGTTTAAGTTTCTGTGCTTTAACTTAAGCAGTATCCTTGTATACTCTTAAAATAAAAAGCTGTAAATGTTTGTTTGTAAACCAAGTAAATAACAGTTTCTCATAAATATTCCAGCATGAAAGCCATACCCTGCTTTCTGTCTGTTTGCACTGTTCTGTTCAGTTGACTATAGTTAATATTCTTTTATGTCTGCTTTATGTCTACATCTTGTTGTGGCTTCAGCCCGCATTGTCATTTTGACAAAATAATAGTATTTTTTCCACTATATGGCATTTATTACTGTAGCCGACATTAGACACAGACATCTAAGTACAGATGACATCCACCAAATTAACAAGAGTATAAAACCTTTTATTGTTGATAAAAAATCTGCCTCTGTACAATTTGACTCTCGGGAGGATGCTAATGACTTGTGACTTGAAGAAACTGGGTTGCTTTTTTTCTCTCCCTGAGATGAAACCTTCGGTGCTAATGATGTTAGCTGGTATGAGCACAATGCTGATGTGGGAGTCTGTCAGGAGGATGCATACAACAGCCCTTGCCCCTGGCCTCCTAGTCAAGAGGGATCTAAACATTCAGAAGTGACACCGTGGGCTGTCTTGTGTCAAACCAGAGACCCTCACCATCTCCGGGGAGTGGCATGGTTGTGAATTGAGGCAGAGGGCTACATCACAGTCCTTTGTTTCTGGTGGTGTCACTCACACACCAGAGAGAAGACACACTCCTTGCATCAATCAGAGCCCCAGATACATCCCCGGTAACCCTCCTCAAGAACATGTGGATGACGCCGTAAACAAATTTCTTCAGATCGATGACAAACAGCAACAGGTGCATAAGAGATGCTGTTTAGAGTCAGTGCGACCACAGTCCTTTCATAAACCCTCATTGTAAGGGGAAATATGGATGGAATTACACCAGGGTTGGAAATAAGAACTTGTCACTGGATAAATGCAACCATTTTTGTTTAGTGTTGGATAAGTTTGCTTAATCTCCTTGGCACATTGGCATGTAAGTTAAAGGAGCATGACAAATTGATTTAGGACACAAAAAACAAGGCAAGACTTCTGTGTGTACAGTTCTGGCTAATGAGCAGAGCCAGGGACTTTTACACATTCATGGACCACAGGCACTGTTGCCTACAACTATTAAGCTATAACCAAACTTTTGAAAGTATAAGATAAGCAGTTGTGAATGCTTAATTGGATAATTTATAAAGGTCTCTTGATGAGTGTGTGGAGGCCCATTCTACCTGGACTTAAAGGCAGGGTTAGAAATTCCAGAAAACTTGTAGAGCTCTGCTGCCTTTTAACTGAGCTGTTTTAGAAGTGATGGTTTTTTAGCCATTCTCCAGTAAACTTGGTAGTACTTCAGGTGAAATGATATGATGTATAGACACAAGATGTGTATGCAGACGGGGGGGGGGGATTTTGTAAGCTGTGTTCAACAGGGCCTTAGGGCAATGATTGGTCAGAATTTTGAGACGTGTTGCAGGCAGGGAGGGAGGGACTTTACAAGCTGTGTTCAACAGTCTCAGGGCAATGATAGGTCAAAGTTTTCACATGCACATTTGTTTCTTTCCAAATTACTTTATTTGTTGATTGCTGCTGGAAACTTAAGCAATTTTATCTTATTTAGCAAATAAATGTATCTGATAATGTTACTAACTGCCTAACTGCCCATGTTACTAACATGAAATATGTTAAGATGTGCTGACAGAGGGCTCTCAACCAAAATGAAACAAGAGATGGCATGAAGAGACTGACAAGAGGCTATAGGGAATACGAGATCGAACCTCTTTCACCTTTGGCCATTCTTTCAGTTTACGTCTTTATTCAAATAGAGGACACAGTTTAAGTAAAAAAAATTATTTTAGCCATATCAGAAAATGTGGTGTGCGACTTAACACAAGTAAGACATTTAAATAGAACCAAACTAAAAGGACATACCAGACTGACTCAGTGAAAAGCTACAAATACACTCAAATAAATAAAATGAACATATTTACTGTTTATGAATTCAACAAAGAACAAGTCAGAAACAGTCATCACTCCAAAACACTGCATGGGTTTGCTGTGGATTTCCTTTGAAGGGAAGCTAGTTACAGGTGCAGTCAGACAATTATGGAATCACCGCCTGTATAACGCCATCATAACTGGTACAGTTAGTTTAATTGAATATTGGTATATGTTAATGCAAGTAATCATTAAAGGCAACAGGCTTTTACACAAGGCTGGCATTATGTCCCCCCACTCTTTTGGCTCCCACAGACCTACTGTAGGTCAACAAACACTCCCAGAGCACAGTCCCTCTCTTAGACACCAGAAAGAAAATTAAACTGCCAAATTTGTTTTCATTGGTTCCAGGGATAATCTCTGGGGGTTTCAAGGCTTTTAATTTGGCTCACTGAGCAGAAATTTGTTTTGGCTGCTTACCAACAAAATTTGTGTCTTTCTTTTACTTTGATTTAAGTGAAAGATACAGAATATTTTGAGTTTCTGTGATACTTTATTAAGAACCAGTGTATGAAAAACATTATGTAGTCTGGGCCTCTGTTATGGCCTTTTCAATCTTCACAGTTCCTGATGAAAAATGAGGAAAGTGTTTCATCATGTTTAACAATTGAAAATACTGGCAATTTTTTAGTGCTTTGTGGGTTTTTCAGAATTTATGTGTTGGAGTGCAAAGTCTCTATGAGACAGTTCATTCATTCATACTCAAGCTCACAGTTTGCAATAGGAAAGATAAATTGTCTCACCGAAAATAAAGGATCAACAACTCATGAAACTAAATAAAGTATTTTTATTTATTCTTTCAGTATGTTAAAATAACAAAAACGAAAAGCCACCCTCACATTTTTAGCAGTTTTCATTCTCCCACACGTTTTGTCTTTGAATTTTTTTCAGTGTGCCAAAACAAGCAAAGGCTACATGGAAACGGCAGCCCTGTGTAAATATTTATGATGTAACATCTCCATGTGAATAGACTTTCCTCCCAATCCATCCATCATTATGGGCATATCGTGAAAGCCCTCCTCCCGGTTGTGGCTCAGGGCCTTAGGAAGCTCAGACAGGAGCAGCGTGTCCCCCTCTCATTCAAAGTATTTGTTTTTCTTTTGACTGGGTGCAGCCCAGCTGTGAGGGCATTTCATGTGTCAGCCCCTCTGTTTTCATTCAGGTTCGACTTCAAAGCCCATTTTAGCACATTGTTTCTGTGACGTGGCTGCTGAACCCCAAAATGCTCAAACAGAAAAATGTGATGTTAGTCAAATTACAGCAGTGGTACCCCTGAAAAAAGTGGAATTCTTAAAGTGAATATCTAAAGTCCTGGTTACCGTCAGACCAGGACTTGTGCTCATTGTCCTCCATTTTTTTGTTCATAGTGAAGCAGAATGAAACTTTGAAAGTGTAGACAAAAAGGCTGAAGGTCAAATTGTTTAACACCAGCATCAATTTGAAGAAACCCTATGTTAAATTAAGTTAAATGTGTAAATTTAAGACTTAAATGTCTACATTACTTTAAAGAATTAAAAATCCATTATGATACATATTTTAGTGGAGCAACTTCAGAACCAAAATGTTTCCAGAATATTTCAAAGGTAAAGAAATCCTAATTTCTATATTGTTGCAATGGGATGTCATTATAGATACAATGCCAAAAATGGGAATTGAGGGATTTTATTGATACCAATATCATTATCAATACACAGATTATCAATTAAAGTCTTAATTGTGACAATTAATTACCCTTTATAAACTGTTGTGGATTTTGTGTGGAAAAAATAGGCCTGCATAGGTTTTCTGTGTCAACAATGTCAGACATCTGGCACTCTAGATATGTAATGCTGTGCTGTTTTGACACATGCTGTGGCATGCATGCTTGTTTGAAATAACACTACCTCTGACATTACACATTGCACTGTTAGCATCAAATTGTGAAAACGTTAGCACACTTTAGACCAATTTTGTCTCCTGTCCATAATGCTTGTCTCCCTGACTCCCACATTGTTGTTCAGCTGACTGCGAGAGCATGACATTGATTTGCAAGGTACACAAAACTGTATGAAGGGCATTGAGGGGGAAATTTTTAAACATATAGGCAATTTATATCAATTGGTGAAATTAGTCAAAGCCGGTTCACAGGTGGACTTATGCCTATCCCTAACTGTTGCAATGGAAACACTAGGGGCCTGATCTACTAAGATCCCAAATAACAAGTGCTAAATTTCGTGTGCAAACTAAAATATTGCACGTGCTATTAGTGGACTTGTTGTGGGTAATCTACTATGACTGCGTGTGCAATTCATAACAGGTGCAAAAGTGGTGTCGACCGCCCTCTTTAAAGGAGGATTTTGCAGATGCTACCGGCTGTCACCATAGAGAGTTTGGAGGGCAGAGTGGCCTTAAATGAAAAATGAAGCTTGAAGCCATGGAGTTGGAGGCAAATGAACACATTTGTGGTAATCTTTTTTTGTTGTCTGTTATTTTGATGGACAAGGTCGTCACTTTTCCCTCATGCCATATTTGTATCCGTCATTTTTAATTTTCCTTTTCTGATTACAATTAAACATAATCTAAATGGCAGCATTCACATTGTTACACAGCTTCATCATCAATAACCTGTCATGTGAAGAGCAGTCTTACAGTTATGCACACACAGACCGTGCGGGTACTCTTGCCTTTTACGCACTGACTACGTCACACTTTGCACGCACTGACAGCTCCTAAACTCGCTGTCAGTGCGTGGAGAGTGTGATGCAGTCAGCTCTGAGTGACAAATGGAGTGAATATGGCTACGAAGGTTTTTTTTTACATAGGTTAAATGACCTCCTCCACAATGTAAAGCGCAAAACAGAGAGCGTTTACTTTACCCGTGTATCTGCATGAGTATGATGGCACACTGGATCATCCTTCTTATTCCGGTCCATAATAATGACAGAAAGCCTCCAAATCTCTCTGTCATTGATCAAAATATTCAGTCATTGACAGAACATATTCGGTTAATGTGACCCCTGTTTCTCGCCACAATGACCGCAGCCCTCTGTGCGTAACACTGTGCTTTTTTTGCATCTGTCTTTCAAACATGCTAAATATAGACGCAAAAACACTGTGGGCAATCAGTTGCGGGTTTGATAAATCAGATTGCCGATGCTAAATGATTACATTTGCATCTCCTCCTGCTAGTATTTTGCGCATTCTGATCATCTGCATGTATTCTGCATATTTATGAAGGCAAACACGCTAAATGGACTGCGAGTGTAATTTTGCTCATTTGACAGACGCAACCCTCTCTGCACCCTGTTAGTAGATCAGCTTTGCGTGCGCTATCAAGTTTGCACATGTTTTTATACACGCTAACCTTTTAGTATATCAAGCCTTAATCCTGGAAAGCGCTGTCCTGTTTTTGTATCTAATTCATGTTTTATACAGTCAACTCCAGATGAACCATGATTATCGTCTTCCATCAGCTGCACATCCTTTTGTTTTTTTTAGTTTTGATTTAGAGCCCAGTGGCAGGAGATGTTACATACAGTGCATTAAAATTTAATCACCTTTATTTTCTGTTCATTTTTCTTTTTCTTTGCTTTCCTTCGTTCTGACTTAAATCTCTCCATTTGATACATGTGGCATAATTTACTTGCTGACAATGTGTTAAGTACCTGTCAGGGCCTGTGCGTGCACAACTTTCAGACTTATGCAATGAAACATGTTTAAGATATGAAACATGTTTCCATTTGGTTTTAACAGAGCGGATAAAGGACCTGCAGTATTTTTTCAAGCTTGGCAGTCTTTAAGAATGTAAAGGTGCAGTGGATTTATGAGGTTGTGTGTTTGCAGAAGAAGGTAAGTCTACTGCCTTACCTAAGTGGATTACAAGGTTTTAGGATTTTCTCCTTGCACAACTTATCGGCAGAAAATAGGCGTTGCAGACCTTAGCAAAATATTGCCATCCAGACTCTCATAACATTATCATTAGCCACGGAGGATTGCTGGAATGTGATTAATACATCACCATTTTGACAGACTGATCCTGCAAAGGTAATATGGATTATTACAATGGTTGTAGAGCTCAATACCGCCATCCAAGTTTATCCATTTATCTGCAATGATGAGACTCCTTTGTGTTGTATAGCATTGTAACATCTATCTAAATAACAAAAGATATCGCTCCCATACACAATTGTCAGGCTGTTAATATTCAGCCCATACAACAATACACATGGGAATGGAGTACTGAGACAAAACTTGACTCTGAAAGAGGGAAAAGTCCATAGAACATTATGAGGATTATGAATCGATGTTCATGCCTGTAGTGCTGGGCACTTTTTCCTTGGCAGAGGTATCTGATTACCTTCAAACTAAAATATTGGTCCTGTATTGTTCAATTACCACTGGTTGAGTGCTGAATGATGCAATTCAGTATCTAAGAGGGTTTTTTTTCTTGCTTTGTGTATACTCTTTGGGTGTGTTTCATTTAGTTGGCCTTGCACGATTCATGTTGAATAAACGCCATTTTTCTGTCGTTTCAAGTGCCTCTTTTCTCTCTGTGGATCCATTCAGGCTTTCAATACCTTTTCTCCCCCTCGCTTCTCCTGTCTCTTTTTTTCCACGAGCAGGAGGGTTTTACTTTACTCCTTTGTCATCCTAATTGATTGCATTAACCTTTTGAGTATTGAATTTCCTGTGCATCACGCCGAGCACAATGTGGAATATTATCATAATCCTTCCAAGTAATGGACACAGGGCAATCAACAATGCTTTAGGAAAAGTACATCTTTGAAAGATGGAGCATCATATTATTTTCAGTCCAGAGACCTGGATAGAGTAAGACTGTTGGGCTCTAACAAACTTTATCAATAACTGAAGTTTGCATTTTATTCTTCCTTTAAAAGAAATCAGGACCACATTTAAGCTCCAAAGAAGCATATGCAAGCGCAAAAAAGATGTAATAAATTTATATTTATGTCACATATGATATTTTGAACACCTTTAATAACCATTCTTTCTTTCAGATATTTTTTTTGCGGTCTCAAGCCTGACTGCTCTGAAGACTAACGCCTCTGTTCATGTTCACACATAACCTCATGTGTTGCTTACTGCTTGGCCATCCAGCACCCAAGCATCCAAAGTCAATTAAGGGAAAATAAGAATGTTGGTGTCTGCCAACCAGAGTTATTTGATAAACCTGAATATTTTGACTGATTTGAGCCTCTTTCTCTACACATTTTGCAACAAATTAAAGCAAAACTGATAACATAATAATTTAAAGAATTCTTCAAAAACGTTCCTTTTTACATAATCTAGTAGCCCTGGGCAGTTAATTATACCTTAATGCTAATTATAGTTTTAGCCTCCTTCAATCATGAAAACAAGATTTTTAAAAATCTTTTTTAATCTTTTATTCTTGCCTTGTGCTTTTTTATTGCCTTTTAATGCTATTTCTATAAACTTGTATTTTTCGTCCTCGATGTTTAAGTGCTTGTATTTCAAAGTGCGCCTAAGTAGTGCAGTAAAGCAGAGAGCTTACCTCAGATGCATATGTAACCTTAAATAAATGAATTAATGATTTAAAAATATATATATATTGTAATGGATTATTTATGTATTCATTTATTTATTTCTATGATTTATTTTATTTTTGAAGAAGATTGGTTTTATGAGACTGTGATGCACAATAAAGAGTCCCAGTGATAGGAGACAAAGTGAATTATTAGATAAGATTTAACTCTTTCTAGCCTGAGGTCATGGGACACTGTGTTCAGATTGTGGTTTTCTCCTCATGCTCAAGGGATTGAGTTGGTGCTATTTGTTAAATGGTGTAAGTAATATTTATTGTTGTTGATCTGAATGTACAAAGGACCATGGTATTAAATGCATGTTGTGTAATTTTAAGCGAAATACACTCTACAAGATCAGCTGGAGTTTTGGCTTGGATCCCTGTTTCTGACCGTAGTCATTAAAGGTCCAATTATCTGGTGGTCCAAAAATGATCTGACTTGATTATCCTGTGGTATGAGGTGTGTTGAGTGTAATTTTATCATCCCGGAAGAGGATTAGTGCTGACCCAACTTGAAACCATAAATAATAAACGTGTTCAATATTTCCGATAAGAAATCCAGATGTGTGTGGAGTGCACTGAGGACAGCCATGCAAGTCCTCTGTGTTTTGTCACAGGGAACTGAACAAAGCCAATCAGGGATCAAGCTTGCTGAAGCAGGGAGCAGACATAGCCATGGCAAAGTAAAGGTATTTCAATGAAAAGAAGAGAGTACAACCTCATGATGAAAACTATTGATGTTCCACAGCTATGAACTTATTGATATCTTCTCTAACCCTGTATGTCCTGTAGTTAAGTCCACTGAAATAAAACGAACCACTTCTGCAGTGCAAGATAGGTTTTAAGTCAGCATTTCTCATCTATTAAGCATTCAAAAACCATTTTCAGCTGTGAATATTTGGAAATTTTGCTCAAATTTAAAGAAAAAAAATGTACTCAATAATTAATACTGAGTGAAATTGTTTTCATCATCCATGCCTCACGTTGTGTAGATCTGCAGAGGAAAATTCCTTCAGCGCATAGCTCAAATGATTTCTGTACGAGTGCTAGGATCATATATTCTTACTTGTCATAATACAAAGTAGTTTATTTTTGTGACCACAGATGACACTCAGTTCCTGGCACAGAGCAGTCTGTATCTCGTTTGCTCTGTTCCTTGTTTTCCAACTTCCGATAAGGAAATGCAATATAAGAACATTCTATTGTATCAATATGCTGATTAATACTGTGACAATAAAGGCCTCTTAACCATACTTATGGTATAGTTGTAATAATTTAGTTGTTTTGTTGCCAAAATTGTTCTCCTCTCTGTGCATTCATAACAGAAACTCATAACTTTCTGTTGATGGTTTCTGCAAGTAAAGTGACAACATTGTAATATGGAAGTATATGTTATGAGTAAGTACAGGTAAATGCTTGATAAAACTAGGGTTGTTCTAGTTTTTAAATGCAGATAAATTAAAATTGAGGGGTCATAGAAGACAGGCTCTAGTGGACAGGTAAGCCCTCGATTTACCATGGCATGTGCTTTAATCTCTTTACCCGCTTTACAATCTTGTTTGGTTTGGGGGGAAGTGTGTGTTTATTTTCTGTCTTTCTTAAGAGTCTTTGTCTTACAGCCATTTAGTACAAGCCAGCTCATAGAAGTTTATTACTATCTGCCCTACTGGCCCAGAAGGATGGGATAAGGAATTTAGGCAGAGGCAGTCAAATAGATTTAATTACTATTATATTATTTCATAACACTACACCTTCACTATATCAATAATATCAAGGCCTCAAGCCTAAAAACTACAAAAGACACTCCAAGGATAACAGAACAATAAGAGCCTGTTAACAAGGCAAGGGGTAGCCTGTTGACCTATTGAGTTTAATCGGTTGGTAAAGCTCTTTATTTAAACATGATAATACAAGCATAAAAAGAAGTTTATGTTGCAAGACCAGTGTACCAGCCATAACTGTCTTTTAAAGGCTGAGTGTCAGAAGGCTGTCAGGGGGTGTCAGTAGAAAAACACTGATCAGCCTTGAGCCTGTGAATAATTGACAGCATGTTTTGTGTTGTTTTGAGTATCAAAAGGGCATTGTAATGTTTTATGAAAAAAAGCATATACTAAGAAACACATTCAGTACCTATTTTTTCATCTAAAAAGTTGGCTGTACCCCCTCGATAGTATGACAAATACTAGAAAAGCCCTCAGAGAGTGCAGACCTCCGCCAAGGTTATCCGGATCAGTCCCAAAATTTAATCAGTTCTTCAATATCCCATTTCCAACAATTCCTGAAAATTTCATCCAAATCCGTTCAGAACTTTTCAAGTTATTTTGAACATAAACAAACAATCAGACAAACAGACAGACGGACAGATAAGCGCCGGCAAAAACATAACCTCCTTGGCGGAGGTAATTAACAATTTGCAGGCATGTGACTACCATGGTATTAGGGATAAAATAATCTTGATTGTTATAATAAAATAGAAATAAAACTGACAAATTTACTCAGCCTTCATCTCAGGCTGGTTGTCATACCTGTACAGAGGTGATTCAAGTTTTTCATTGGGATTTTTAGGAACGCTGACTTTTATTAAAAACAATCTTAATAAAACGTGAAATGAAAACATTTATAAAAATGTGCCTAACTGACATACAGGAACAACAAATTCAAACAGAAAAAGACAGAGAAAGAGGCATAGAAGATCTGGTATTAATAAAATTCCCCCACAAACATAAAAAAAATTTAACACATGAACAAATGCATGTGAAATTTAAAATGTGTTTTTTTTGTAAAGAAAGTTAAAAATTCGCTCAACCCCCAAGGGCATTTCAGAGTCTCCATTTATTATAACAAGCATGTTTCTGATCTGTGGGAGAAAAACAGAATATCTGAAAAAACCCACACATGCATGCGGAAAACATACAAATTAAACACAGAAAGGCCCAGCCCAATTGAATTGTCCAACCAGCTACCTTGTTACTGTGAGACACCAGCACTACCCACTGCCCAACTGTGAAGCTTAGCGACAACAGTGATTTAATTTATAGATTGAAGATTGCCATAGAGTTGAGAGTATTAATTTAGTGCTGGGACTATGGAAGGAAGCTGTCCCTTTTTCTGTCCAATCAGGCATGGGATAGACTTGATTATCATATGTTTAATGGTCCATACCATTTCAAAGCTTTTGGAAAGGCATGTTGGTTCTGCAAGTGCAACCACCACCATCACACAGTTTGAGACCCAATACTATTAGAAATTCTCCATATCTTATCTTATTATTAAACAGCTTATAACATGCTAGGATACAAAGTGATAGAGATGAGGCTGGAGAGGCTAGCTGCCACTTTTTAACAGCTTTCTCTGTCACAATGTAATGAAATTTTGCAGAATGATGATGACTCTGTATTTTAAGAAAAATATTAGTAAGTAAATAAACCTTGAGCTGGTGAGCTGGTTTGAGAACCAGGTGACCAGTGGAGTTGGGCAGCACGACTGTTTGTCTGTTCTTAACAGCCATAACTATAGACTTAGAGCTCAGCTACCATATTTTAGGGGTGGCCCCACAATACAATGTTATCACTATAAATGAGTCATGATTCAGTTTTATTTCTTAATTCTTAATATTTTACAATATGCTGACTATTGCGATACTGAAAATGGCAAGACTTAACATCATTTTGATTTGTGATTTATAACCTTTTCTGGGCTACATTTACACCAAAAAAAGAAAAAAAGGACCTAATTCTTTTAAATGTAACAATAAAGATATCTCAGTACATCCATCATGTCACTTCAGTTTTATTAAAAACAGGAGTGAACCTCACAGACTGATGTCCACAAATAGCCCTTCGTTCAAACCTCTATGCTCTACTCAACCTCTCTTCAGCTTTTAACTTCACTGCTCTGTAGAGCTGTGGTTCAGCTGTGTCTGTGAAATAATGCAGAGATAGAGGCACATACATGGATTCCAACTACCATGTAACAAAAGCTCTTGTTTTCCACAACATGATGAGGTCCGTCTTGGCAGAATTGTGAGGCAGCATTAACAGGCAAAGCCTATCAAGTCTTCTCTGTTTTTAAGGGGGGTTAGATTTGCATTAGTTTTGCTGCCATCCACTTTCGCTTTCCCCTTGGTGGTGTCAAGTGATGCAAGCCATATTTCCACAGTACTTTATTCGCATGCGCCACTTCTTACAACCCCCATGTGTCATGTCCATCTTTTATGTCCCTATCAAGTTGAAAATTAGTCCACACAATTGATTAAATGATTATGGTGCTTTCCTTGTGCCGCTCTCCTGTGCTGCCATGTTTGTTAACTAAGGCCCTGTTTACATGGAGACGCTCTGACCTGAAACGCAAAGGTTTTTCCTTTGCGTCTTCAAAAACGATCTGCGTTCAAATGGAGACTCGAGAACGACTGAAAACGCTGTAGCGTGCATGCCAGTCCAGTAGCTGGCAATGTAGGCTTGCAGAGAAACAGCGCTGTCACAACACATGTACGAGTTTTGTCTGGATAACAAACTAAGCAGCATACATGTTACTCGGTAGACGGCCGAAGCTGTTGTTGTTCCTGGTATGCGCGCGCAGCCTACATGTGAAAGAGTACTGTGCATGCATAGACATCAGCGTGGACCCTGGTTTCAAAAGTTTGCAGATTCAGTCTCATGTAAACGGGAGGCTAAAACGCAATCAAAACTCTTCAGATTCGGCCGAAAACGGCGTCGTGTGAACAGGGCCTAACTCTGTCCTGCACATGAATGACACTGATTCTGACCTCACCTACATTGGCTCAACAGCACCACTGTGTGAATTTAATGAGTAAGTGGCCACAGTCACATGATATTTTTTAATTCGTAATTAATTATTCAGAATTAAATAATTCGGAATTAAAGTGTTCTCCTTTGTATTTACATGGATATAGTCATTTCGGATAGAGGTTTACATGGAAAACACATTTATTCGTCTTTATTCAAGGCCTGGGGGTTGGAAATGGTTCTAATTGGACAGGGGGTGGACGTGACGTAGTGATGTATTTACGTCTACCGGAAGAAAAACTCCAGTTCAGCATCTCCAGCGTCTCTGACAGGAAAACCTCGTCCAACTTGGACGCTACAACTTTAAAATGGTCCACATTTTAACGCTTAAGTCCATCCACTCTTTCATTATTTCCAAATCATCTAAGGCTCTAATTAAATAAATTGTCACGGCTCGAGTCCAATGCTTGCTTCGCGTGGCCTTCCTGTTCCCGTCAGCGTCCCGTGCGTCATTGCGCCAGGACAAGGGAATGAGCATGCACAGAACAACCGGAATTAATTTAAAGCGGAATGAATGTATATATGATCGAGGAATTATTTTTAATTCAGATTTAAAATCAGAATAAACCAGCCACTTACTTCGGAATTAAGTTTTACTCGGAATTATCATTTTCATTCGGAATTAGGTGTTTACATGGTCATTTTTAATCTTTTTAAAGAGGATTTAAGTTTTATTCAGAATTAAAGGGGAATTAAAGCTCTCATGTAAACTTGATAATTGATTTTATTTCCATGGAACCAAATCTTTGCTAAATGTTGGAAATTAATACATTAAAATATATTGATACTTAGCCGCCTTGAACCGATACACTATGGGCCGGATCTACTAAGATCCCAAATAACGGGTGCTAAATTGCGTGTGCAAACTTAAAATTACATGTGCCATTAGTGGGCGTGTTGTGGGTCATCTAGTATGATTGCATGTGCAGTTAATAACAGGCGCAAAACTGGTGCGGACCACCCTCTTTAAATGAGGATTTTGCGTGTGCTACCGGCTGTCACCATGGAGAGTTTGGGAGAACAGAGTGGCCATAACACAAAATGAAGTTTGAAGCCATGGAGTCTGAGGCAAATAAACACACTGGTGAACTCCAGCAGAGACATTTCTGCGTTGCCAGACGAAACACAATTTGGGAGGCCATCTGTGAAAAGCACACAGCCCACAACTGGCATTGCTGGATAGATACATTTCTGACCAGGGGTTACGGTAACCTTTTTTTGATTTGCATTTTTAATTTTCTTTTTCTGATTCCAATTAAACATAATGACAGTATTCACGTAGTTACACAGCTTCATCACCAATAACCTCTCGTGTGAAGAGCAGTCTTACAGTTATGCACACACAATTTGAACATTTATCATTTTTTTTTTTACATAGGTTAAATGACCTCCTCCTCAATGTATTAAGAGAGAGGGTATAATTTACTCATGTGTCTGCATGGCACACTGGATTGTCCCTCTTTTTCCAGTCCATCATAATGACAGACAGCCTCCAAATCTTTCCCTCATTAATCAAAGAATTCAGTAGATGACAGAGAATATTGGGTTAGTGCTGTTTATGACAGTCCAAACGTGTCGGCATGCACACACGGAAGATTCTCTCTCTCCGTTTTCAGCCCTCTGTTCGTAACGCTGTGCCAGTTTGCACGTTCCTTTCAAACGTGCTAAATATAGACGAAAAAACACTGCGCACAAACAGTTTCGTATTTGATAAATTACATTGCATGTGCTAAATGATTACATTTGCATCTCCTCCTCCCAGTATTTTGCGCGTTCTGATAATCTGCATGTATCCTGCACATTCATGAAGGCAAACACCCTAAATGGATTGCACGTGTTATTTTGCTCATTTAACAGACACAATCCTCAGTGCACCTGGGATCAGCTTTTCGCATGCTATCAAGTTTGCACATGATTTTATACACGCAAACCCTTAGTAGATCCGGCCCTATAGCCATACCAAATATCATTATACTATGGTTTATCGATTTTTCCCCAACCCCTACCATATTAATTGCTGGCAGGAGTGCAAAGACTACAAGGCAAAAAGGAAATGGTACTAGCAGAGCTATATTACTGCAGAAACTGCTTGTTGTAGACTTTGCTTAAAGCAAAAAAAAAAAAAAAAATGTGTTAAAAACTGTTAAAACTTTTTGTTCCTGTGGGAGACCCTTTGAATAGACTGAGCTTTATTGGTGCTCATAGGAGCAATATATTCATTCACTGGATAGTAAATTTAAAAAAAAGGACATGAAACATGATGCAGTACAATTTTACAAAATTGTAAATCATGGGTTGTCTATGTTATGACTTCAATATATTTTATGCAGTAAGCAGTCTCATATTGTGATGTATTTGTACATAGCTGCTCTGCTATGAAATGATACAGTAATTATTTTCTTCATGAAGGGTGACATATACTGTATTTTTCTACAAAAGAATTCCCAGTTACATTGTACTTGACTTCTGAAGACAGTGCTGTTTCTCTGTAAACACTAGCATAAATGCATTAAAGTAATTGATTGTTGAAAAACAGACAAAACTGTTATCATGTTTCCTTAGCAACAGTGAGCATTATCTGGTCTCAGTTGATGAATTGAGCAAAACAGCCTGTAATTCATATCTACTCTATTATATTTTTCAGCTCAAAGAGGAAAAATCAATTGCAACAAGCTCTTATGCATGGATAGATTCTAGTTTTGATCAATACTATATTCACAGGGATAGTGCCTTTGAGTTTGATTGAGGCCAGCTAATACAGAGTTTGCCTGTTGTGCTCAGGACTATTATAAAATGGAGGTATTCAGTGGAGTACAGTCATGATTTGGGCATGTCTTCTGGCACATTCACCTGAGCTTTATTGATCTAAATAAAATCATGTGATTGAGTGAGGATGTGGGTCAAAATATAGGTCAAGGTCAGTCAACAGCACAAAGCCAAATCCTGTCCATCTTTTGTATTCCATCAAGCGTCACTGGTATTCCTCTGGGAACCAGTGCCTTCAACATATGGAAACTAAGGGCCTTTAGTTCAATTATACAAGCCCATTGAGCCTCAGAATATTGACATATCTCTGTACTCTGAAAATGTCATGGATAACGATCAACCAGTTCACTAGAGCAAGCCTCACAGAGACCAAGATTTGGAGTAGAGATTTGTCTGGATTTACCTGCTTAGGTACTGTAGTGCTTTTGTGTTTCTATAAGGCTATTTTTAACATACTGTAATAGTAATTTTTTGTGCAAAAAAAGACATAAAGCCCCTTTTTTTTACACAGAAGGCAGCAGTTATATAAATGACCCACTGATGTTAACTTATCACTATTAATTTCAATTGTCTCTGCCCAGTCGAACACAGTTAGACTCAAACCTTATAATAAAACTCGATGTATGCATCTCAGGTCATTGACCTCTCAAAATGTCTACTTATTGACTTAAGGATTGGAAGTTTGAGTATATTGTCAGCTAACCATGATATTCAGGTAGGAAAAACATGGCTTATATGACTACAACTTTAAGATGCTTAGCTGTTCCTGCGGAAAGTGTAATTCTTTAAAAAATTAAACAGCAAAGGTTTATGATGCTTTGCTAGGTTGTCAAACATCAAATAATTTTTATATTGGACCGATGCACAAGACATTACACGAACTAAAAATATATTTAGAGATGTCCTATAGATGGTTATAGTTTTTCTTTTCCTTGAGATTCTTAAGTATTTATTGATGATAATGATATGATGATAGAGTACTTCAGTGCACAAGAAATAGCATCTGTGGCATCTTGGATTCTCCTTACCCCCCTCTTTACAGTGTCAGTAGCTAACTAAAACGGATAACCCCTTTCTGAATAGACCTACCAGTGTGAGCTCTTACCATGGTTTTGTCAGCAGTTTTAGCCCATTGGCTCAGAGTGGCAACCCCAGTGCAAAACAAAGAGTGTAGACTGAAAGCAGTGTTGTTGACAACATGACCCTTAATCATGTTGTCAACAACAGTGCAAAATAAATCACCAAGCGGACCAATCAGTCAGAGCGTCTGGGCCCATGTGGGGAAGGGAGCCTTAAAGTGGCAGGAGCTTACAAGTTCTAGTCCTTACAAGCTGTACCTCATAGTAAAGGTGACCAATCAAGATTTCCAACAATATAAAGTGCAATTCCAGTTGCATTTCAAACTGTCAAAAGGAAGACATAATAAATCAAAATAATGTTTTCAAAACCTTTTTAAAAGAGCATACACAATATACTGTGTATATATATGTGTATATATATGTGTATATATATATATATATATATATATATATATATATATATATATATATATATATATATATATATATATATATATATATATATATAAAATTACACATTGCATCACCTTATGCAACTTCTGGAGCATTTAAAACCAATAAGCTCAAATTGAAATTAAGAGTAGGAAACAAAAACCACAGACACTGCAAAACTCAAACATAATAGGCGATTTTAAGGTATTAGTCAACAAAGTTTTAATAAGTCCACCAAAAGTAAGCTATGTGAGCTTGAACAAATTAGTCCAATAAATCGCGCATTGTCGCTGTTTCATGTAAGACCCCAACAATACAATGACAAAGCAAATTATCCATTGAAAATGAAAGTAAGCAGATCATTTGCAATTGTTTTTGAGAATAAACAACAGCAAAACAATTGAACATGTTGGCGCAGCTGTGGCTGAGCTGCGCCAGTGGGCCACGTCATTTACATAATAAATTGCAGATGATCAGAATTTATTTTATAATTTTTAGAAGTTTTGTGATTTTATTTCGTTACCATTGATTTAATATTAACAAAAAAAATGACAAAAACTTAAAAAAAAAAAATGCTTGCACTCACCGACACGGATCTCCTCCATGGTGCCTGCTTATTTGAAAACAAAATCCATTCTCCTTGCTTTTCTCATGAAGACTTCTATCTGTGCGTTTCAGTTCCATCAATAAGTCCTTTTCAATGGACATGGAAGCTAATGCTGAAAACCGTGTCTGCCCAGTCGTGTTTCTGGCATAAGATTAAGGCGCTTTAATGCCAAGAATGACTGCTCAACAGAAGCAGTGGACAGGGATAGTCACAGCTAAACAGGCCAATGCGTAAAGTTGTCCCATACTGTCACTCAGATTTTTGCTCCAAAGAAAATCATGGAGTTCAGCGGGGCTTTTCCCTTCAAAATCAGCCATGGTATACATTACAGTTAGTTGTGTTTTAAGTCGGGGAAGATCAAACATTGCTCCGTGCTTCTGTGTTAAGTTGGAGAAGGCTGTTTGCGGGAATTCCTTTCTGTATGTCTGAGTATGCTGGGGGTCGAGAAGGGAAAGAAACCTCAACATTTCGCGGTCCTGAAATCAATTCCATATCTGGGAAAGAATATTGTCCAGAATGCTGATGTGCACTTTTTGGTAGTGTGCACACAGATCGCCTTGTGCCGCACCCTGGCCTCTGTGCGCGCTTGGACCACCTGAGATGCGTACTGTTTCTTCATAGATCTCACTGAATTTGCCCCTCGCTCACTCAACTGTATCACCAAACTCGTTCACCCTTGCCATGCAGAATTGTACATCCAATGTTTTTGTCTGTAGTATTCCATAAACCACATCAGCATACTCAAAAATCCCATTGAATGTGTTGAGCAAAAAACATCTAAATCATCTGCACAAAGCACAGTTTCCTCATGATACTCATCATAGTGTTCTTATATGTGATCAAATAGCTCCTTTAACGCAACTCTCTTCTCATAGACTGCATTCACCAATCTTGATATATTGCCACTGCGTTGGCGCAACATGAGGTAGACATCGCTTGCACATGTCATCCAGCAATTTAGTGCGCTTCGCAGATCTGGAGAAGAACACAGCGAGGCCATTTAGGTTGGCAAAAAAGACCT